>JAJHJA010000672.1:0-367276 GCA_021202915.1 Heliconius himera | reverse complement strand
TAAAGCGCGGCGTAGAGTTCCACCACTCAATACGAAATGCCTCCAGAATTTGATGGAAAGTGGGGAACGGAGTGTCTTAACACTAGGTTCCCTCTGCCTACAATGCTGTGTGCGGGATTCAGTATGAAGCTTATTAAAAAAAACTTTGTATAGCAAAAGTGAACAGTATATTAACAGTGTATGATCATTTGTCTCTAGTACAAGCTTTATATCTTAAAGTTCCTATAAGTTCTCGCACACAATCCTCTATATCTAATTTTTGAAAAAAATTAATGGGAATAACGGTTCGGCTCCTTTCCGTAACTCTCAGTTTAAATATCGCTAAAATGCATTACATAGTAGACACCATGTATTAGAGATTATTTTGAACTAATGTTGTTTTTTTTATTCTTATTATTTCATTTTATTAAACACTTTATTATTTTTTTTTGTTATTAATATATTTATCTAATTGTATATTTATTTAATTTGAATTCTTATAAAATGCCATGTATTATTTTAAAATTGACGAAAAGTAGGGAACGAAACCATTAGGTTCCCGCTGCGCACCCTGGTATTTGCGAGAATACAGATACAGAGTGTGTATACCTATAAGCCAATACCAGTAAGCTTACAAAAAAAATATAAACTTATAAAAACTTACCAAAACAAATAGCTTGCAAAAAAATAAAATACGCTTCTCCATTTTCCTTCACTAACTTCTAGCACCTTGAAAACATTTGTGTTTGTCCATTTTAATTCAATAAAACCTTACTAACTATAAAATGTATTCACTATGTTATACGTCCAAATTAATAAGTATCATTTTTATTAGTGGTTATTCACGTCACTTCACGATTTATCATAGTCGTGCTTCATCTATCTGTCTTCGAAAATTGCTCCAATTTATGCTGGCAGCCTAAATCTGAAACAAATGGATTTAATTCAAAATTTACCATTTAAGAATTAGAAGAAAGAATTTTAAATCAATTGAAATCGAACTAAAATAATTTAATTGGAATTTGATCTACTAATCTTTTATTAGTAAACATACTTGTTTAGTGTTAATAACTAATATCAATATCGACGACAAGAGGTTCAAAGCCACAATATCCATAAACCGATTTTTGACAGATCGTGATTATTGACTTAAATTAAATGGCGCCCTAACGTTAAACGATAGCCGCTTTTCCCCACAATAGCTTCTAAGATGTATTCTAAATATTGTTAGTTTTCGTGTCTTCAATATTATCATCGAGTCAACAGAGATAAACGCTGTTAACACACTATTACGACACGCCTCACTGTGTCACTGGGCCCGTGGACTGAACTGGATAAGTTATCTGATCAAAGTATGTACTGGTATGGCAGAAAATTTTAACGTGTGAATCAAAATTGAATAATTAATTACAAAACCTACTAAGGCCAGTCGTGGCGCAGTGGCTTTGTGCTACACAAATATGACTGGTTGTGGGTTCGATTCCGACTCGAGGAAATGTAATATCTATTTAAATCTATATTTCCAGTCTTCGCCCTGGCATCGAACGTAAACGCGGCGTTGAGTTCTGCGGAATTCGGCGGAAAATGGGTAACGGAGTGTTCTAATACTAGGTTCCCTCAGCCTACCTTTCTGAGTGTACACAGTACAACGTGACGTTAAAAAAATATTATAAAAGTAAGTCACAAATCGGTTTTTTTTATTTAATTAGTTAATAAATTAAGTATATATTGTGCATATAAGAAATACATACTCTTTATGTTATTAACTCTTGTTACATTTTGTTTTTAATTTTCGCTGCATCTTCTTGTAAAGAAAATAAGGCTGTCAATAACTCAAACCATCGAATGACTACGATAGAAATCGAAAAAAGAAATATTTTCTTTGTTACACTTATATTTTTAATTAATTTTACATTTAATCTTCAAATTAAACCTTACCTTTGAAAGAATCTGCTATTGATTTCGCTTAAATAAAAAATAAAATGATTTAAATATAGCTAAAACAATCGAACCACTACAGTATATCGAAATAAGTTTGTATTTCCGGGTTTACGAAGGCCCTTAGCACTGTGCGGCCGCGTAGCCAAGGTGCCTTTAGACGACTGGACATCGGTCGCACCCATGCCTTCTATGAAGATGGACTCCCATACAGCTCGTGTGATATCAACAGGAAGAGAAATGTTGGAAATGCGCCCGAACAATACAGTTAGTGTTTGCGTTTTGCATGTTAAAATAAATATGTCTATATTTTATGTTTTGTTTAAAGTTTATTTTATTTAAAATGTTGTCTTTTATAGATATTATAATGAAGTCATATTATCGAAGAAATTGTTGGTTATTGTACGTTGCGTTTGCCTTGTTATCAGAGGGAAGAAATGAAAAGAAGTGGTAATCGAATCCGCACCCCTATGTTTACAGTCACACGCTTGTGCCACTGCACCACGACGGCCTCCACAATATGTACCTACCTATACAGGTATTTTTATATATTTTTTATTTTAATACGATAGGTTTGTATTATTTCGGTATTTCATTTACAACAAGGTTGAGACGCAAGTATGTATATTTGATAAAAGGATGTGAAATAAAATAAACATCAATAAACTTTATATTACACATACCATATTACTTACACATACATTTTACACGAGGTCAGTGGCGCTGAGGCACAAGTGTGTAACTATAAACGGGACAGGTTGTGGGTTCGATTACCACTCGCGGTGAAATCAAATATTCTGACATTACTCTAATAATATTAATATTTTCAATTTTTAACTCAATGCCTCTAGAAATCAATAGAAATTGGGGAACAGTATACCTTAACACAAGGTTCCCTCTGCCCTGCTGTGCCTGAGAGATAGAGTGTGAACCTAAAAAAATACAAATAAACATATTATATTTATAAATAAACCTACACATACATTTTTCTGACAACAAAAAAAAACCACTTAAATAAGACCACAACCGCGACCCCTGAAACAAACTGACAAATTCCACATCAACAAATATCTCGAATATGAATAATTATTTAAAATGAATCACTTGGTGGGGCCGTAAAAATCGCATTCGTCATTCAATTGTTCCACGGACGATAAACGTCGATGCCAATCGAAGTAGTTACATTGGATTTTAGCCTCGTTTTCTTGTACTATAATAAAATGGTTCATTAGAAACGCTACCAATACCAACAGTTTGGATTTTTGCAAAATTATCGACAAGAACTGATGATATTTTTGACATTTTTTTAAAGTGTTATTCCACACTTCCGGAACAAAAACGTAGCGAGACTCGAACCCGCATCTCCTGGAACCGATCAGGCGCACTGACCACTAAGCCATACGTTCAATTTTTTATACGTTTTCTAAATAAGTATAAGAACTGATGATTTTATATGCTACAATTAGAAAGCAGCACGACAATAAAACAATTGAAAATACTAAGAATTATAATATTAAGAATTTGCGTTTCCCGATCTTCTGCAATTTAAGATAATCAAATTTCTCTTAGTGTATCTTTCCCTTAATACGGAGTACGCAAAGAAAAAAATGTTATTTCGCTAAAATACATACTGAATTTTGATACGAATTATACGTCATATAATTAAATTACGGCACCGCAATGAAAAATACATTTTTTAGTACAACTTAAAAGATAAAAGCTAAATAAATTGAAATTTAAAAACTATAACCGTAATGGATATGGATTTGATTTCCACTCCAAAGAATGATTATATTTAATTTGTTAATGGTCATTTCCCCTGCTCTAGTGTCTTACGAGAGCGATTCTCAAGAGGGAATTGGAAAGCGGAGAGCGGAATATCTCAACACTGAGTGTTTACAGCCTAAGCTGCTTAGCGTGGAAATGCGTGCTAAACAAAATAATTCATAATTATTATATAGTATGCTTACTTACTGATAGTATATACATGGAGACAAAAACTACTTTTCAGTTTTATATTCCACTGAAAACATACAAACAATTTAAAAAAACAATAAAACTCTATTTCCAAAGCACTGTTCTACTTTAATGATTTCCTTTTTGGGTAGAAATCGTTTGGAATACGAAATTCCCGAATTAATTTTATTAATGCTTTCACTGTCACTATAGGTGGTCTAAAACCCATACTATTTTATTACATAACTACAAAGTTGTTTGATAAGATTTTATAGTTCATTGATGTTTCTTACCACTTCGTAACATTAAACATTATGAAGTATTCAGCTTAGGCTTAATGGTGGAAACACCATTGAGATCTCTCACAATTGTTCCCAAATAAAATATTTATTAACAATTAAAGATAAGAATAGTTTACTTTATTTTTTAAAAACTCACTATCACACATTACAATTTATTGTTAAACACTTTTAAGACAATCTAAAACAACTAAAATGGAGAAATATAAAGATATACATTTTAATTTCACGTTACAATAAGCTAAGACTTTATAGACTTGTAGTTTCCCGCCAAAATTGTACCACAGACTATATTCGATTAGCAATGTTTAAATTAAATGTAAATAAATATGTCATAACTTTTACGCAATATGTTAATTTATTTAGTTTTAATTAAAAATTATAAAATAATACATATATACCTAAATTCGTAGTTTTTCTTAATTTATAACGTCTATTACAGCATAATTAGATAAGTTTGTTGTTATGTCATACAAAACTTTCTATAATCAAATAACCAAACGTGACTATTAAAAAAAAATCAAAACATTAACAATAGCAAGAGAAAGTCCTTACGATCCTACACATTTATTATTCCAATTAAAACTCAAGCACCTACTTGTAAAATTAACACTGTATGCATTTTAAGCTTCTTTTGATGTATCTACTTACAAAAGAAAAAAAATATTTATAATAATAAAATAAATGAACATTTTTTTTATTTATTATTAAAACATATTTTATAGAGGCCAGTCGTGGTGTAGCGGTACGAGGTGTGACTGTTAAACCGACTGGTTGTGGGTTCGATTCCCACTCGAGGAGATGAAATATTTACATAAATTTATATACTTATTTAGAAAACGTATAAAACGGTTTCCAGGAGGCTTGGGTTCGAGTCCCGCTGCGTTCAAATTTTTATACGTTTTCTAAATAAGTATTTTTCTTTCCTAAGTGTGGAATAACACTTTAAAAATGTTTAAAAAATAAATTTATATTTCCATTTCTTCGCTTTGGTGTCGAGGTTAAGCGCGGCGTTGAGTTCTGCCACCTAACACGCAATGCCTCCAGAATTCGGCAGAAAGTGGGGAACGGAGTGTCATAACACTAGGTTCCCTCTGCCTGCTGTGTGCGGGATACAGCGTGAAGCTGTTTTGCTTTTTTTTTTAATTTACATTTTATAAAATAACTATAGAAAAGAATTGAAAAGCCTATAATAACATCAATAAGCGGCAACTATAAAGAAAGTTTGACCGCTACAATAAATAGGTCATATCGAGTATGGGTTAAAGGTGAGTGACCTAGCATGCTAATAATGATAACAGGGGCCTAACTTACCGCATACTACTAATTCGGTGTCTATTTGAAAATACTGTTATTCGCTATCTATATCGTCGCAGTCATTGGAGCTTTAAAAGATGCTAGTTTTTTTTTTTTAAATATTGTTTTATTTGTTTTGTAAGTATAATCTATATTCTATATCTATATATATAAAAGGACTTGTGCTGACTGACTGAGGTAAGACGCACGCAGAGCCGTAACCGCTGATGGTAGAAACGTGAAATTTGGGCAAATGTTTATTTTCATATTCTGGACATCCACTAAGAAGGGAATTTGAAAAAAATTAACCCTAAAGAAATGAAATAGGGGTTGAAAGTTTGTATGGAATTTTTTTTTAATCTGTACCGATTTTATTAAATTTGAAATTCAGACTCTTAAAAATATTTCATTGAACACGTGTTTCATGGTTTTTAAAAATTCACCCCCTAAGGGTTCAAATAAGAGGTTGAAAGTTTATATGGAAACATTTTTAAATTGCCACCGATTTTTATAAAAATTTAAATTCAGACTGTTAAAAATATTTTATTGAACACGTGTTTCGTGGTTTTTTTTAGAACTTACTCCTAATAAGCGGGCGAAGCCGCGCGCGCCCTCTAGTATATATATATATATAAAAGGACTTGTGCTGACTGACTGAGGTAAGACGCACGCAGAGCCGTAACCGCTGGTGGTAGAAACGTGAAATTTGGGCAGATGTTTATTTTCATATTCTGGACATCCACTAAGAAGGGAATTTGAAAAATGTTAATCCTAAAGAGATGAAATAGGGGTTGAAAGTTTGTATAGAAAAAAAATTTAATATGTACCGATTTTTATAAAATTTGAAATTCAGACTCTTAAAAATATTTCATTAAACACATATTTCATGGTTTTTAAGAATTCACCCCCCTAAGGGTTCAAATAAGGGGTTGAAAGTTTATATGGAAAAATCTTTAAATTGCCACCGATTTTTATAAAAATTTAAATTCAGACTGTTAAAAATATTTTATTGAACACGTGTTTCGTGGTTTTTTTACAATTCACCCCTAAAGGTAAATAAGCGGGCGAAGCCGCGCGCGTCCTCTAGTAATTAATATATTTGTATGATATGAACTTTATTTTAGCTTCGATATTTTGAGACTAGTGTTATTAAAACTGTAATTGACAATATTAGTGGTTTCCAATGTCAAAGAGATTACCAGAGAGCAAAAGAGAGAGAAACGCACGAGACAGTAAACGCGATAGGTTGTGCATTCAATTTCCATTCGAGGAAATTAAATATTTTCATTTCTTCACTCTGATAACGAGATAAAGCGCGGCGTTAAGCTCCACCACTTAACACGCAATACCTTCAAAACTCGGCGGAAAGTATAAAAGAAATCTCTTAAAGGGAACGGAGTGTCTATATATTAGGTTCCCAGTTTCCTCTGCCTATCTAAAGCCAGGTATAATTTAAACCTAAATTAAACCACATTGTTTAATAAGTTAAAGTGATAAATATTTCTATAACACGTATATAATTTAGTCCTATTATAATAAACACATATGTAAAAGCTGCTTATATTGATTTTGTAATGTAAACATTGTAATTAAAATAAATAACTCATGCATAACAGTCACACACGATCTCTTCTACATCACATTTAACACGTAATCAAATACGACATTAATTATTATAACCAAACATAACTTGCTTGCTTCTAGTCAAAATGTATTAAGATATACGATGCCGAGAAAAGTAGATCATTTATTTTTTTTGGTTTCACGTTGTATCCCGCATATAGCAGGGTAGGCAGAGGGAGCCTAGTGTTAAGGCACTCCGCTCAACTTTCCGCTGAATTCTAGAGGCATTGCGTGTTGAGTCGCGGAACTCAATACCGCGCTTTACAACACCGAAGGGAAGAAATGAAAAATATTAAATATTCAATTTCCTCGATTGGGAATCAAACCCGCAACCTATCGGGCGTATAGTTACGCTTGTGCCCCTACGTCACGACTGGTCTCATTAGATAAATATTTAATTAAATTTATTAGACTATTTATTTATAATGTACTCGAAATATTTGACAGGCACTATTGAGGCCAGTCGTAGCGAAGGTTGTAGGTTCAATCCCCACTCGAGGAAATGAAATATTTATTTACATTTATATATATATTTTCGTTTCTTCGCTCTGGTGACAAGACATAGCGCGGCGTTGAGTTCCACCACTCAATACGCAATGCCTCCAGAACTCGGACGAAAAGTGGAGAACCGAGGGTCTTAACACCTCCCTCTGCCAACCCTACTATGTGCGGGATACAGCGTGAAGCTGATTTTTTAAATTTTAATTTATTCATCATTAAGAAATTGCTGAGTTATTGCTCAATCTACTCACTCCATGTTACGCAATGCTCAAAAACCACATATCAGCAGTTAGTACGTGAAGCCGGTGACACATTCCCTTTCTTCGCGGTTTAGGTAAAATTGAAACCGCAGCGCGGGTAAGCGTGATCTCGCGTAGCAATTTTGTTGTGCCGGTATTGGGTTACTGGGGACCTTTAATGTTGCTATTTTCTAATATTATGTGACGTTGAGGTATTTTGATTTATTATAGCTAGTAATATTTAGCTATATCGAATTAGGTATCATGAAAATTATGATTGAAATATAGTAAAGTGGCAAGAAAAAATATATATGTATGTTATATAAGATATTGACTTTTTTTTTATAATTAAAGAAATGACAAGATTTTAAATATTGGGGATATTAAATTTGAAAGAAAAGAAAACGGCAAAATGCAAGTCAATGTCGCCCAACGGCATACCAGTCGTGGTGAAGGGGCACAAAATGTGACTGAACGCGATTGGTTGTGGGTCCGATCACCACTCGAAGAAATGAAATATTTACTTAAATTCCGCCACTCAACACGAAATTAAGGAACAGTGTGTCTTAACACTAGGTTCTCTCTGCCTACCCTGCTGTGTACGAGGGACAGCGTGGAGCTGATTTATTTATATAAAAATAAATTAGCTTCACGCTGTATCCGCACATAGCAGGGTAGGCAGAGGGAACCTAGTGTTAAGACACTCCGTTCCCCACTTTCTGCCGAATTCTGGAGGTATTGCATGTTGAGTGGCAGAACTCAACGCCGCGCTTAACCTCGACACCAGAGCGAAGAAATGGAAATATAAATTTAAGTAAATATTTCATCTCCTCGAGTGGGGATCGAACCCACAACCAGTCGGTTTTGCAGTCATACCTCGTGCCGCTGCGCCACGACCGGCCTCAATCCGGATTTATTTATATATTTTTATTTATACCGTAAATACAGTAAAGGAAACTTTTTATATAATCTTACCAAATTTCCTAATTTTAGATCGATGGAAATATCCTGTAGGTTTCGATTACGTGGCGAAAAAGATGACAAACTTAAGTTTGCGGGCATAAGCACTCATTTTGTATGAAATTAACACTTTCGATTATTAATTTTTTTATTGAATAATGTCCCACTTCTTACCAAGTTTTATAATTGTAGGTGTGTGATTTAGGGTAAATCTAATACAAAATACAGCAAAAACGATGCACATAAGCAGCATATCTGTATTTCAATTGCGTTGACTTAAAAGCTCAATTTTTCAAAACAATCGTAAGCCCTAAAATTAAGATATTTGATATTAATTTTACCTCCACGATTTTGACGTAAATTGTGTTGACAGACTCAGAGACGGAAATTGAAATGACCCTATATTGGTTCCGTTTATTTTCTCATGAGGTACGGAACCCTAAAACTATTAAGTAAATGAAATTAATAGTAAAATGCAGTTACATGAAAGTATGTACTTAAATATCGTAAGCCAAATATCTACATGTGTATATTAGTTTGTTAACAATGCTGTTTGGGTGTGACTGACAGTAATGAAAAGATTAACAATCTACCACTTCATTAGTGCACGTCTTAATAGGCATTTTTAAGTAAGTAGCAAAGTAACATATGAAGTTAGTCATGGCTCAGGGGCACAAGCGTGTGAACGCGACCGTTTGTGAGTTCAATTACTACTCGGAGATATGAAATATTAAATATTCACATTTTCTCGCTAGTTACATAATACAAACTGCGGCGTTGAGATCCGAAACTCAATATATAGAGAAATTTTCGTAATTGATACTTTTTAACTTTTTACCTTAACATGTCGTCGTATGATTTTTAACTTAAAGTATTTTGTTCATCCAACAAAATTGCTTTAACTCATTCTCAATCATATTCTTGTTAAGCTTACAAGGTTCTGATTAAAGCGATTACTATATGAAATATCCGATATTAGCAACAGTAAATGGTTGCATCGGTGTATATAACATTAATTATAACATAGTGCCTCCTGTGGGAAGAAATGGCCAACTATGATAATTTTAAGTTTATTAAGAGAAAATTGCACTAGAAACGTTATCACTTTCTAGTGTAAAAGATTTTTTTTAAGCTTTACGGCGTGTCCTGCATATAGCAAGGTAGGCAGAAACCTAGTGTTAAGACACTCCGTATCAAATTTGTCGCTGAATTCTGGAGGCATAGCGTGTTGAATGTAGGAACTCAACGCCACGTTCTGCTTCGACACCAGAGGGAAGATATTAAATATATAATTACCTTAAGTAGGAATCTAACCCAAAACCTGTTGCGTTAAAACAAGCTGCTTCGTCACTATTGGCCATCCTATATCTTTTATAAAAGATGTATTTTTAATATAAGGATATGTGCTAATATATATAAAGGAAAAAACCTTTAAATAACACACCCAAAATGGAAAATGATGAATGACAAAAGTGTTGTATTTCTATAACAAGCTGTTGTTCCGACAATTTGATTTTCTATGAATCTTTAAAAATTACTAGAATACGGAAATCACAAAGCATCGACACTCTACTAAGCTGCAGCGATACCCCTTCTAGTATTACTCTATAATAAAACTTAATTATATTAGATAGACCCGCTGAGACTAAGTACGCACACCATCATTTATTATAGGCTTATTGAACCTGTGGCCAATCCTCTTATACGAGAGAGGGACAAAAGAGATAAAAATATCCAACCGATAGTGTATTAACGAGAATCGATTTCTGTGTGCTGTAGAAATTCAAAATTAAACAAATCTTTATAAAATAGGGTTACTTTATCTCACTAAGATAGTTTTAATTGTAATTTAAAGCAACCTCCGCGCTTATTTTTAGGTAATTATTAGACAAAGTTAATAATAATCGATAACTATTCGAATAATTTTATCATTTCCCATAAGTTTTTTTGTTAATTTCTGATTTGAAATGTAAATTTAGATAAATTTTACTATATTCAAACAATTATCAAATATCATAGTTACTAATATAGTTCTTAAGTAATTCTATTGTATTAACTAACTATGAGCCTATGTTGCTTGATAATAAAAGATTTTTATTTTATTTAATTTTTATTTTTTTTATACTGTCGAAGCATGTTTACAATTTTTATTTCGTGTTTTGACTTTACAATTTTTCTACTTTTTACTGTAACTGGGTCTATACTTCAATAGCTGCAACATCTCCAAGACATAACATGACTACTTAAAAATAATATTATTAAATAATTAAATTATAAAAAGAAAGTTTAAAAACTAAAATCCCACTACTAAAACACGCTCTAAAAAGTACGAAACAAGAAAATAGACTCCGCTGAAATTATTATGTACCAACTATTAAAAATTTACTTACTATTAAATAAACAACTGGAGTTGTGTGAATTTGTGTTATTTGTCCAATTATGATACCTAACTAGTTTAAAATTGATTTTATAAATTCACAATAATTTATAAAATCAAGAAAAACCGCGAGCAACAGTTAAAAATGTTTATATATTTGAAATGTGCTAAGAAAGCTCTTTCATTTAATACCCCACACGACACAGTAAAGATATTTTTTTTAGTTCTTTACTTTAAGTCCCCTAGAAGGCGCTGTAGTTAGTTTAACGTAATGTCATGTAGCCTAAAACCAGCGGAAGATCAAGAGGCTTCTAATGACACCTCATTTATATAATTATGATAAATAGTTTAGAAGTTATGAGGGAACAGATGAACATTCATACCCACATACATACATACAGGTCAAAATCATAACCATCCTTTTTGTTTCGCCGTAGTCGGGTAAAAATAAAAAAAAATATTATCTTACAAAAATGCTGTCATGGCACAATGGCACAAGCGTGTTACTGTAAACGCGTTGGTTGTGGGTTCAATCTCCACTCAGGGGAACGAATTATTATTTATCAAAATTTGAATTTCTTCGCTCTGGTGACAACGCACAGTGCAGCATTGAGTTCCCATGCCCCATAAATTCAACGGAAAGTAGGGAACGGAGTGTCTTAACACAACGTCCCTTCTGCTTGATATATGTGGAATGCATAATAAATAAAAATTTGTAAAATTTAACCGCCTTTCAATCGCTGGCGCCAATTGCTTATATCGCATGATATTTACTGAAACAATTCAAGGACAAAAACAAAAGAAAATAATTGAAACCGACAGTAAATAAGTAGAAGAGGCTACTTGATAGTTGAGAGGTCAAGTGTCGTCGATCGACCAGTATTGGACATAATGATATAACAGCGAACACCCGTGATTCCACGGGGTCAATGGCACTGTGAGACGATCAAACTAATTGTATCGAATATTAAAATGGAATTTTTATGTATATTTAACTGTTTTTTATTCTTTGTTTTATAGTATTTAATTCACAAATTTATGTTGTAGGTATGTAAAATAATTTTCACTTAGATAAAATTGTAACAATTATTATTTTTAGTATCACGCTGTATTCCGCACATAGCATACACATAGGATGTACAAAGGGAACCTGGGAACCTAGTGTTAAGACTATTCTCCCATTAAGACACTTCCGTTCCCAATTTTCCGCCGAATTCTGGACGCATTGCGTATTGAGTGGCGGAAATCAACGCCTTAATTTAAATTAAACAATCATCTTCACGGTGCATCCCGCGCACAGCAGGGTAGGCAGAGGGAACCTAGTGTTAAGACACTCCGTTCCCCACTTTTCACCAAGTTCTGGATGCATTGCGCGTTGAGTGGCGGAACTCAACGCCGCACTTTGCCTCGACACCAGAGCGAAGAAATGGAAATATAAATGTAAATAAATATTTTATTTCCTCGAGTGGGAATTGAACCCACAACCAGTCGATTTTACAGTCACACTTTGTGCCTCTGCGCCACGACTGGCGTCTAATTTTAGTTTATTAATAATATTATAATAATTTTTAGCTGTCATATACAGTGTTCATAATACTCTTACTATATAATTGACTCAAATATTAAATAAGGTTAACAAAAGACAATCTGTAAAAGTTACGACAAAATATTACATAAGCTGACATCGACATCTCCATTACAACTTAAAGCTTTAAAATCTCGTGATCACGGATTAGCGATTATCAGAACTGAGCTTTAAAGAAAGAACATTATTTCTAGTCTTCCAAGATTATAAATAATAATGAGTTGTCTCTTCTATTGTTTGCCATTTCAAATTGATTGAAATATTACACTAAATCCGAACTAAGTAAATTCTATACTAAAATATTGAAACTATCTGGTTTCCTTCAAGCGATTCTTTCTTCTTTACCTTTGTAACATTGCACTTACCTTGCACATCTGAAAGTCTTATAGTCTAGAGTATAGACCAAGAAAACTTTTATATTTCGATTGTATATGTACATTTCCGAGGCCGTCAAATGTTTGAATCTATCTAGTCGTGATGGTTCTGAGTTCGATCCCCACACAGAGAAATAGTTATAATTAATAGTTTTCATTTGAGTTGAGTTCTGCCACTCAACGTTGGGTGGTAGACGGAGTGTCTTAACTAGATTCCCTCTGCCTGTCCTGCTAAGCAAAAATTAAAGCTGGTGTACTATGTACATGTCTGCAGCAGTATCACGCGGTATACGAAATGCTTAATTACAACATATAATAGTAATTTTATATAAATATTTTTTTAAGACAATGTGTTGCAGAAACTTTCTTTTTCTAGGTTGTATATTGAAGTTCTACTTAATATTCTTAATAAAAATAAGAAAAAATAAATAATAACAGTTTCTTATTTTCATTATGTTATTACCTAAAGAAATAAATAATAATTCATTCTCTCATGAATGATCGCTATTTAGTTGGGATCAAACCCACACCCTTGGGCCCATGCGCCACGACGGCCTCAGCGAAATATTCCCATTTAGTGAGATTTGTTTAAGTTTATTTTCAACTTTTAACTAGAAAGTCTTTTAAAATTTCACGTTGTTAGTAATTTACTACAATTTTAGAAAACGTGATCGCTATAAATTCTTTTATTTAACTAACGATTAGTTTTCTACTTAGAAAAATAAATCTACATGACAGATTTAAACGAAACTATTCTTAAATTCGTCTAAATGAGGATTAATATCGGGTAAACACTTTACGTCTATTGTTTAGAGGTCAATATTTAAACTAAAAAGGTTTATACAAGAATGCACTAAACAAGAATGAAGACATCTTTAAGAGGTGTGGTTATCGTTACTTAGTAAACAGTTTTGTTTCAACTTGGAGCAATTATCTAATTTATTGGTAAGGTTTTTAAAGATTTTCTCACGTGCTGAATAGCTACGTATATATATAATCTCGGCTTACAATTTTACAATTCTAGTGCAGTTGCTTGACCTGTATTTGTGTCAATGGAAAAAAATTAAATACAACTTTAAAATAAAGTTTTAGACGAAAACAAAATCTCATTTCATTATGTAGTTCAATGTTATTAATATATAGAAAACTAGAGACTCGAACGCGGCTCCGCTCGTATAAACTTATTTTTATAATCAAGCCTTTGGCTATGGATAATATTTTTTATATATTTTTTTTAATTAAAAAGTATCCTATATCCTTTCTAATACCTCTAAAAATAGGTGTACAAATTTACATGATAATTGATTGAGAAGTTTTCCCGTGAAAGCGTAACATACAAACTTACATTCACATTTATAATATTACTATTATATGATTTTAAATGGAAAACATCCATCTGACATACTTTCAGCTTCGTGACTTCAATTTGAATGACGAATTAGTTGAACAAAAACCTATTTAGTATGGAAATTGAGTTTCGGTTATAAACCGAGTGACAATATAAACACATTACTGCCGTATGCACACACGTAACGGTTCGTAAATATTTCTTTGTTCAGTTCTGATCTGGACCATTTATTTTTATGCTGAATTTAACCATATAATTGCACATATTAAGCATTTGTGCGCCATTTTGTGCAAAATAAATATTTTTGGTACTATAAAAACTACAACCATTACCAATATAATGGATGATAATGGAATGAGGTGGTCAGTCGTGGCGCACAGTCACACTTTGCACCCCACAAAGTGTGACTGTAAAATCGATTGCTTGTGGGTTCGATCCTCATTCGAAGAAATAAAATATTTACTTAAATATTTTCATTTCTGCGCTCTGGTGTCGAGGTAAAGCGCGGCGTTGAGTTCCGTCACTCAACACGTATTGCCTCCAGGTCTCGGTGAAAAGTGGGGAACGGTGTGTCTTAACGACCCTACTGTGTGCCCGCACACAGTGTGAAGCTGATTTATTTTGATTTAAAATAAGAATCACTACCGATGAGCTATCTTATGTTGCAAACGTATAATCTCTATCTTGAAGCCATTTTCTGTTATTGTAATACCGGAGCGAAGAAATTAAAATAATAAATATTTCATTTCCTCGAGTAGGAATCCAACCTACTGCCAGTCGCGTTAACAGTTATACTTTGTGTACCTGCGCCACGACTGATTTTTTATGTATTTGGTTATGACTTTTTATGTATTTCTTATTTTTTATTTTACATATATATTTTAAACAAAAAAGACTTTTTTTAAAATAATTACATATGAAATGATCATATTATTTGCGAAATATAAAATATTATCATAGTATTAAACATAACAAAGAAGAATATACGAATAAAATATTCTAATACTTATTTAGAAAACGTATACAAATTTGAACGTAGCGGGTTCGAGTCGAGTGCAAATTTTTAAACGGTTTCTAAATAAGTATTTTTGTGGAATATTAGTGTGGAATAACACTTGAACATTAACAAATGTTAAAAAATAAAATATTCTTTCTAACAAAAAAATAATACAAAATGAGCATAAACCAATTTAAATCCAGATACAAACTTGTTAAGCGACAATTAGCTATATGATAAACTGTCAAAAGAAATATATATATAACGAAACACACTTAATGAAGACATATGCCAAGACATGGCCTTACTCCTTAACGAGTGTTTTTTATACTAGAAATAAAGCAGGCCGTATTAAATCTTTCCTAATGAAACCTCGATCAATTAATTATATTTTATTTTTTAGAATAAAACAATAAGATTTTTTTAATAAAAATGGAATGTGAGGACCTAAATACATATATAATGATAATAATTATAATAAATTCGATCGTAATGCGCAATGCCTCCAGAAATTGGCGGAAAATGGGGAACGGAGTGTCTTAACACTAGGTTCCCTCTGCCTACCCTGCTGTGTGCGGGACACAGCGTGAAGCTAAAAAAAAATCGATCGTAGAGGAATGTAACTCACATGTCTTTACAATATTTTTTCCATTATTTTTTTTATATTCTTTTGTAATAATTAAAAACCTAATCATTACGAAACAAATTTCCAATTGATTTAAATCAGAGGCCGTACGAAGAGGCAAAAACTATCAAACCCGTCCTAATAGATAATTCAATTAGGCTGATAGAAAAAACATGCGCTTGCGCACCGCAGATGTTATCACGGTGCATTGAGCTTTGCCGGTGGCCGCTTGGACATCATCACGTTCTGAGCCTTACGTTAGAATTATATAAAGATTGTATGTAGTTACTTTATATTGAACGCTATATATGGTATTTTTTGTAGTTTAACGCTGTGTATTCCGCACATATGAAGGTAGGCAGGGGGAGCCTGGGAACCTAGTATTAAGTCACTTCCACTTCCCGCTTTCCGCCGAATTCTGGAATTTTGCGTGTTGAATAGCTGAACTGCATGCCGCGTTTTACCTTGTTTGCAGAGTGAA
The DNA here is from genome assembly GCA_021202915.1 of Heliconius himera. Lineage (NCBI taxonomy): Eukaryota > Metazoa > Arthropoda > Insecta > Lepidoptera > Nymphalidae > Heliconius > Heliconius himera. The sequence goes on along the minus strand of JAJHJA010000672.1, from coordinate 350,698 downwards.
GAAATATTAAATAATAATGTATTCCCATGGTGGGAATCGAACACACACCGTCACGTTTACAGTCACATTTGTGTCACTACGCCACGACGACCTCTGTTGATAAAGACACACTTATTTATACGTATTCGTCAATTATGAAAATTATATAAGTTACAAAAACGTAATTAAGCTTTCCTTTTTTACACCTAATAAAGTATTTAATTGACAAATGAACAATAATCATTTACCATCAGCTGACCTGAACGCCCGTTTGCCTTGTCCTTTTCCGTAAAAAAAAAATTAAAAAATGAACAAATTTTTGGTACATTTAAAACATATGTTTTCATTGTCAAAAAACTGTTTAAAAAATATAGCACATATATTAATAAGTAGCTAATGTTTTTAAGTTATGACTTTCCATAATCATCAAGTTAGAAATGCGGTAGTTGCTTAATTTTACTTAGGAAGATGCTTTTAACGCCAACCATAAAACTTTTACGATGTAGTAATTAGTAATTTCTAATTTTGTTTATTATATATAAAGTAAATTTATCTAATTTATTTATCTCATTGGGGTAAATAAAAGGCAAGATATGGAAATGGAATATGTTGTTTAGAAGCTTCGAACGCTATGGATTTCTATTCTTGTACATTCGGGAAGAAAATAATCAAACGTAAGAAAAGTCCTAAAATCAAATCTACGCAGCCATTTACATGTATCTACATCTAATTTTAATATGGTCACGACTCGTCGACCGTACTGTACCATGTAAATGATATATATAAAGGAAATGGCAACAAATAAATATATAAATTTTGATACCTGATGTAGGTATAATAAATGGAAACATTAAAAATATTTATTTCTTTAAGAGTATACTTACTTTATTGATCCTTTTAAAACATTGGATAGTATTTTTTTTATTGTTTTTATTTTATTTTTCTCAAATGGATTAATATAGCAGTGACCTTTAATCAGCTTGTATATAAATTAAACTTTACAACATGCTTAAACTCTACATGATAGTGAATTAATGGTGCAATGAAACATTTAATGTATATTTGACAAGAAGATACTACACATTTATATCTATTAATTAATATGTAGTATCTATACAAAATATAAATAAAATGTTTAGCGAAGAATGCAAAATACGAACACATGGTGACTATAGTGGAATAGATGACAAAGTTGTCAAACGTTTTAATATTTGAGTAAAAATGTAAATATTTTTAGAGGAAAAAATCTTTAACTACTTTTTTTTGATCACGCTGTATCCCGCATGCAGGGTCGCAAACCTAGTGTGTGTAGAATAATAGTTACTCCAGAGGTATATATATAATAGTAAAATCAGCTTCACGCTGTATCCCCGACACAGCGGGGTAGGCAGAGAGAACCTAGTGTTAAGAATTTTACAGGCATTGCGTGTTGAATGGCGGAACTCTACGCCGCGCTTTCCCTCGACACAAGAGCGAATCGAAGGGAATCAAACCCAAAACCAGTCGCGTTAACAGTCACAGTTTGTGCCCCTGCACCACGAATGGCCTAAGGTATATGTATAGTAAACTAAATATAACCTACAAATATATATAAATACTAAGAGAATTGCCCAGCCACGATGAACCGATTGAACACGCAGCACACGGTAGCCATCAGCAGGTTATATTTAAAGTCATAATCACCCCCTCGCTTCGATGAAATCTTCACTGTTATTAGGACCACCCAGACGAGGTTTTTTTAATTATAATATCGAGACTAACAAACGTTCCAATTATATTATTTGCTATTTTTTTTTTGTTATTTAATTAGGACGTATCGCAAATAATATCTAATTGTTGCTTAGAAATCGTAAATCAAAAAATCTTAAAGCCGTGTTATACAGGTTTTTTTTAGTTATGTGATTTTAGGGTTGCGATTTTAAATTTAAAAAAACCGGTCAAGTGTGTATCGAACTAGCCCACCTAAGGAAATTTATACGGAATCAATTACAGTATTTTGATCAACTGGAAGTATAACTTTAAAAGGCGGAAAAACTTAAGTTTGCTACTCATTGCTTACTCAAATTTTTTATTGAAAATTGACAAGTATTTCATAGAAAAAAATCATTACAAACTTACATTTGTAGTTAATATCACACAAGATCATAACATATACCCGCAAACTTCAGATTGTCAACTTATATGAATATACTTCCCGTTAAATTCCGAAATCTTGTAAAATGGTACGGAAGTCGGCGACTCGCACTTAACTGGTTTTTTTTTTTATTTTGTACGTACTTGAAACTACCGTTAAACTATTTGGTACCCCAAATAGTCTGTCTAGATCTAAATCATCTGTCAGCGTGGCTTTCATCAGAATTCACACAGCTAAATCAGTTTTCTTTGACCTATGATTTACAGTAGTTTAAAGACGAACTACATATCATTTTGACAACATATAATTTTGGCTGGATTATTATTTCTTTCGTACAATATGTTCTTAGTATAGTTTATTTATAGATGAACAAAAATGAATGTGATAATTATTTTTTTCTTCATTGAGAAACAATTTGGCAGACATTAGAAACATTGTTTTTTTTTTCACAGTGAGTCAAAGGCCCATTAAGGATCATAATATAATATATGTAATATATAATATATATAGATCACTATAGTGGTCAGTCGAGACATAGTGGCTTAAGTGATTAACTGTAAAAGCAAATGGTTGTGGGTACGATCCCCACTGGAGTAAAATAATTATTTAACATTTTAATTTCTTTGCTAATGTCGGGGGCAAAGCGCATCGTTTAGTTCCGTCACTCAACAAGAATTCGGCGAAAAATATTAAACGAAGTGTCTTAACACTAGAATTCCTCTGCCTACCCTGCTCTGTGCGGGATACAGCGTGAAGATGAAAAAAAAAAAGATCACTACTTAGTAATTAAATTTGCATTGCTCTAGGAATTGAACCCATATGCTACACTCTACATACAGAACTCCTAAAAAGAAATCAATCAAAAGGTTGTTATCGAAACGGCACACCTCCGTTATTTAAAAATATAAAAACGAGATTATCGATTTTAATGAGCGAAAGCTTCACAATGTAGGAATGAAAAAGAAATTATAAGAAGCTTGTGGTAATTCAACCTGAGTCGCAGCGCACCATTAGCACGCCGGTGTCGGGTTCACTTCCTGACTGTACAACATTATCTAAGAGACAGTCAGTGCTATATACTTAGTTTACTTTAATTATGAACATTCCTTTGTTATTTTTAGACTTGGCTTGTCAAGTGATTATTGAAAATAATTTCTACGCGTAAGTGAGATATACCGGGAATAATTTAGAAATAAATAAATCAGCTTCAGCTTTATCTCTCATACTGCAGGGAGTGACACACGGACGGGGTAGGCAGAGGGAATGTAATGTTAAGACACTCTTTTCTCCACTTTCCGCCGAGTTCTGAAGGCATTGCGTGTTGAGTGGCGGAACTCAACGCCGCGCTTTGCCTCGACACCAGAACGAAGAACTGAAAACATAAATGTAAATAAATATTTCATTTCCTCGAGTGGGGATCGAACCCACAACCAGTCGATTTTACAATCACACTTTGTGCCGTTGCGCCACGACTGGCCTCAAACTGGCCTAATTTGCAAATTCCAGGAAAAAATATTAGTAGATTTTACATGTGTAACAAAAGTTAACTACGGCACAGTCGATTAAGTTTCTAGTTCATTTTAGACGCACTATGATAACAGGTTTAAATCCTAATAGTAACCACCGGCTTCATCCGTAAGGATCTTTACTCATTCAATTAAAGTTTACCGTAAAGTAAATTTCTTCTACCACTACTATCGTAAACATATCGATACATAGATAGTATATAATTTCGCAATATAATTACTTTATATAAACATGGATGCTTTCATAAAATGCTGCATATAATAACACGTACCAGGCTTGTATCTGTCTGTTCGTACTATCTAAATGACGTTTATCCTACACTAAGAAATGTAGATTATTCCCCACGTCGATCGATATATTATTATTGAACTTGTTTTTATTTTAGATAATTATTTTTATCTTCTATCATTTTCTAAGGGCGGCGTTGAGTTACGACGCTCAACACGCAATGCCTGTAGAATTCAACGGAAAGTGGGGAACGGAAGAAAGTCTTGACACTAATTACCCTCTACCTTGCGATTGGCGGGATACATCGTGAATCTGAGAAAAGGAAGAAGAAGAAATCTCAACGCCGCGCTTAACCGCGACACCAAAACGAAGAAATGGAAATATAAATTTAAGTAAATATATCATCTCCTCGAATGGGGATCGAACTCACAACCAGTCGGTTTTACAGTCACACCTCGTGCCGCTGCGCCACGACTGGCCTCTATTTTATTTATATTATTATATATTTAGATTACGTGACATAAAAACATAGATATGGCTATCAAATCCATTTCAATCTGGCTTACAATAATCCGTTTTCTATGCAAATACCTTATGAAAATAAGCTCGTGCGCATGCGATACATATCTTTATTGCTGAACGGGCCTCCCGTTGGCCGTGAACTGTATAATTTTATTGTTTTTTAAGTCAAGATATTAAATAAGCGTGTTTTAAGTGAAAAGTATTCTATTTTAAATTCTGATTGAATATAAAAAATCAACTTCACGCTGTATTCCGCACACAACAGTGTAGGCAGAGGGAACGTAGTGTTAAGACACTCCCTTCCCCACTTTCTGCCGAGTTCTGGAGGCATTGCGTGTTGAGTAGCAGAACTCAACGCCGCGCTTTGCCTCGACACCAGAGCGAAGAAAATGGAAATATAAATTTAATATTTTACATAGAAATAACTATCTATGATTAACTTTGTCATTATAAATTTATCTAATTAGACATTTTATTATAAATAAAATAAATAGGTGCATTTGTTATAAAGAGATCAGTAGTGGCGCAGGGGCACAAGCGTGTGACTGTAAACGTGACTGGTAGTGGGTTGAAAATGAAATATTTATTTAAATATATATATATTTCGCTTTGGTGTCAAGGCGAAGCGGAGCGTTGACTCCCGCCACTCAACGTGCAATGCCTCTAGAATTCGGCGGAAAAAGGGGATTGGAGCGTCTTAACACTAGGTTCCCTCTGCTTACTCTGCTGTGTGCAGGATACAGCGTGAACCTGATTTTGTTATAAAGAAGAAAATATTTTTATTATAATTGCATTGAATGGCTCTTACAAAACTTTTTGTAAATGAATATGATTTATATAAACTACGCCTTTAAGGAAAACAGGATGATAGTATAACTAAAGTGGAGCTTTTGTTTCATTGCGCGCTAAAATATATAATATACTTAAACTATCTTGAGGCCAGTCGTTGCGCAGAGGCTGATGCGTGTTACTGTAACCGCGATAGATAGTGGGTTTGATTACCAATAAAGAATGAAATATTTAATATTTCAATTTCTTCGATCTAGTGTCGAACCAAAAGCGCGGCGTAGAGTTCTCTCCATATACAATGTCTCCGAAATTCGGATTGAAAAAAAAATAGGAAACGAAAAGTCTTAACGCTACATAGGTTCCCTCTGCCTGTCTTGCTGTGTATGAAATACAGCGTAAACTTAAAAAAAAACCTTATTGTGTTAATTTTGGTTTGAACTCAAAACCATCATGCATAACCGCAAGAATTGTGCCACAACGGTGTCAAAGTTTCCCTTGTTTATTTAATAATAAATTAAGCTCCTGCACCATATTGTGATCGCTGCTTTAGGCGGAATAACCTGTTATCGTGCACGTGGTGCGTACTACAAACAGATGTTCTCGGTGCAATGATCGAAACGTATGGATTGTATTGATTAAAAATGTTCATTTCATTTTGATCGAGTACCTAAATGTATTTGTGTGTAAGAGTAATCTACACCAAAAACGGTGTAATTAACCAACATTTTAAAAACGGTCAAGTGCGAGTCGTACTCGCCAATCGAAGGATTCGTACCAATATCAGGATTGTAGGTTAATGAGAAATACAACTTATAAAAGTTGCCAAACTTAGGTTTGCCTTTTTTAGGGTACATACATCATTTTGTATGAAATTAACTACAATTATAAGTTTGTAATAGTTTTTATCTCTAATAATAAATATCCATTTTTCGGAGTTTTTTCTTTATTTGTATAGCAAATTCTCACGTCCTGCTAAATTTCAAAAGTGTAGAACTACAAGAAATATCCTACAAATTTTAATTACGCTGTGAATTTCACAAAATATGCAGCAAAAGTAATGCATAAATTGGTCGTAACTTTTGATTGCTTTAATTTAGAATTTTGTCTGTGCTGTAAGGGATCGTAGACCTCAACATTTCTTATTATTTTCACCATGAAACATACACACGAACCCGAGATAAATGGTTTTGACAGATGGACAGACCGACAACAAAATGATACTATAAGAATTCCATTTTTGCTTGTTAAGATACGGAACCCTAATAAAAAATGTAATAATTCTATAATAGTGATATTTCACTTAATCACATCACATAGTTTACATTAAGTTAAATCACTGGTTTAATTTTATTAATAACTAAATATCTCTTATTCTAAGCTATTAATTAAGAAATCAGCACCCTCAAAGTAGTAACGTCACAGTGACTTGCAGGAAAGGAATTGCAAGAAAAATAAATAATTGGTTCACGATTAAAAAGTACCTTCTATAAGATTATAAAGCAATTAGTACTTTCTTTTCTCGCAATTAAATTTTAATGATGTTAGTGATCATAAAAATGACGTGAAATCGCTGAAATATATCATAATTACATGTTGTTATAATGCAATAATTGATCACAAGATCATCGAAATTTTGTTCATCATATATTTATTTAAAATTTAAAAACTAGACCAGCTTCACGCTGTATCCCGCACACAGCAGGGTAGGCAGAGGGAATCTAGTGTTAAGACACTCCGTTCCCCACTTACCGCCGAATTTTGGAGGCATTGCATACTAAGTGGCGAAATTTAACGCCGCAATTTGCCTCGATACCAGAGCGAAGTAATTAAAATGTAAATATAAATAAATATTTCAATTCCTCGAGTGCGGATCGAACCCACAACCAGCCGATTTCATAGACACACTTTGCGCCCGTTCGCCACGACTGACCTCATGTATTACTTACTTGTTTCTTTATTTTATACTTAGAAAATATTGAAAATGATAAGCGCAAGCGAGCGACTGTAAACACGATGGTTGCGGATTCGATTCCCAGTCGGGAAAATGAAAATGAATTTTAAATTTTTCATTTTCTCGCTCTGGTGACAAGGCTCGCTTGGTAAAAAGGCTATTTCGCGAATGAAGTGGTAAAACAGTATCTTAATGGAACCGGAGTTTTTTAACACTAGGTTCTCAGATTCCATCTGTCTACACTGCAATGCGCTTATTAAAAACTATATTTTTACGTCTAAATTCAAAGGAAGTCAAAATTCAAAGCTTACCTTATTCACATATATTTATTTGAAATATGTTCATAAAACAAACCACCCTGCTCACCTTGTTATGATTAAACTTAAACTTTTAACTATAAACGGCTGGAGAGCTACTCTCACTTCAAAGGCCGACTCAACTCGAATGGACTTTAGAAAAAAAAAGTGGCATATACTACGACAACGACGTGTAATGCGCCTACGCCCGACACCAACTGACGCTTGGCTCTCACGATGGAAGGGCCTTACTTCCAGAACTTATTTCCTATACTAGTGTGGATTATAAGTAAAAGTTTAAATTATGATAGTGATTGAGCGCTGTCACCTGATCGAGTGTGTTTTAATGACTATTTATCAACAGACACCCACTCGTGTGTAATTAAAAGTATATTTTTTATTGCTCTTAGAATATACGATGTTGAAAATGTACATTAAATTTACTTAAGAGACTCTTAAATTCTCACCTTAATCTTTATTTTACAGTATTATGGAAAAACTTCAATAAGTTTATTAACTTATTCCAAAATATATAATGAACTACAGCCTTTTAAGCTTTTTACCTTAAAAAAAACATCTCAACAAATTCACAAACTAAATAACAACCCCATCCAATCTACAATATTGAATTTAAAATTAAATTATTTACAACAAAAAAAATCTATAATTTTACGCACCCCATTAAAACACCAGCCATACGATACAGCATACCTCAACCCCATAATCAATATTGTTAGTAATTTTCTAGAGATTTATGTTGGCAATTTCTGACCGATGACAGACGATCCCGTCAGTTCCCCCTGGGAGCCTGTGGGACGTGCGCCCGCGTGGTTATTCATTCGACACGGCCGTGCTTAGATCGACCAACAGATTGACGTTAGAACGTATTACATTATATATATACATGGGTAAGACCGTAGACTAACTACAGCGGCTGATGATCGATTCTTACATTAATTCTAATAATATTGGAAGATGCGTAAGCTTAACGCTGTATTCCTAGATTTAATTTTTTAAATCCCGGAACACTAGGTAGTGTTAAGACATTCCGTCCCCATAAAAAAAAATCGTTTCCAACTTCTGGAGGCATTTGGTGTTCGCGAAGCGGCGCTTAACCTCCAGAGCGCGGATTTAATTAAGAATTACTGTTTGTTTCATTCAGATTGAGATACGACAGTGGTAGAGATCAAAATTTACATTACAATTTTATTAATTTATTAAAAAATACTTAATTTTGTCGATCATACGGATGCTATCATTTGTATATTTTATATACAAATTATAGCATCCGTAAACTGATAAAATATAATAAATTACAAAAAATATAAACAAAAAGAAAAGCCTAAGTTAATAATAAATCTGTGTATTGTAGTTTGCCTTTCATCACAATTAATATAAATAAGTTAGTTTTAGTAACATCTAAAGAAAAATCTGTAATTATCTAATAATAAATAAATGAAAAATGTAATAAAAAGTTTAATTCAACTTTAAAAGTATAATTTCTATTGCAGAAAATTTATCATCGCCATATTTCAAGACCACACAGTGTGGTAAGATGGACCATCACAGCACCTATAATCTTATTTCTTTCTTATTGAGATATTAACTTCTGCGCAAACGCACTATTAATAGCTTAGATCCACCGACAAAGACCAACTTCATGTAGGTACAAGAACAAAAACAATAAGAGTGTGAGTTATGAGTAATTGACGACTATCTAAGACTCTTACGTTTAAATTATTAATAGGCATTTCGTATAATAAAAGATATCTTAAATTAATCGACGACTATACATATTAATCAAAGACAATTGTTAGAAAAATAAAATAATATAAATACAAAAATAAAAACTAATTTATGATTCTTCCTACAACAATTGAAGTTAATTTTCTTTAAACATAATTATCATGTTTATTTTTCTTGTAATACAAGAGTACGTCGGCCCGCATGCGCGTGCGCATGGCCCAGTGACTATAAATCTAACGATAATAATCGAACGCAGTCGGTGCCGCGTCGATTTATGGTAATAAGTATGAGAATCAAGAGAGACGTGAACTCGGGTAATTTACCAGGTTAACTTAGGTTTCATCCTTGTTCAATTAGAAACAGATAGTTAGAAAATATATATATATGTTTTTTATGATATTTAAGTCTTAGGTTCGGTTCTTTACATATGGTATTTATTTTGATGATACTAAAAATGTGAACGCCACATTTAAAAATACAGACGCAAAATATATTTTCTATAGTTACATACTTAATATAAAAATTTAAGTAAAAAGTTTGGCTGTGATTTCAAAATAGCCGTGATTTTTAAGTGCATATACTTATTTACACGATACCTAAACACTAAAAAAATATTTTATTTCTGTTGTCAGTCTTTATGCTTGTAAAAGCTTAACCGATTTTCATAAAAGATATATCTGAGACTAAAAGACAGAGGAGGTTTGTGGAGCAACCGTACCGGTAACCGTATATTTTTATAAGAAATACCCGCAGTATCGGGATTATGCAAGAACAGCGCTTGTTGTACGCGTCTACCTACCACCTACCTACAAGATAGATATGAAATAACGAAACATTCTCCTAATAAAAAATTTAGCAAACGAAATAAAATCAAAAATAAATCCCAATACATTTGAATAACGATTTATTAAATGCATAACTGTATAGATAATCATGCTAAAATAATAAATCAATAGTCCCTAAATATATCTTAAATAATATTATATAAATATTTGTTAAATACAAACGAGGCCGAGGACAAACGTGCCTGCAAACGTGGCGCAGGGACACAAAGTGCGATTGTAAAATCGACTGCTTGTGGGTTCGATCCCCACTCGAGGACATAAAATATTCATTTATATTTATATTTTCATTCCTTCTTTCTGGTGTCGATGCTAAGCGCGGCGTTCAATTCCGCCACTCAAAACGCAATGCCTCCAGAACTCGGCGGAAAGTGGGGAATGTCTTAACACTAGGTTCCGTCTGTCTACCCTGCTGTGTACGGGATACAGTGTGAAGCTGATTAAGTACAAACGGGCGAAGCCTCGCGGTTGTCAAGAAATTTTTACATCTTAGTGATTTCTTTATCTTACACAATTAATATTACTATACAAATCATTTATTTAAAAAAATACTAATATGGAGCCATTTTAGTTTTACCTTTTCAAACGAATGCGTAGTACACTTAACAACATCTGGTATACGTCGACCGAGATGGCATTCGTCAATCAGCTGTTACAATTACCGTGTCAAACTACCGCAAACAATTTTTAAATTACAGGTCGTGCCTAAGATTCCAGCAGAACGAGCCAACGTAATTTTGTATAGACTGCGAAGATCGGCATATTTACTAACATAATTATATTTTATAATATATTACTTAATGATATAGCATCTCAATTATACAAAAAATAAATTAAATTAGGCAATTATTTAACTAACAATTGATGAGGCCAGTCGTGGCGCAGCGGCACGAGGTGTGACTGTAAAAGTGACTGGTTGTGGCCCCACTCGAGGAGATGAAATATTTACTTAAATTTATATTTGCATTTCTTCGCTCTGGTGTCGAGGTTAAGCACGGCGTTGAGTTCTGCCACTCAACACGCAATGCCTCCAGAATTCGGCAGAAAGTGGGGAACGGAGTGTCTTAACACTAGGTTCCCTCTGCCTACCCTGCTGTGTGCGGGATACAGCGTGAAGCTGATTTAATTTAATTAATTATATACTTCGGCATACAATTGATAATGTATAGTCATAGTACACATTTGTTTAACAAAAATATAATTAAAATTTATTTGCAAAAAAAACCGACTTATTCAATTTCAACCTGATCCCATAATCAAAACCTTGAAGTGTATCCTTTCCAATAAAAAAAGAATGATCGTAATCGGTTGGCGGGATTAAATTAAACACAACGAAAGGACATCGCGAAAATCACCAGCTTTCAAATAAAAAAAGAATAGTCAAAATCGGTTCACCCAGTTAAAAGTTCTGAGGTAACAAACATAAAAAAAATCCAGTCAAATTAATAAGTCCCCTTCCTTACAGAAATCGGTTAAAAAGCTACACAAACACAACTTCCCTTGTTAGCCAAATGCACATAAAGATGGATATGATTATGTTGCCATAAATCAGAATCAATAATCGACTATAATCGATATTCCATGCCGATACCGACGATCGATTTATAATAGTCGGGGAGCCGTCTATGGGCTTAGGAAATGAATTTGATGTTATCTGGAAAAAATATAACTATATTAACTTTGTGCAATGATTAATATGCCAAATACATTTAATTATTATGCTGAATGATTATTCTTATCGTAAGTGTTAACTACGGCTTAAGCAAAGTTGAAGTCACGATTTTCTATTATTTACTAGCTATCAGAGGTCTTGTTTCTGTGTTAGTACTGTATAAATTGCAATTATAAATTAAATGTATACATAATAGTATAAGTAGGTACTTTTATTTATAATTATGTAGGTACGTTTTTTTATTTATTACTATTACATACACTTGACCTTGGTTGACCTATCAAAATTTTATGTTATGTTATTAATGAAGAAAATATGACCTTCCACCAGTAACATAACTTACCAAGTGAACACAGAACTTGGCACCTGTATAGATCTCCGATTCTGTCAATTTGTCAGTGAAGTCGAAGATGATACGTTATTTAATATTTTTACTTGACATTTCTTTCATATTTATGTTTTTGAAGGGATTTTTCTTACTTAAGGCTAACCTCAACACCGCAGGTTGTCTCAATTAAGCCGAGGAAACATTCCGGTATCTGATGGCAAACACTGTTTTGACCTGACAATATTTAAACTATACATGGTGAAACCTCTACAAATTATTTATTAAAAAAACGTTTAAAAATTTTAACCCGAGCCTCAACATCCAATGAATAGTTTCCAAAGAGGCGTGGGTTCAAATACCGCTACCTTCAAATTTGTATACATTTTCTTAATAGGTATTTTTCTTTCCTAAGTATGGAACAACTCTTTAAAATTGTTTAAAAATAACTCTACAAATTGTAAATATATAATAAAGAAAAATATTATATTGTTTTTCTTTTTTCGATTACTCACACATAGCAAGGTAGGCGAAAGAAACCTGGAAAGAAGTAGTAAGACACTTCCGTTCCCCAATTTCCAAGGACTTTAGAGGCATTGCGTGTTGAAAACTAAAGGCCACAGTTTGCCTCGTTACCAGAGTGAAGAAATGCAAAAATCTAACTCAAATTATATTTTAAAGATATTATTTTAAATCATAACTAAATTGAATACTTACTTAAAACTATCATAAATCTCTGCATAGTTATAACAATGCAATATTTACTTGTAAATTCTCGGTAACTCCTAGTATACCTTCAAATAAAAAACCTATCAACTTAAAAAGAAGACTTCGATGTCTTATATCTTAAAAACATTCAGTATCTGACCCCTTATTATCAAGTGGTGAGGTGACAAATGGGGTACGCCTCACGTGGCTGGCTGCAGGGTAGAATTAATTAGACGCTTATTAATTTAGGGACTGCCCCTCCTCGCTGACGGCGCGGTGTCTTTAAACGCTGGCTGCCTCTCATATTATAATTGTACCATCTTTAGGAATAATATATCAGTTATTAAAAATTTAAAATTTATTGACACACATTCCTTACTATTGTGATTCCAGTCGTGGCACAGAGACGCAAACGTGTGACTGTAAACGCGATAGGTTATTGGTTCGATTCCCACACGAGGAAATGAAATATTTAATATTTTCATTTCTTCACTCTGGCATAAAGGCAAAGCGCGGTGTTGAGTTCCGTTACTCAATACGTAGAAAACCGCCTAGAGAATTCGGTGGAATGTGGAGAGGCGGATATCGCGACTCACTGCACAATGTCTTAAATGAAAATAGAGAACAGAGTATCATACTAGGTTTTCTCTGCGTACATTGCTAGGGAGGAAAACGCGGTTCAACCTTTTTTGAATTAATACAACAAGCTTTGACACTCGCGATGGTCGTGAGTTCGATTCCCACTCGGGCGTTTCTTTGCCACTCAACAAGCAATGCCTGAAAAATTCGACGGAAAGTGGATTTTTTTTTTGTGTCTTAGCACTTGGTTCCCCTTACCCTGCGGTATGTGGGATACAGCGTGAATTTAATACGATTAGAAGCACTCAGTGTCATCTAGTGTGTAGTAGCGAAAGTAGCTTGGTAATATTTGTTAACAGATGGCTCTACTATTAAATAAAAAAATATAAATTTAAAATAACGTTTTATTATTTCTTATCCATTTATAGCCTGGTTATGTTTTAATATGGTTTTTATTTTTTTCGCAATAATAGTTTCGCTGTAAGAGAACGACTTATTAAAGAATCGTAAAAAAGATATTTGAAGCAATAAAAAAATGTTACGAGATAAAGTGGGAAACTTCACTTGAAGAATAATTATAAGCGATTACTATTAACACCTATTAGAATAATTATAAGCGATTACTTTGGCAGAAGTTTACGTTATTTGCAGCCGTCGTAGCGCAGGGGCAAAAGCATAAGAAACAAGGCAGGCGCGGCGTTGAGTTCCGCCACACAATATGCAATGCCCCCAGAATACGACGGAAATTGGAAAACAGAAGTGTATTAATGGGAACGGAGTGTCTTAACACTTGGTTCTCAGGTTTCCCCTGCTATCCTGATTTAGCGTGAAGCTAAGAAAACATTTTTTTTCAACTTGTGTTTTCGAAAAAAAGCCTTTCTTCACGGTACGGGTTTTTTTTTTAAATAGGCCCAAGCTTTACCATACATATGCACATATTCGCATTATATGGATCAATAATTAATTATTTACATTTCACTTTGCCGTACCCAAGTTTTAATGAAGAACGAAAAACAATATAATATTAACTTAAAATTATTTATAGAGTAATCATATATATTTATACGCATTTACATGTAGGCTTAATCTATGTAATAACAACATATTTCAAAAAAAATTTAAATAGGTCAATTTGCCAAAACGGTAAGAGCAAAGGTAAGTTTCAACATTAATATTATAGCGTCTAACTAAACATAAGATAATCATAATCTAACCTATCTCACAATATCTACGAATTACCCAATTTTCTAATCTCAAACCTGTCAATACCTTTATGATAGCTGAAACGGAGATCGAATTCCCTACCGTTATCAATAGCGAGTGCGCTATCTTAAAAATTCTTACTATGCTTAGAGTACTCCCGTCCATAGATCTCGGTGACTGTGTGTAAAACTTGAAAAGTATTCAATTGAATACTAAATCTCTAGTATATACTAGAATTCTAGTAGTTTGAGCGTTTGTTTTAAATGATCGGAAGAATGGACAAGCCCAGCACGAGTCAGCAATCTGTGGAGAAGGTGGAAATGTTCGAGGTGCGCGAGCATGTTCCTTACCAAGCAGAGCTGACGAGAGCCCCTGCAGCGTATGATGAAGAGAGCGGCGACGTGTACAGCTCCTCGTGGAGTTCCGCCTGGTCGTCGATATGCCAGCTCATCAACCTGCTTCATCATATGCAGATTGCCATAGTGGTGTTCTGTTTGTGGCATTTCGCATTAAATTCTCAAGCCGATGGGACCATCACCAATTTGCAGCTACATATAGTTTTCGCGGGTACCGGGGTAAATATTAGTTGTAGTTAATACTTTCCAAATTTATTATTTTTAAAATAATTAAATTTTGGTGTGTCTTAGTCGTCGTAACTTTGTTTTTTACTTTGAAGACCTAACAGTTTAAAAATACCTTTGAGCTTATTTCCTAAACGTTTATATGTATAAAATAAAACAAATATTCTTAATATTTATTAAAATAATGCTTATAATTGTATATCTCAAAGTAAATTTTCTCATAATGTCCAGTATCCGATTTTATCTGTTCTAACCAATTTTGCAGTGTAAACCAATTTCTAAAAAAATAATTGTTTCATATATTTATTCTATATCCTCTTTAGCATACAAAAAAATAATTCTTGCCAATTTAATATTTTTAGTATCAACTGTTCATGGTAGAGTCCATGCTAACTCTAAACCGTCACAACTCCTGGTCGTTTCAACTTAGCAACGACAGTAAAAGAGTCGTACACGGATGTCTCCAACTGATCGGATCCATCTTCGTCCTCGCGGGAACCTTCCTTGCGTTGTCGGAAACAAACATGACAATTAACACCGCTCACGGCATTTGCGGTAAGATGATTTTGTAAAGCTATCGACAGGTATTCCGAGATAGGGTCACGAGTGCCGACACGATAAAATATCATACTGATAGTTCGATTTCAAAGATAAACTTAGAATGCCTACATCTCTCGTTAAAAACCATTTTAATAGAGTATTTTTTTTCAATTTCACGTTTTATCACACATGTAGCAGAGTAGGTAGAGGGAACCCAGAGCTAAGACACTCTGTTCCTCATTTTCACTTTACTGTCCACGAATTCTAGAGGCATTGCGTGTTGAGTGGCAAAACTCAACAACGTACTTTGCTTCTTATTAAATATTTCATTTCCTCGAGTGGGAACCGAACCGTTGCTGGCTTGCGTATACCACGTCATGACTAGACACTCTATTGTATAATTATATGGTATAAAAGAACATAAGAATATAACATGCTATGCGATTACATATATTTATTTATTGGTCCTTTTTATACAGAATTGCAGTTTCAAATTACTTTTTCATATTTATTTTTTTATTTTTCAGGTGTCATCGCGCTCACATTTACCCTAATCAGCTTCGTCTCGGGCGTCATAGCATTGTTTTCATCCAAAGTCAGGTTATTGGTAAGGAGTGGACCCATCAAGATAGTCCACATGGCTGTCGGCATGTTGGCAGTGTCCATGGGTCTTATAACTTTGACGATAGGATTAAACATGGACTTCTATAGAGCGAGCCAAGGGGGCTTGGCCACTGCACTGATAACATTTGTTGTTATCATTCTATTTTACACTCTCATTCAGCCAATTGTGGATATCATTTCAAATTCCAGGAAAGGCTTGTGACTAATTAAAGTCGATGGGTCCGTCGGTGGTGATAGTAATGCTTAACTTTAAGTAAATCAACCACCAACACTTTTTGCTTTCTTTTAATACTTACTTCTATATTGATTTATTTATTTTCATGATCGTTAAAACGCTGCAGTATTTTTTTAGTCCTAAGATTATTTTTTAAGTTTTAGGTTATATTTTTTTTATTCTTACTTATTATTTTAGATATAGTTTACATATATATACAAATATTATGTTATGCGATGCGTTCGATATTTAAATGAGTAAGTTTTTTTATGAGTAACTTTAATGGTTACACATTTAAAAGTTCAATTTGGAAGACGATAGGTGCACTTTGAGTTACTGAAGAAATCTTAAATACTAATATTAAAAAAAGAGAGTTGGTCATAACAGGACAATTCAATATAATTATCAACATTAAAAACAAAAAAAATCAAATCAGCTTCACGCTGTGTCCCGCACACAGCAGAGGGAACCTAGTGTTAAGACACTCCGTTCCCCACTAAAATGACTAAAAAAACATTAAAAAAGATCAACTTTTTTATCACAGCAAGTGGTAAGAAATATTACAGTACTTTTCAGAAGTTTTGCTGAAAGGGTTTTAAATGTAAATTTTTATAGTAAATATGAATTACTAGATTAATAAAGAAACTATCTTGATTTTTTTATACTTATATTGTTATTGAAGTATAATAATATAAAGTAGATGTAAGTGGCCTATTTTAAGAATGAATGATTTCTAATAAATATATTTATTTTATGTTTATTTTTATTTATTCATCTCCCAAATATTCAAAACATGGCGAATAGGTGCGACTGTAAACGCGACATTGGACGACAGCGCGAGTTTGATTCCAATTCGAGGAAATTAGTACATATTTAATATTTTCTTTTCCTTACTCTTGTGACGAGGAACAATTGACAACCGTCATATCATTCGGTCGGTATGTCGGTAGTCAAATTATAACACGCAATGCCTCCAGAATCGAAATGTAGAATAATGATAAGCAACTAAAAGAAAATGATGCCGTAGTACCAACAATGATATATATATCATTGAATTTAAATAATTACTTACTTAACTTCTCGCTGCGTTACTAGTGGGAAAGTCAGAAAGAACCAATCGCTATGGTCAGTCATCAACTTTTCATACATGTCCTCGAGGGGGTCCTCATGCTTTTTACGTGACCTTACACGTAGTCCTCCAGTATCTTTGATGCTATGTTTTCGAAGGTCGACCAAGTTCTCCCTACCTTTGTTACCGCTCACTTTTCTTTCATATTTTTTTTTGTTATTCCTTCAACATCGGATCCATTCGCACATTCTTTTACATTCATTTTCACCGTGAAAAATATAACTGACTTATTCCTAGCGGATCAGTATATTTAAGGTTAAGTTATGAACACGCGAGTGCTTAGAATGCTGATTTGGGAACAGACCAATATGTATTCGTTGCTGGAATAAGGGGTTTCATTTTAAGGCAGCCGCTCGAGACGACCAAACTTGGAGTCGAATTATCGCATAAGAATGAAACCTTTAAAATCCATTGATCAAAGAGAAATAAGTTCTTCCAAAATATTAGGTACCTATGAAACAGACAGTGGAAATGTTGAAGTATGCTTTGCCATTATATTTAAGAACTATATGAGGGAAGCAGCGACAGAAATGTATGGTAAATGAAAAAGAGATTTAGTACAAACACAACAAATGGTGGGATGATAAAATGAAGAAGAAAGCATGTTGGGGTCATAAAGACTCAGATAAATATTTTTAAAAGAAGAAAAAGGATAAGCACCAAACAAAAGTACTGATAAAGATGAAGTGTTTTACAGCGGTGAGCAGAATGTACAAGGAGACGTATGTATATGATGACGCTTCAGCCTCAATTGACATATACGCCGAGTTTTGATATTACAGATGGCGAAATGAACATATCAGAAATTGACAATATTATCCAAGGACTAAAATGTGGTAAGCAGTGGAAGCAGATGAAGTTACGGCTACGCTTCTTGGACTTGTTTTGATTTTTGTGCAACTGACAGCGGCTACGGCTGTGCGTGCGTCTTACCTCAGTCAGTCAGGTACATGTCCTTTTATATATATATAGATTACACTGAAACTGAATACTGTGGAAGTTATATAGCATGAAGATAAAAAAGAATAGAATCCGAGAAAAATTCACGGACAAAATTTAAATTTTAAGTTTAATTACGGATAATTTTGAAAACAAATTAGCTAACAATACACCAAATCTCCACGTAAAATATTAAAATTTTTGAAAGTTTTTTTCTTAAAATATATTTTTGTATACACTAAATCATTAAACTTGTCTAGACTACTTGTTTATTATTTAGTTAAGTTATTAATATGATTTTCATCTTCTTAGAACAATTTACTATAAATGAGTAAACACAATTAAATTGAAATTTGTGCGCTTCAGAGAACTGCCAAAATATCACATAGTGATGTTAACTCGATTTTCAAAATAACAAAGCTGAAATTTCACCAAAGCTTGTCATGTCATTTTAGCAAAGCTGAAATTTTGAGAGTTAATAGTCTAATATTAAATTAAGACGGTATATGTATTAACTAACTTGAAAATGGAGCCCTTTCAGAGATAGCGTCAGCTATTTGTTCTGTATTTCATTGAATATTTTAATAATTCTATATTTTTATAAACGACTAGAAAATAAATTATATATTTTATAAAGATTAACTTTTTTAACACTTTTTTATTCTCGAACGAAGCCTATTATTGAAAAGTTTCCTGTCATCGTGTTGTTGATCTGTGGCTTTTGCTTATAATTGTCAAATCACTGTCATATTCCGGCAAAGCGAAGCCGTTTCTCAAAAAAATATAAAGAAACTTATATTATCTTTGAACGTTAATATATTTAATATTAACATATATTATCAAAATGGTAAGTTTATATTTATAACATTCATGGATATACACCTACAACACATATATATAATGAAATAATAGGTTAACGAGTTATTGCTTGGTCATTGGCGTACACAACATTTTTTTGTATTTTACAGGCTCGTCGTTATGATACGAGGACAACAATATTTTCTCCAGAAGGTATGAATAGAGGGATTTTTAAATTTATTTAAACATGAAAGTTTGTTAATTACGATAAATTTTTTAACTCATTACTCATTCATATTTTAGACCATATTTAAAAATTAAATATACAAGAACCAAAAACCAGTATTTTATACTAATATAATATACTGAAATTTATTATTAATTTATCATACTCTTGTTTTACAGGGAGATTATATCAAGTTGAATATGCCATAGAAGCCATTAGCCATGCTGGAACCTCTCTTGGAATTCTCGCTACTGATGGGATCTTACTTGCAGCAGAACGCAGAAATACTAATAAACTACTAGATGAAGTGTTTTTCTCTGAGAAAATATACAAGTTAAATGATGATATGGTTTGCTCTGTGGCTGGTATTACATCAGATGCCAATGTCCTTACAAATGAGCTAAGATTGATAGCACAAAGATATTTGCTGCAGTACGGGGAGTCGATTCCTTGTGAACAATTAGTTTCTTGGCTCTGTGATGTTAAACAGGCTTACACACAGTATGGAGGTAAATAATCATATTCATTTGAAAACTTATAATCAAACATAATCCCAGGTATAATGAAGACCTTTTATGAAAATGCTTAGATATTTGAAATTTTGTATGTTTTTTTTATCTTTTCAGATATTTTAAATTTTGTTACTTCTATAAAAAGCACCATATTTTAATTATTGTACATGATTTCTTAAAGTTAAGAGGTAGATAGATGGAATTTGCATTTACAATATTGTTGTCCTCATACACCACTGTATGTGTGGATACAATGAGTAATAAGAGAGTTGTGCTTTGTCTTGATACAAAGCAAACATATAAAAATATTTTGTTCCTCCAAATGGGAATTGAACACACAACCATTGTGTTTTCAGTTAGATACTTTGCCAGAGGCAATTCCACAACAATCTTGATATACAACTGTTTATAGATAACCGTTTTTCTATTTTATTATGGACATTTAGAACTGATAAAAAGCTACATCAGTTATAGGGCACAAAACTTAATTTTTTTTTAAATGTTAACTAAATGAATTGAACATTTTGTTTTAGAAAGTGTACATTTGCAATAACACTCAAATTTTTATGTAATATATAATACTATATCAAAGCTTATTATATATTCCTAAACATAACAATTTCAAAGATTACTTCTTAATAAAATATTTTAATGGTTTTAGTATATTAAAATGTTACTAAAATTGGAATTGTTAGTTTTTTGTCTGTAGGGTTTGCTTTGAATTGCTCATATCACATCATATCCAATGAAATAATTTAACCTACTATAATGTGTCATTAAAATTAGTTTTTCTTTAAAAGTTCAAAAGTTTGCTTATACATTTTTCTTAGAAACTAAGATTCACAATCCAATACTTTAAATATATATATAACATAATTAACTTATCAACTTAAGTTAAAAAAAGGATACATATTAAATTAAAACAAGCATTTTTTTTTTATTTTTAATTGTTTATCTTAAGGTAAAAGACCATTTGGTGTCTCCATTCTCTACATGGGCTGGGATAAACATTATGGATATCAGCTATACCAATCAGACCCCAGTGGTAACTATGGTGGATGGAAAGCTACTTGCATTGGAAATAATAGTGCTGTAAGTATGCATAGTGCTATAAGGATGCTACGATGATGCAGAGTAGAGGTTGATTCCCACTCAAGCAATGATCTTTTCCACACTCTGGTATAGACAAAGCAAGAATTCAAAGCCATTTTTCGTGTTTACATTTTACTGTTCGAAAATTCAACAGAAAATGGAAAACAGAGTGTTTTGACATTAAGTTTGTTCTGAACACCAAGTTGTATGCAGAATACAGTGTGAAATTAAAAAGTATGCATCATTTTTCTCACATTTTTCGTTTTATTTCATTGTTTCTCACTTTTTGTGTTATCTAAACATTGTTTTAGGCTGCTGTATCTAGCCTGAAACAGGAATATAAGGAAAATGAAACAACATTGGCTGAGGCTCAAGCATTAGCTATTAAAGTTCTCAGCAAAACCTTGGATATGACAAAACTCACACCCGAAAAAGGTATTAACTGTATTACATATATAAAATTACTAATAAAATTAATACCAATAAATACTAGTAATATTAGCTTCACAGGGTGAAGCTGATTTAGTATTAACAGAAATGTGTTAAAATTTAAATATTTCTAGTAAAAGTATGATCCATAATCTTTTTTTTTTTAGTTGAGATGGCCACACTCACTCGTAAAGATAATAAGACTATAATCAGAGTATTGTCCAGTTCAGAAGTGGAAAAATTAATTGCAAATTTCGAAAAGAGTGAAGCAGAAGCCGAAGCTGCCAAGAAACAGCCACCTAAATCATAATTTTGTAAAAAATAATACTATGGTTCTTATATTTGCACATTAAACATTTTACTTGAAATTATGTTTTATTCCAATTTATTATTCTAGTTTAAGTTAATATCACTTGCGAAAAAATTACACATTAATCAAACACAAAACCAAAATAAATTAAGAAATTTAATTATATAAGTTGTTTAATTCGTTTTGACTAAAATAACAACATTTAAATGTTAAACAAAGTTATTTGAATATCTTCAGTCTGTCGGTAATTTTAGTTAACTACTTATAAGTTGTTATGAGGCCGGTCGTGGCGCAGCGGCACAAGGTGTGACTGTAAAACCGACTGGTTGTGGGTTCGATCCCCACTCGTGGAGATGAAATATTTACTTAAATTTATATTTCCATTTCTTCGCTCTGGTGTCGAGGTTAAGCGCGGCGTTGAGCTCTGCCACTCAACACGCAATGCCTCCAGAATTCGGCAGAAAGTGGGGAACAGGAGTGTTAACACTAGGTTCCCTCTGCCTACCCTGCTGTGTGCGGGATACAGCGTGAAGCTGATTTATTTTTTTTATTTTTACTTATAAGTTGTAACTTATAAAACTTGATATTTTCCTCTTCTACGTATTTGTTGGCCATGATAGGGGGGGGATATAAACAAAAAGTCTAAGCTATTTTGTATCATTGTAATCGCTTAAAAAAATGGTCTTACATATTTTTATAACTCCACCAAATTTATAAAAATACTTAATGCACAAAATTAATAAAATGCTTGTTTATTATTCCGTTAAGTATTTATTCCATGGCATTTTTCTTTTAAAACATTTTACCTCTTAGGAGTAAATTTAAAAGACATTCCTTGGTAAAACTCGACCAAAGCACATGCACAAATTTTATTTTTATAAATATCAATGCACAAAATTTATAACATACTTGTTTATTTAGTTAATTATTTACTACGACAGTTTCCTTTACCTTTTACGAATAAATTTAAGAGATGTGAAACTGGAGCATTTGGGAGAACCATACCGTAACAACTTTTACTTAAAAGCCAAACAACAAGATACATCTTTATTAAAAAAAAAATACATTTGAATGAGGTTTTGATTTACATGACATAAATGTGTCACATTTATGTCATGTATGACAAATGACAGTTGACAAGTCATAACAAATACGGTCGATACTTATATTTTGAACAAAACAGATTTTTCTCAAGAAATTTTAATAATTTCAAGGATTTATATAAAAAATATGGCTGTAGAACGGGCAAAAGTTAATGCTGCTGTAGTACCAAAGAAATCCAGATTAGAAATGAATGTACGCCAACTTCTAAACAAATGTGAAAAAATGGCAAAAGAGGAGCCCATTGATGCAAACTGCAGACTTCATCAATACGTGAAATCTTTGAATGAAATGATCGCTGAACTAAAAGCTGCAAATGAGTAAGATTTTATTTTATGGAAACTTATTATTAATTTGAAAAGTAGTTATTGTTAAGTTGTAAAGTTATTGTAATAGATTGGATATTTATTTCCAGAAAACCAACAAAAGATGTTTTAGCTGAGTACATTAAAAGAGGAGCTTTCCTTAAAGGCCTTATTCAAACAGTTAGTCTCAACAGCCCAATGGAAAAGGTTTTATAATTATCTTTTAAATATAGCTAATACAAACAGAAAACTGCATTCAGTTTTGCAACTCAGCAACCAATGTCTCAAATTCAGGTGTAATTAAGAAAGCAGAGTTTTATTATTAGGTGCTCTTTGCTGAAAACCAATGTTGGTACTTACATATTAACACCACCGCAGCTACAGATTAGACAATTTTCAAGTGCAGGTTAGGTTAAGTTAAAAACTTTTAAATTAAAAAATTACTTAAAAGTTTCTAACCTAACTAACCATAAAATTGTTTCTATAAAAGTAAACATTTTAATAATAATAAAATCCCTATTAGTATTTTAGGAAATTCTAACATTGTGCTTATTTAATTATTTTAGCTGGAAGCAGTACAACAGTTATCTCACGGAGCAGCCACAACAAACTCCGAAGATGGTTCAGCTCAAGAAATACACCAAAAGACTGTTGCAAAATATGGTGTTGAGTTGAGATCTGAATTATTTGAATTAGGTTGTCATTCCTTTTTTATTTTATTTATAAAGTTTGCTAATTTTAAGCTTATTACTTAACAAATACTAATAATTATTTCCTGTATCATTATAATTCACTTATCAATATAATTTATAGTAACTTTTTTTGGCTTCTTGCTGTATCCAGCATCAGGGTAAGCAGGAGAAACCTAGTGTTAAGACACAGTTTCCCGAACAAAGACACTACATGCATGTTGATTGGTGGGATGCCACAAAAGCGTAAAAATAAAAATAAATTAATGTCATAACTGTCAATTCTTGTATATTAATAAAAAATATATTTCAACACTAATATTGCAGATGACAGTGATAATGCTCTGAGACAGCGAAATATAATAAAAGCTGCAAACTTTACAAGTAACAGTACTAGCCAAGAGGACATTGACTCCCTTTTGAAATACCATCAAAATATGCAAGAAAAAGTTGCTGAAAACATGGTCATGTTAACGAAGAGCTTAAAAGAACAGTCACAAATTGCCAGCACAATTATAAAAGGGGACACTGAAGTAATTAAAAAAAATATATATTTTTTTTTTGCTGTAGATTGTATACCAAATATATCAGGGCAGGGAGTTGGAAGTTGAAACTTAACTTTATGACGCTCAGAAGCAATCTTCAATTAATGATTGATTGACAATTTACAATGATACATTATTTTTTTGTACACTACTTTACTCTTAAATATTTACTGTCAAATGTCCAGACTGTGACAATATTGATTAAAATCAGCTTCACGCTGTATACCACACACAGCAAGGTAGGCAGAGGGAACCTAGTGTTAAAAAACTCCATTCCCCACTTTCCGCCTAGTTCTAGAGGCATAGTGTGTTGTTGTTGAGTGTGGAACTCAGCGCCGCATTTTGCCTCGACACCAAAGCGAAGAAATGAAAATATTAATGTAAATAAATACTTCATTTCCTCGAATAAGGATTGAACCCACAACCAGTCGATTTTACAATCACTCTTTGTGGCCCTGCGCCACGACTGGCCTCTATATACAATATTAATGCGGTACAAAAACGCACTGTGAAGATAGTCTTGTGCAAACAAATAAAATATTATTGTAACAACTTTTATTAATTAATTACAGGCATTAAAGAAATCATCAGACTTGACAGACAGAAATATAATTTCTCTGAAATCTGAATCTGAAAGGCTTCAAGAGCACAGTCGTAGTGCTTGGAAGTGTTGGTTATGGCTGATGCTGGCTGTTGTCATGGCAATATTTATAAGTGAGTATTTTACACATTTTCAAGCACTCTGTAACCCTCACGGGACAGGGCAGGCAATGGGAACTTGTGAACCCATGCCATTAAAGTCTCAAAACCCATTAAAACACTTCCATTCCTTACTTTCCACCAAATTCTCGAGGCATTGCATCTTGAATGGTGTGTTTATTATACATTTTTGTGTATACATATAGGCCGACTTAAGTCTGTGTAAGTATGTGATAGTTGTGGGTTCAATTCCTACACAGAATGAATTATTTTAATTTTCTCACTCCCGTGACAAGACAAAGTGTGTAATAAAATAAATGAACTCTTACAATATTTGGCTTCGTCTTTTAATATTTATATATTATTTTAATAACTGCACTATAAATAATTTGTTGATAATATACCTTAAATTGACTTACTTGACTTTGAAATAAATTTAAATACTCTTAATGTGTACGAAATATTTGTTTAAAATAGAAAATTCTTCTTTTGTTAAATGATATGAGATTAAGGCCATTTTGGCGCAGTGGGTAACCATTTAATTTTAAAACGATGATTGTGAAGTAAGGTACCAGATTATAAAGATTATGTGTAAAAATTTTGAACGTAGCGGTATTTTTATACGTTTTCTAAATAAGTATTTTTCTTTCCTAAGTGTGGAATAACACTTTAAAACTGTTAAAAAAGATTATGTGGTTTTTTTTTTATTTTCCCCATTCTAGCAGTACAGAGCGTAACATTAAATCTTAATAATGTCTTTCTAAATTTATTAATCATCCATCAATGTAATGAAATATATATTTATAATTATATGTTAATTTTAATTTCAGATATGGTTTTGTTTATGAAAGTTATGAAGAAACGAAAATATGACACTTAATTACTATTTATATTGCAAGTTTAAAAAATATATTATGCATAAGGTTAGTTATTTAATTTATTATTTATTAATATTACTTTGTAATTATTAAATATTATGAATATTCTCAATTTATGTATGTAAATATTTGTTATAATAAAAATCTAATAAATATTATATCTTACATAATTGATTTATTTAACTGCCTATTATTACCAAAATATTTTATATCAGGATTTTATAATTAGAAAATTTAAAATAATAACATTGATACTAAAAAGATATTTTTTTGATTTATAAACAATTGAAATAAATGTTTCCCCAGAGATATTTTAAATCGTAATTAATAAAAATCCATATATAAATTATATAATCTATGCTAAATAATAAAACAAATAATAAAAAGAATTTGTTTGTTTGTTTGTTTAAACGCTAAGATCTTTTGATCTACGGGTCTGATTTACTTTCTTTTTATTTTGCATGAAAGCTGCATTCTTCAGGAGTGCTATAGGCTAAATAAAATTACGGTGTAATTCTTAGTTAGCCTTAAATAACGAAATAAAAATAACAAGGAACGCCATCAAATTGTTGTATAGCATGTAATTTGGACGTATATTTTTCTAGAAAAGGTAAAATTAAAATAATTCAACGCTCTGTTTACGGCCGCTATCCTAGGTTCGAGTCCCGTGGAAGGTGCACCTGCCGCCGATGACGTCCCATACTACAGCCACGTAGTGTTCACAATTGAAAGTATCAATCCGTTTGCAAATGTTGCATATGCGGGCGAAGCCGCGAGTGAGCCGCTAGTGGGCCGCTAGTAAATGATTATAATCACCAGTAAAGGGGAAGGAAGGTTCGACGAAATATGATATAAACCCTTGCCACGCAATATCATCAATCAATCACATTTCAAAATATAATAATATGTATATTAATTTATATATTAACACGAAAAGTAAAAATTGAGGCCAGTCGCGGCGCAGTGGCACAGGTGTGGCTGTAAAATTGACTGTTTGTGGGTTCGATCCCCACTCTATGAAATGAAATATTTATTTAAATTTATATTTTTATTTCTTCGTTCTGGTGTTGAGGCAAAACGCGGCGTTGAATTCGATAAAAAGTGGGCAACGGAGTATCCTAACACTGGGTTCCCTCTGCCTACGCGGGATACAACGTGAAGCTGAAGCCGAGTTCTGGAGGCATTGCGTGTTGTGTGGCGGAACTCAACGGCGCGTTTTACCTTGACAGAAGAGAGATTTCATTTACCCGAAAAAAGGTCGAACTCACAACCAGTCGCGCTTACAGTCACAGGCTTGTGCCCAACGACGTTAGTAATTGCTAGCTGTAAAATTGCAAAATATACACACACAGGAAACTATTTAGAAAAATCATTAAATTCGCGTGACATGATTTACATACAGCATCCACAATATATCAATTACTTACACACTTTGGGCTATTTAAATAAAAAAAGGGTTTATTTCAATAAAAAATATATAATTTCGTATATATTTATATTTCACTACAAGCATTTAATAATTACATAGAGTATCTACGTATGTAGGTATCTATAATGAACATACCAATTCCAATATTGGTCCGTTAGTCGTAGCGCATTCAAATCTTCATAATTTCAAAGCCAGCTAAGTTCTACAATTCAATTGCATTTATATAAAAATAGGTGTTTTTGTTTATTTGGATATACTAAGCGTGAATAAGTTGATAAAAATAAAAGTTAGATATATTTTTTTATATTGAATACTTTAAAGTAACATAGCTTCACACTGTACATATATGTTGAGGTATGCAGAGGGAACGTAATGTTAGAACAGCCTTCCGATGGTAGCTTCCTGTAAGACTGACAGTACTGACATTTCTATATAACTTGACGATCCAAAATTACTTCTATTGAATATTTTCAATACGTTAAGACATTCCGTTCCCCACTTAGCCAATGTGAGTTTCATGAAATTAATCACATCCTTAAATAGTGTTTCGAATTGTGATTTCTCAGTCACGATTCGGAGCACTCTCTCGTGCTCTAGGCATATCCCCCTACAAGCTTTGTCTCTTGCCAAAGAGTGCTTACCCTGGAAGTCGTTAAATCGATTATGTCTACAAGTTAGCCGATGCAAGAATAATCTCGTAAAATGGGGATTTAATGGGGAAGGGTCGAACAACCTGTGACTGCGACGTCAACCCTCAAACAATGGCACACTTGCTCTCCTGCCCATACTATCTGTCAATCTGCTCGTTTGACAATCTGACTAATATGACTGACGGTTCACGCAGTCAGCGTGGTAAAACACTGGAAAACTTCACATTGGAACAATCCAATTATATGTCACGAAGAAGAAGAAGCCCAATTTGTTACTTAAAATACATAAGTTATTTTTATATATTTTTAATCAATTTATTCACGCGAACCAAAGTGCATTTAAGTAGTACCAACTACATAAAATGTTAGTTAAACTATTATTATTGAGATCTAACTGCGTTTATATTTAATAATATATTTTCATGTGCGTGTTTTTTTTGACCCTACCAGTATTATTAGAAGATTATTAAATTATATTTAAAAAAAAATATACAAGGATTTGAGAAGTTAACGTAGATTATAATTACTTTTAATATAATGATGTTGATAATAAATATATAATGAACGATTTTTTAACTATACACAATAATTAAGAAAGTAACAGGCTGGCCAGTATTAAAATTTCAGCAGATTCATAAACCTCATAAAAGGGCAATTGTAAGCATTTTGAAAAATTAGCAGCTTATTTAGTAAAATGTTTACAAAATATTTAATATTTTTTAATCTTCTCAAGCCGATATAGAAACTAGTGTTATTTTTTTATAAACATATATATTAAGAATTTAACAGCGACTTTTTTACAACTCGCAATACTTTTTTTTATCTATAATTTGCAAATATATATTTTTATAAAATCATCGAATTGATTTTTCTTTTGTTTCTTTTAATAATATGAGTTGATTAATTATTATCGAAATATCAATCGAAACATCTGAATATTACAACAATATTTTTATAATAATTTGTAAGTCGCCGTCAAACGAACTCTTAGAAAGTCCCTTCCAATAAGTTATATATAGATCTTACTTTCTTTTTTTTCCTATAACACTTCTCTGACAAATTGTCCCATAAAGATGTTATTGTCGATATTAACCATATTACAATAGAACGAGAAGAACTTACAATATTTATTTGACATGTATGTATATTGTATAGATTTCAAAGTAATAGTTAAAGTTAGTCCTAGCTGAATAAAATGACTAGAAATAATCTAGTACTTTTAGTTATCCTAAAGTCCTAAAAGCTAACTAATTTCAATAATATATATATTTGATAGCATCCTTATGCATCATTTTATAATTATTTAAAATATATATTTTATTACATAATTAATATAATATGTGAACGTTGGGCACTCGATATATCCTTCATCAAACATAATTCATACCCTATGACAACTAAAGAAACACCCTATATAATCAACTATATAATTATTATAATATTCGATTCAAAATTTACGTATTACAGTAGCATAGTATATTTATAGGTGAAGTTATGTGTAAGAATAGACTGAGCTGATATTAAGCATTCTATTTAAAGTCTATGATTATATTCTACTTTTTATCATAAACGTCGGTCAATTCAAATTTCCATATCTTGTTTGGTCCAATTTCCGTAACGTAAAGATGGGAGCCGTTCCTCGTTACAGCGAGGGAATGTGGGTTGGAAAAGCCCTGCAAATAACGTACATGCTTTTAATTATAAATAAATAAATAAAATAAATCAGCTTCACGCTGTATCCCGCACACAGCAGGGTAGGCAGAGGGAACCTAGTGTTAAGACACTCCGTTCCCCATTGTCTGCGGAATTCTGAACCCATTGCGTGCTGAGTGGCAGAACTCAACGCCGCGCTTGTCCTCGACACCAGAGCAAAGAAATGGAAATATAAATTTAAGTAAATATTCCATCTCCTCGAGTGGGGATCGAACCCACAACCAGTCGGTTTTACATTCACACCATGTGATCCTGCGCCACGACCGGCCTCAACCATAACTGGCCTGGCTTTTAATTATAACTAAATGAATATATATACCACATGTCGAGGCTACCTGGATCTCTTAGTTAGTTAACGTGTATATAAAGTTTTAAAGCTTTAAAGTTTATTAAGGGAAAAGAAGAAGAACAAATTAACTAAGAAAACGAAATAACAGAAATATTACAAAAAAAAGAACATGAATCTCGTGTGCAAATTACAGTACTAAATATCTCGTTTGACGAGATTGTGGTATAAAAAAAATAATATAACTTACGGTACTGGGTTCCCACGTGTCCAGTATGTTTCCATATAAGGCATTAACAGTAAAACCTCTTATTGCGATGTTCTGAGACGTTGGTCCATTTACAGCGTAGATCATATCCCCATGAGAAGCCACGGCGAAAACACGGCCTAACGTAGGATCTTCTATCACAGTGGCTGGCTCTAACATGTTTATATAGCTTTTCAATCCTGCTTTAGGGCATACAATTCTCATATTTTCTCTATCAGCAACACATACTATATCCAATTGTTCCAATAAAGTGACACTATGGGGTACGTTTAAGGTTAGTGTGTCAGAGAATGAAGGAATGGCGAATAGGAGAGTACCGGCTGCATTAAATTTTAAAATTTGATTATTGCAATATCCATCAGCAACGAAGACTTCGCCAGTTGTGGCGACTGCTACCGATGTGGGCATGCAGAGTAAGACCCGACGACGATATGGATAGCCGGCGGTGAACGCTTCACCAATAGTCAGGGTCGGGTACTTGTGGTTGTTGGGTGTGTACTGAAAAGGTTTTTTAAAATTATATTAATAATTGTATCGTCTTCTATTGTAATTTGAAGATACCGTGGCACAACAGGACTGCGTCAGACTGTAAGCACAGTGGTTGTGGATTTGAACCTCACTAGAGAAAGATAGAGTTTTAATTCTAAGTTTTCCCTACTTTGAGGCCAGTCGAGGGGCAGAGGCACAAAGTGTGACTGTAAAATCGACTGGTTGTGGATTCGATCCCCACTTGAGGAGATGAAATATTTATTTAAATGTATATTTCCATTTCTTCGCTCTGGTGTCGAGACAAAGCGCGGCGTTGAGTTCTGCCACTCAACACGCAATGCCTCCAGAATTCGGCAGAAATTAGGGAAATGGACTTTCTTAACACTAGGTTCCTTCTGCCTACCCTGCTGTATGCGGGATACAGCGTGAAGCTGATTTTCATTTGATGTTTCTCTACCTACCCTATTCGGCGAAGCGACTTTTTTAAAAAGATAAATTGATACAAACAATGATTGAACTACAAATAATTTTAGATAAAATCTTATTGACAATATCTCAGATCAGTTATTTAATTACTTACCTTAAAAACTTGATGCTTAGCGACGTCTGTAACCCACACATTGTCATGATGGTCGACGGTCAGGCCGTGTGGCATATAAAACGCATATGCGCCCCAACTATGCAGAACCGACCCTGACTGAGGGTCGAGGACTAATATAGTATCTTCAATGATTGGCCCTTTATCAAGATTTTGGTAAACATTGGATTCGTTAAATGTACTGAAATTTATAAAACAATAAATAAGACATTTGTTTTTCTTTATATTGTATCTCGCATGTAGCAGGCAGAGGAAGCGTGGTGTTAGGACACTACGCTCCCCATTTTCCGCCGAATTCTGGAGGCACTCAACGCCGCGTTTTGCCTTGACACTAGAGCGAAGAGTTAAATATTTCATTTCCTCGAGTGGGAACCGAACCCAAAACTCATCATATTTACAGTCACTAGCTTGTCCCCTGCGCCACAACTGGCCCCACGATATTTAAATTTGAATATAGACTATCTTAAATAAGTTAGTGTAACACCTTTCGTCCCACACTCTTTCGGCCCTGTGGAAAATGACAGGTTGTCCCAGGGAATTTATTGAAACAGCTGTTATTTGCCCCACATTGAGTGACTGCTGCGGCCAGTCCTTCACCTCCTGTGGTCTCAAAACAATTTCATCTTTTGGCTGTAATTATAGGAATTAAATTTACGATTATTATTAAATATATATGAATATTATTTTTCTGTAGTATATATGAATTATAGTACTTACAGCGTGTATATCCAGATTTTTTAAAAGATTCTCCTCGTTTCCATAGCTAAAATAATCGAAATTATCTCTCACAGTTTCCGGTTCACAATTAATACTATAAATAGTAGCAAGCAACAGCAGAAACGACCACATTTTGTTGGAAATATATTATATATTACAATTTAGTACTTGTTCAGATTCGTTTACTATGTACTGAAATACAGTATTGATTTGTTGGTCCTTCTTTTTAAGTGGCTAGACCAATACGCATGCGCTTTTCGGCAATGGTTACTTATAAACTAGAGTATGTTTTCAAGGTCAATACAGATGCAAGGATGTCCGAAATGAGAACAAGTTGTGTTAACGATATTTTTATTAAGTAAATTCAACAAGAATTAACAAAATTGGTCGTCCGAAAGAAACATCGTCCTTCTGTCAAGGAGACAAACAAGGCATCTTAGGCATAATACGAAAATAGAAGATGAGAAATTTAATTTCTTTCCTACCAAATCAGTCTCAGGATCGTTGAACGTGGCACTTCCGGAAATGCTTAACAGTGCCGCTTCCAAGGCATTCCATGTGGGGAGAAAATATTTAATTAATCAAATGAAATGGGTTAAGCCATTTGATTATTGACCTCTCCATTGGGAATTGGGCTGGTCCCATATGTAGCCCGTCTCGGTCATCGAGCAGACCGCGTTGTAGTACTTGCCGGGGCTGCGGCAGTACGACCAGGAAGGACACTTGCACCGGAAGAGCCTTTGGAATTCTTCCTTGCACACTTCATTCCACCAACAAGTTCTCTAAAATAGATGTTCTATTTGTACATAGGTAATTGGAAAAAATAGATGGTATTGTAACATTTTATTTATTGGAACTTCGTCCTTCAAATAAAATGGAGGAATTTGGCCGTAGTTTTTGACGTTTCGTTCTCTCTGACTACTCTAGGGACTACAGCGTAAAGCTAAGTTAAGTTATTATAACATATTAATATGTTAATTTTATACGGAATCATACATGCAAAAAGTATGTTATTTATTTCGAAAAATAAAATAGATTTTCTTATTAAAATTACACTTCACACAATAATTGATAACCTAAAACATGAAATCACTGAAAAAACATCGATAAACATCACAAACTCACCTCAGTAACATATCCCTTAATGGATTGGTCCGAATAACTCCGTTTGCTGGTAGCACCAGCCTCAAATATAGCGCCGAACATGACTATATAAGCGATCATTAAGTACATATTGTTGGTAAAACACGACACATTACCTTTAACACACTATATTACACATTCTTCACTAAAAATATAGTAAATTTAGTTTTAAAATAGATATTTCGATGGATTCGTATCGTTTTTCCAAGCGCCTCGCCCGCTTTAAGCTCTTCGCGCACGATATAGAGACCAGACGGTGTTTACCTATGTTTATGTCGGCGGTGTCGGGTGTAGGGTGTAGGGTGGACAGGACAAAAACGTGTCAAGTGACTGGGGTAGTCGCTAATTGGACTTCCGCAGTGCTTTTTAACTATTGCTTGTATGTTTTTTTTTTTTTAATTTGGATTGTATATTGAGGTTTATATAAGTTAAGTTTATTTATTTATTAGAAAGCCAAAGTTATATAGTAAGCCTACAATAATTCACAAACGTTTTTAAATATTTTGATACAAAGTAAGTCTCAATTATAGGCTAGCTTTACATGTATATTCAAGATGTTGATCATATCTATAGTAATTATTTTTTTTTAACTAAAAAAAAACAGGTTTATAAACTTAATCTTATAATATAAATACAATTTCAGTTTATATTCAACACGCAATGACTCAAAAATTCGGCAGAAAGTGGGGAACGGAGTGTCTTAACACCAGGTTCCCTCTGCCTACCCTACTGTGTGCGGGATACAGCGTGAAGCTGATTTATGTATATATATATATATATATATATATATATATATATATATATATATATATATATATATATATATATATATATATATATATAATGTAATTGATTTTTTTCTATATATATATTTATATAATACTATTGGGAAACTATTTTATAACTTAAACCTAAAAAGTTGTGTAAATTGAAATGTTTATACATATATAATATTAGATTATAAAGTAATAGTTAAAATGAAAATACCACAGTTTTAACACAAAAATAACTTTAACTTTATTGTCAATAATTAAAATAAATAGATTTATAATCTAAATTCTAATAGGACTTTGATCAAAATCAAAATACTATACTAGTGAATCAATAAATTACATAAATTTACATTATATGGTTAAATTAAAACTATTTTTTTAAAGAAAATATTTTACATTACAAAAATACGATATACAATTGCTTGTGAAGCTCAAGGCTCCATCTCCAATGGCACTTTAAATTAAATAAATAAACAAATATGGCATAAAAATTCACAGAATCTTAATTTTAATATAAGATTTAAACAGAATTCATTTGTATAATGTGAAACTATAATTTAGCGTTGCCAGAAATCCAATCAATTTTAATAATAAATTATTTTGCAAATATATATTAACAAAATTACCGCTTCATTTCATTAAAACGTGTTGATTAATGTAGAACATGTTTTTATGTTTCAAGTTATTTATATATTAAATCCACAAAAAAAGCATTTCAATAACCTTTTCGTGTGATAGTAAGAATTGAGGACAATATAACAATTATATATCACAAACTTACAAATTTAGTACGTTTTAGTAGAGACTAATTTTCGTCAACTTTGGTTGTGAACTAAACTACATTTGGAATTTGGGATACTTCGGCGTCCATCGCCATGTTAATACTAATATAACCTACATGGCTCTAAACTCCATTTTGTTGTCGTCGACGGTTTCGTGTTCTTGTCGTCTATGTAGAGTTTCTGCATCTTTCCTGTAAATAATGTCAATAATTTAAAATTAGCTTCACGCTGTATCCCGCACACAGCAGGGTAGGCAGAGGGAACCTAGTGTTAAGACACTCTTTTCCCCACTTTCTGCCGAACTCAGCGGAAAGTGGGGAACGGAGTATCTTAACACTGGGTTCCCTCTGCTTACCCAGCTGTGTGTGGGATAATATTTTATTTCCTCGTTTTGTTGACGAGGCAAAAGCGCGGTGTTGAGTTGCGCTACTTAACACGTAATAGCTCCAGAATTTGGTGGAAAGTAGGGAACGTGGCTTAATGGAAATAGAGTGTCTTGTCACTAGGTTCCCAGGTTCCGTCTGCCTGCCCTGCTATGTGCGGGATACAGCGTGATGTATAATAAATCTAAAAATTTTAAGTAACTATTGTTTACGTGTTTGCTTTATTTAAAGATAAAAAGAATTGATCTCTATATAAAATGATTATTTAAAATATATCATTAATTTACATATCTTTATTGAATAATGCTAAATAACTTATCGGCCATTATGGAACAGTGGCACAAACGTGTGACTGTAAACGAATGTGGGTTCGATATCCGCGTGGGGTAAAGAATTATTTCATATTTTAATTATTCTACCTCGCTCTGGTAACAACAGCGCGGCGTTGAACTCCGCCACTCAACACGTGAAACCTCGTAAAAACTACTTAAAATGAGGAAGTTATTAGAGTGTTGCTAAAGTATAAAGATACTTACGTATATTTATTATTATTGGAAGATTGGAAAATGCTCTTAGGACACAGTCTGTAGTAGGGCCAGCACTCTCCGCCAGACTCGCCGGCGCGTTGTGCCTCCACGTATTCGGCGAGCAGATGCGCGTATGGTGACTTATTGGGACTGTTAATAATAATTTTCAATTTAACTAAAATATTTTTCATGAAGAAACACGAAGAAAGTAAATATTAAAAAAAAACAAGTTTTATTTTCACATTCAGGATTAGAAATTATTATTAAACTTTAATTCGTTCTCATTCTCAATTTTTTTTATTAGATAAACAAAAGGTTTACAGCAGCTAAAGGCTGCAGACTCCAAACTATCCTTAGACTGAAGCAGAATTCTTATGTATTTTGTACATACCTAAAGAAAAGTTTCATGACTTCTCCAAGAAAACCAAAATTCTTCAATGGATGCGCGTTTATTTCGCAAATAGCCCTCAAAAGACACTCTTTGCCATCTAATCCAAAATTCGCTAATAGATCTTCAGCAATACCGTACATAAGTGCTCTGGAAAGAAAACAAATATATAGATTCATTTGAATTTGCAATATAAAGTAACAGTTCGTGGAGATAAATCGTAGCAATAAGTTGTAACAAGCGTTTAAAAATTTCGACGTAGCTTGATAAGAACGTATGACTTAGTAGTCAGAGCACCTGGTCGGTTTCCAGGAAGCGCGGGTTCGAGTAATAAAATTTTTATACGTTTTCTAAATAAGTATATTTCTTTCCTAATTGTGGTATAACATTTTAAAAATGTTAAAAATATTTAATGTTTACATTTATTCGCTATAATAATATTTAATATTTACATAGTTACGCAACTCAACACGCAATGCTTCCAGAATTCAGCGGAAAACGAGGAAAAGAGTTCTTAACACAAGTCTCCCTCTGCCTTAAACGACAAGCAAAATGTTTCAATTAAGCGTTAAAGAATAGTAAAACAAAAAAAAATGAGGAGCGCTTAGATAACAATTTCTTTTACAGTATTGTACAACTTCAATAAAAATTCGACACAGGTACCTATTATACTATTTAGTGACGAAATTAAATTATGTAATAGAATTTTCGATGTACGCTAAAGGAATGTCAAATGGGCTCCTTCACTTCCTAAGCACCACCTGATATCTACTAGTGTATTCCTGGCAAGTGAAAGTAGCAGACTTTGTATGGTCACGGTCCTTGTTCCTTTAGGCTGTCACGTGTGAGGTGTATTATCGTTTATTCTTCAATTGTTATATAAATGAATGAAATTTCATTTCACTATTAATGATACCTACAGATATATTACGCTCTTTTTTTTAATACATCAAAATCTAGTGGTAATTCGAACTATAGTGGAGTAAATGTAAGATTTTACTTATTTGAAACTCTATTAGAGATTGCTTTATTTTGGTGATTTTAAAAAATTGGAATAGTATCGATTTTAAAATTATCTAAATATATATCACAATTTACACACACTCAGTATTGTATATGTTGTAATATTATTATAATAATATGACAAAGTTAAAATTGTTTATTTTAACTCTCAAGAACAATACTCTCAAATTAGTAAATTATTTTGTGTTAGATAGTCAATTTATCAAGTTAAGCTACTCCAATATGATACCACTTTAATCAAAGACTATAGTTTATATTATATCACGTTAATCGCACTTAGAAAATGTCAAGTTTCATATGCCTACAACTCTATATCTATTTGACTTTAGGGGTGACGCATCATGTAACAGCAGTTTATTTGAAAAATAAATAAGCTAACTATTTGTCCAAAAAAATGCTGCATACATAAGGTATACGTATTAAATATTAAAACGTTACATAAATAACAATAATTACATACCTTTCACCCCCATGGAGCCTATCTAAGACTATCTTCTCAGCTTCTGGTGGAACTGCATCTCTTGTAGATCTCTTCCCTCTTCTATTATCTAAATATTGTCCAACATAATCCGCCATCATGGACGCGGCGGCGTTGCCCATTGATCGCGCGAAAATTGGCGGCAAATCTCCATAGGGATTCTCGTTGTCTGTCAGACCTAACTTGTCGAAGTCAACTGTCAAGTGAAAATCCAATTTATTAAATGGTTATTATATTTTAGAAGTTTTAATAAAAATATTAAATTTTTTATTTATGTTAGAGTAATCTCTATTAGTAACTAGTATCTACTAATATTTTTATTGTTTTTTACTCGACGTTACGCTAAATTATTTTTTAAGTAGATAATAATTTTAAAAAGATTTTAAAAAAATATTTTTTCTATAAAAGTAATAATATTTTTATTTCTTTTTGCTCGACGTTACGTTAAACTATTCTTGTTTCGTTCGTCTAATTTTTCTTATACAATATAGTGTATACAAAATAAATAATTAATTATATTATACATTTAATTTTAAATAGATCTTTAAAAATATTTTTCAACCGAATTAGCATAAAATATTTATGTACATCAAAGAGAAGTTAAAATCGACTACTTACAAATTACGACTTAAGCATAATTTATACGACGCTATGATAGCTCTACTAAGTACTATTAACTACATGGACAGGGTCATAAAATGAACATTACCTTTATATAAGACTATGGGTAATTTTGAAATTAATATAAAACAGACATTTATTGTAAAAGATTTAGAGATAAAATTATAGTTAAATAGATGTTTTAATAAAATTATGGTAGGCATACTCTTCTCCCACGATAAAAAATCTGTCAAAATAGGAGATAACTAAGTTAAACTATTTTTAAAAACAATCTACTTATCTAGATTTTTAAAAAAAATTTAAACTAAAAAATCTACTATAGTCAGTATATTTTATATAATAATAATAATCTATCTACAATGTTATTACTAACACTACATAGTATAAGTACTTCAATTCAATACTTCTACAGCACTACTAAAACTGTTGAGTTTTGTAATACTGACTTTTACATTCCAGTTGATACATTATTGTACCTGTAAAATCATTACGTATGACATTCAAAATATTGATCGTAAAATCTTAAGTCAATAAACACTCCCACTTGTTTATGTAAGAAATTAATATTTGGTACTTAAAATAAAGAAATAACTTCTTGTGTAAATACCGTTTTAGGATGGCAAATATTAAATACTGATATTTCAAAAGACTTATAAATAATTCATGTTCATGATTTTATGATTATATGAAAAGTATCATTGTCCAATGATTTGCCAAAGTGAATTCATGTGTTGTTATAGAAGAATGTTGATTCTTACATTTTATGTGAATATTGATTCTTACATTTTATCTTTCTCTACATCTTTTTTTTAACTACTTTGTGTCCTGCACATGGCAGGCACACGTAGAGAGCACCTAGTGTTAAAACACTCCATTTCCGTATTCTGGAGGCGTTGAGTAGTGGAACTCGATGTCACACTTTGCCTCATTACCAGAGCGAACAGCGAAATATTTCATTTCCTCTAGTGGAAATCGAACTCACAACCTGTCCTGTTTTCAGTCACGCGCTTGTGCCCCTACGTCACGGCTGGCATCAAGCTCTCTACTTAAATTTAGATTTAGATAATAAGAACGCAAAGGCTATAATCGATAATTTGTTTTTAATCTGTATAAATTACATCAAAAAAACCGCAGCTACAAATACATTTTCGAAAACCACAAAAATCGGTATTTGCATTAAAGAAAAAAAATAAAATTATGAATCATTTAGATATTCTTAAAAAATATGATAATATGTAAATATAAAACCTATTTATACTCACTTGAAAAAGGGAAACTAACTGTCATATTCGAAAGAAATCCTTTCGGCGGATGCCTAACGAAAGGCATTGAAATCGAAGGCGTTATAGCCATTGTCGTTCCTGGTGGAAGTGCCAACCGCCCGTCGTTTGTGATCCATAGTATCCTCTTCTGACGCGAATGAGGAATGTTTTCTTTCGTAAGCTTATCTTGATTTTCAGGTGACGCTATAGGTAGTAGCGCAGCTAAGGCTATACTAAGCAGTACTCGTGGTATTCTATCCATGGTACCTGCTAAACAATATTTTGCATTTTTATTATTAGCTAAGTAATATATATATATATATATATATATATATATATATATATATATATATATATATATATATATATATATATATATATATATATATATATATATTAAACCAGCTATTTTTCACATTTTATATGAAAAAAATGAAAAATTTCAACCAAGAATTACAAAAAAAACAATTTCTTATTTAATTCACTTATATATGTATTTATAAAAGTATCCGATTCTGTTGTAAAATACATTTAGATAACTTTGAAAAAGGTTCAATAGTAAATTGGTAGCTTATCATTATTATTTATCATCATCTATAGAAATATTATTAATCTGTCTTAAATATGCATGTTACGTCGGTGACAGCTTCAGTTAATGTATTTTTTGACATATTCAATTTATTTTGATAAACACATAAAAAAATTACGATGGCCACTTTGAGTCATAAATATGTGCGGATCAGAAATCATAATAGTATTTTTGATGTAGACGCAGAAGAATTTATACATTCACTGGAATTACGAATTAAAACTGACATAAAAGCTTTACCCCAATGGAAAGAATTGATCGAAGTTATTAATAAATCACAAACAGATTATAAAATAAAACTTGAAAAGGCAGAACAGGCAAGGGAAGCGATTATACGAAAGCTTTACACTCAGTACTACAGACTATCGCCATTTGAGTTAACGGATTACTTAATAAGGACAGCGAATTTGTGGAAAACATTAAAATCACCCAATATATGTGTGAAAATTAGTTCAACTGAAAATATTATGCCTGTACCAGCACAAAGTATAAAAAGTGTTGTGAGTGACGAAGAAGTATCAAATACGACAGCTCATCCTAATACTGAAATTATACAATCAAAAGAACAGATAGATAAAAACTCAAAGACAGATAATGAAATTAAATCTAACAGCTCATCCCATTTACCTACAATAATTCTTACAAACCAACATAGGATCTTATCACCTCTAAAGTCACCATTTTCCTTAAACAATCTTAAATATGCTACACACATTGAAGACGATTTAACTAAAAGTATTATAGATGATGATATTATTCTACGCAACGAAACAAAGTCTCTCAAATGCCATCCTGACACTTTATTAATAACGGATGATTCACCTCAAAAACAAACCATGAAATTTACAATAAAAAATTGTGTTTTGGAACATATATATGTGCAATTTAAGAGCATATCTGATTCTTCTTACTTTGACAACATTGAAA
Organism: Heliconius himera; assembly: GCA_021202915.1. Taxonomy (NCBI): domain Eukaryota; kingdom Metazoa; phylum Arthropoda; class Insecta; order Lepidoptera; family Nymphalidae; genus Heliconius; species Heliconius himera. The sequence goes on along the minus strand of JAJHJA010000672.1, from coordinate 309,540 downwards.
TTATTCCTGCTACACCTATTAAACTAAATCCAGGGTTAACAAAAACCTATAAATTTATATTTAAATTGAAAGAAAATATTGGAGGACTCTCCATTGTTTCCTCTTTATATTTTAGAGCAGGTCGTAATGTACTAATTTCATCAGAGGCAAAAGTTCTCTGTATTCCAATTTTAAGTAAATTTAAGGACACAGAATCCGTAAATGTAACAGAAACTATTTATATACCACCCGTTTATCAATGGCAGGTTACAGCTCCTTTCAAATATCCTAAGGGTGTATTAATAATACACGTTAAAAATAATAAGACTTATAACCTTTATATTCGAAAAAAAGAGGTTGATCTTGCTCAAGAATATATGGATGATTTAGATTCTCTCAGAGCTGAAAATTCTGACACAGGAAGTCTGGAACAAGAGATGATAAATTTTGATAATCCTGAATTTGTTAAAAGTAAGATTTTATCTTCAACAAAAATATTAACCGACACTGTTATTGACGATTTACAAAGTTCCGTTGATATTGTTATGCTAATACTTAACGATATCGTTAGTATTGTTCTTCAACCATTTATATTTAAAAACACGTATTTACAATTACTGCCTAAGTCAAAAAAAATAAATATCGTATATTTTACTAAGGCAGAACATATTGGCTACCATCAGAGCTACTTTGATTTAATTTTTACTAGGCGAGATAATTACAATATCGTTTTTGTTAAAACGGTTAAAGTATATGCTGAAATTTTACCTCATCCTGTTGTGGTTACTCCTAACATTCTGGACATGACTAAATCACCTGTAATATTTGGTTATTGCAAAGGAAATTTTACTATCAGTAATACTAATAGGACTTTCTCAACAACCATTAAAATTAAAACTACTGCAAAAACAAAGGAATTTTTCAAAATCACTCCTGAAAGAATTTTGATAGCGCCTAGATCAAAGGCGGCTTTCGAGATCAGGATGTGCATTAATCACAGTAATGACTCTAAAAATACAGAAGAATATGCATATTTCATTTTACAAATTTGTTGCACTGAAAACAACATAGTTTTTCGGAATGCACCTCCATTATTCTACGAAATCATAGCTCCTTGCGATCCGAATTTTAACAGACATTTGACAAACAATATTATTAACACATAATGGAATCTAATAGGATAATGTTTATTCAAGCGACAGAGACACTCTTCTTATACATTTATTTTTTATAAATATATAAATAATATTTAAATTTAAAATATTTTCTTCATAACGGCGTTCCTTAAAGAGAATACAGCTACAACTGGTAAATTAAGTTGCAAAGGCAAAAAATTATGCTTAAACTAAAAAAAATACACAATTTTATTCACGTTATAACACTACTTTATTTCATGACCAGTTTACAGTTGTCAATGGCCACTTCGGTCTTGGTGATTCAAGTCGTAAGTCACTTTCTCGCATCATAAAAATTATATTAAATGATGTAGCAAGGAATGTCGCGAGGACAGCAAGGACTAAACCTGCTGACCAACTTTTATGTGGTACGGGTCAACGAGATTGCCTTACGCATAATATTCCAGTTCACGCTGTCAGGTCACAGACCTGTTACAAACAATCGATTATAAATCTTCGATGCAAGTGCTGTGACATCAATGTCACCGGTGCGGTTAATACGACAGTTAAAAAAACGTAGTAAAATGATATATTATTGGTGATTAAATGATCTTATATCAGCAGGATAGGCAGAAGGAACCTAGTGTTAAGACACTCGGCTCGTTTTTCACTGAATTCCGAAGACATTGTGTATTTACTGGCGGAACTCAACGCTGCGCTTTGAATCTACACTAGCAAAAAAATTAAAATATACATTTAAATAAATGTTTCATTTCTTCGATTGGGGATCGAACCTACAACCATTCGCTTTTACAGTCACACACTTATGTCCCTGCGCCACGACTGACCCCAAGTTTATTAATAGATTAATATTGTTGTTTAATATTATAAATTTTAAATTGTCTGGGCGGTCATTTAGTATATGCTTAAACGTCACGGGTTCTCCACATCACCTTAAAAATGCCTATAATTATATACACCTACTTAGAATAAGAACATGGGAGGAAAAGACATTAAATATTAAGTAATTTTTTGTAAGTAAAACAAACACATAGTACAAACAAGCATAATTAGAAATCATTAAATATTAATAATAATGGTCCAAGCTGGTTGGCGATGCGTTAGCTTTTCTAAACTTCATTGTTTTGTATTGTTTCCCAAAAACAATTGTAGAAACGGTCACGAAACTTTATGTTTTAACTATTTTAAGCATAATTTAGTCATGTTTGAGAAAAGTAGGTGCATGTCAAATGTTAGTGCGTTTTCCTAGTAAAATATATAAATACGTTTGCGGACGTGACCTTATTTGAAAATTGATATTGTAGATGTTGTTTTTACTGCTGACTTACTAATACGGCTCGTTTGAATAAGAAATCCGGGTAGTATTTTCTCTATTTACGTTTAAATGTTAAGGTACAGGGTACATTTATATTTCCATTTTTTCTATACGTTTTTTAACTTCCCCACCATACCAGGGTAAGCAGAGAGGATCTGGGAACCTAATTTTAAGATACTCCGTTCCCGTTTTGAGTCAAATTCTGGAGGCTTGAGCGGCAGAATTCAACGCCGCGCTTTGCCTTGTTACCAGAGCGAGAAAATACAAATATGAACCCACAACTATTTTCCCTGCACCGCGACTGGCGTTGTCTTTTTTATTTCAAAGGGATAAATTAGAAACTTGTATATTACCACCTTAAACATATAAGATACGACGACAGTAAACATATGTGACCCTATAAGTATCAAAGAGTTTACGACACTTACAACGGCAGCAACTATCGATTCAACTTTAAATCGACATCCTCATACTACACGTAAACCTACTTTATATATATTTTATTAAAGAAATATTTCTTATTGATTTTATTTCTTCATATAACTTGTTAAATGTGTTTAATACGTACTTTGGTGATTTTTATTCTATCATTTCAGAATAAGATTTTTTACATTTTCACTTTTTTTACATTATTTTCTTTTACTGAGTACGGTAAACTGAGAGAACCAAGACAAGACACTCTGTTTTTAACTTTCATTCTCCTCGTCTCCTTCCACCTTTTGGTTCTTGATATTTAATATTGACTAAATGCCGCAGGAACATATAAAAAAGTAAATTCTTTTCCTGAATGGAAATCAAACAGGCAACTTTTCGTTTTTTTAATCAGACGCTGTTCCACTGTGCGACAACTCCCATATATATTTTCCTGATAATATCTTATATATCAACAAGTAAAACATGGCTTATGTTTAAGATCGGACTTTAAGTAAATATGCATCTATTTCTGATGTTATTAATAAAAAAAATAATACAACATGGAGATTTCAACGTTTTTTTCCTAATAGTGATTATATGACTACGAATCTTTGAATTCATCAACAATAGGAATCAGTATTTACAAATTTTTAGATTTAAAGATTTATTTAAATAGTTAAAAACAAATGGAATGTTTATGATTATTAAAAGTACTTGCAATTTTTTTAAAGTAAATAAAATTATATTATTTTACATATCGTGTAAGATTTTTTTAAGTAATCTTTCAATTTAATGCTATTGCCTAAGCGTAGTTTATTATAATTAAAAATAATATTTGACAACTCTACATACTTCGCAAAATGTGCTACTTTGTAATATTTACAGAGTAAAGGTAAAGTAAATATTCTTATTTAATGTAAACCATTTTTATTTTCTTTATTTAGCTTTTTTAAATTTACAAAATTTAATTAAGGAGCCATGTATGGAATAAAATTGCTCATCTCAGTTGAAAATTTGATGAAATTTAATTTAATATTAATGCTTATTGAAAATATTGTATTATCTGTATCTACACTCCGTACATAACATATATTTCATAGCCACAAGCAAAACCTCGACTAGACTTTCAAAAAAACACTTAGATTATTATTTTCTGCCTTAAGCGAATACTTACACCAGTTTTTTATGCTTAAACAGGCATCATAAAAACAACGTAATCCTTCAATCAAAAATTATTTATTATATGATTAACATTTTATTGTTTTTATATTTTTAGCATTTTTGATTTATTTATTTTTTACAGTTTCACGCCGTGTCCAGAATATAGCAGGGTGGGCAAAGTTACCCACTTTCCGCCGAATTCAACGCCGAGTTTTTGATTGGTGCCAGAGCGAAGCAATGAAAATATTAATAAACAACAATTAATTCCCCCGAATGGGATTTGACACACAAACGTCGCATTATTACAGTCACACCCTTGTGTCATGACGGCCTTAAAAACTTGAAAAAAAAATAAAATAAATCAGCTTCACGCTGTATCCCGCACTCAGCAAAGTAGGCAGAGGGAACCTAGTGTTAAGACACTCCGTTCCTCACTTTCTGCTGAATTTTGGAGGCATTGCGTGTTGAGTGGCAGAACTCAACGCCGCATAAGTAAAAACTTAAAATGGATTATTATATTATATAAAGTAAATAATATATGCAGATTGATTCTCTACTTATCATGTTTAGCGTCACCTTTGTGTACGCTATCGTGTTAAGATTGAAAATCGATAAAGAATCGATATTTTGGAGTGTAATCACGGCACGCGTCGATTTGTATTCATTCCGTAGGCTACTTTCGCTGCAACGACTGTTGGCATATAGGTCTCGTTTCTGCAGGAATTTAATTATTTGAAACCACCAGCTCTTTTTGCATTGATTTGCTTCTAATTATTACCAGCTAGCTATTAGAGGTCAGTCGTCGCGCAGGGGCACAAAGTGTGACTGTAAAATCGACTGGTTGTGGGTTCGATACCCACTCAAGAAAATTAAATATTTATTTACATTTATATTTTATTTTTTTTGTTCTGGTGTCTAGGCAAAATTCAATGGAATCCGTTCGATTTATTGTTTTATCCACCCCGCTTTAATGAAACTATGCGCGGCGTTGACTTACGCAACCTAAACGCAATGTCTCGTTGGCAGAAAGCGCAGAATAGAGTGTCTTGGTACTAGGTTATCTCTATTTACTCTAGGGGTATGCGGTTAGAAGATATACTATAAATAACAGCGTTTACCACCATTTTTCATAAGAAATTAGACTTAAGCTGTTAACTAATATCGATAACTAATAAATAATATAGATTTCAAGGCGACGCGGAGCTTTCATTTAAGGGGGTATGCTCAAATAACGCGGCTAAAAAAACTATTTAAATAAATTCCCTTATACTACTATCCTTCCCTACTGCGCTAAGAAAACATGAAATTGTAAAAATAAAATTATTATATGAGGCGGATCGTCGTGCACAGGCACAGGCGTGCAACTGTAAGCGCGATAGGTTGTGGGTTCGATTCCCATTCCAGGAAATTAAATATTTATACATTTTATTTCCTCGCCCTGGTAATGAGGCAAAGCTCGGCGTTGAGTCCCCCTACACCCAATGCCTCCAGAATTCAACAGAAAGTGGGGTACGGAAGTATTTTAACGGGCGAGCGTCTTAAGAGTAGGTTCCCAAGTTCCTTTTGCCTACCCTACTTTGCGCGGAACACAATGTAAAGCTATAAAGAAATATAAATTATATTTTGTTTTCCATAGCCATTTCCGCCTATAACTATATTTGTAGAGACAATACGTAATAAATGGCGAGATACAATGCCACATGAAATGTTTATTGAATAGAATCATATAAATCAATAATTTTCAGCTTTTAGTATCCAATAAATAATATGTATATAAAATATATGTACATTTATTTTACATATGGCCTATGGAACTGGAATAAATATCGAATCTTTTTAACCGACTTCTGTAAGAAAAGGAGGTTATGAATTTGACTGTACTTTCTTACGTTTGTTGCCTCAGAACTTTCGACTGGGTGAACCGATGTTGATGATTCCTTTTAGGGTTCCGTACTTTTTTAGGATAAAAAGGAACCTTATGAGATCACTTTGTTGTCCGTTCGTACGTCTATATATCAAGAGCCTTTATCTGAGATAACTTGGAGAACATTTGGAGATATCGAGTTCATATTCAAACTATACTCCTGAAAAAATGGTATATCTACACTTACTTTAAAAAAAGATGACATATCTAAGATACAAACTATCTCATAAAATACGTATTTCGACACTATGAAGGGAGTTAAATTAATAGCGTACTTTCGCTTAAGGTAGAATTATGAAATTTGTTAGCAAGCATCTACAGGAAGTACTAGTTCAGAAAAAATCTTAAAATTTTATACCAAATTTTGCCTTCCTTTTAAGGCTATTATTTTTTAGGATTTAACTAGAATATATATTTCTAGTTAAATCCTAAAAAATTGTAGAATATATATTTCTAGTTAAATCCTAAAAAATTAAGGCTATCCTTAAAAGGAAGGCAAAATTTGGTATTAAAGCCGCTAGTTCAAGTGAGGTATCATATGAAAGGGCTCTGGCTAAGATAAGCTTGAATTTCAAAAAAGCTCGAGACCACCCATTTCTGTACGGAACACTCGGTGGGTGAACCCGACTCCCGCTTGTCTGATTCTTTTATTTGGAAGCTAGTGCTTCTCGTGTGGTCCCATTTTAATTTGGTCCATTTCTGACAATGTTAATGTGTTGAGAAAATCACGTCTTAAGTTTGCATTAAATATCTACGCGACAAATGGACGAATAACTCAATATCCCACCAGCGATTTTGATGGTTCTTTTTTTATTGGAAATTATATATTTCAAGGGTTGATGGATGAGAATTTGCTTATGTTCTGAATCTTATATTCAGAACATAAACAAATATATCTGGTTGAAGTCGGTATTTTCTTTGGCAAAAAATATTTTACATATGGCTTAAGGCCAGAATTAAAATAAATATTATTTTTTCTCTTACATTCATTGTTGATTGATTTAAATTTATTTACTAGAAAAATATAATATACGCTTAAAAAGCATATCATTTAATTGTTTAAAGCTTGTTGCTGCTGTAAGAATGTTTTCTTATACGCACACTATTATTTTTAAAACATACAGGTTAAAAAAATACAATAAATACATATAAAATACAATCGCGGCGCAGGGGCACAAATGTGGTTTCAATTCCCACTCGAAGAAATATTAGTAAGTAGTAAAATTTTTTGCTCTGGTGTCGAGGCAAAGCACGGCGTTGAGTTCCGCTACTTAACACGCAATATCTCTAGAATTCGGAAGAAAATAAGGAACGTAGTGTCTTAACACAAATTTCCCTCTGTCTACCAAAAAGTAAAAAAATATATATTACATTTTTTACGTCACGACCACTAATCTTTATGTTACCCTGGTAATCACAACAGAGCCCGCGGCGGAGTACAGATTTTGTTCTCGTCTCGTTTAAATTATTTAGACGTCTCGTTACAAACCTCTTTTATAATCTTTACATATTGCCTTTACATACATATATTACCTAGTTTCTTTATAAAGCCATCTAAAAAAGGCATAAACTTTTTTTAGAGACGTATTAAAATATGAACTTAGAGGGATTCGAACCTGCTCTTGGAAATCGTCTAGGAGCGAACGGTCGGAATGGTATAAAATCCTGCTACGTTAAAATTTTAATACGTTTCTAAGGTCCTATTTTATGCGTCATTCTGAAGTATGAAATCGATGTTGACATGTTATTATGTCGTTTTCATTCATTTAAAAGAAGCGGAACTGTAGCCGTACCGTGTGGAAACCATCTAAGAGCCAGAAAATGAGAAGTGCGGGTTCAAATTCTGCTATTTTTTAATTTTTATACGTTTCTCTCTCTCTCTCTCTCCAAAGTCCTTTTTTTACGAGATATAAACGATTAGAAACGATTTACGACTTAGAAACGTCTCGAAGGTCCATATTTATAATGTTTGAGCGACCTTAAAATGCCATTTTCTCTCATAGACATATCGTTTATCAACAAAAACGTCATCTCAAGATCGATCTCAGAACTTAGAGCAGTTCATAAATATGAGCTATTCCACAATTAGGAAAGAAAAAATATTTTTCTTTCCCAAGTGTGGAATAGCAGTTTAAAAATGTAAAAAATAGCTTGCAACTTTAATATAACAGTACTAAAACAACGTTACTTGACCAAGCTGAATTTCCAGTAGTAGGTAAATCTACTGTTAAGCATTGTAGAGACCATACAAAATCGCGTACAAAACATAAATGAGACAATTTCATCAACTAAATGTGTTATTGTTTTCACTTGCGGTTCCTTTTATTCTTCGACCACTGTATTTAACATACTTGAACTTAGATTTATGTTAAATACTTATTTAGAAAACGTATAAAAATTTGAACGCAGCGGGACTCGAACCCGCGCCTCCTGGAAACCGATCAGGCGCTCTGACCACTAAGCCATGCGTTCTCGCCAAACTACGTCGAAATTTTTATACGCTTTTATACTTATTTATGTTGTTAGCATCTCTGTAGGGAGATTTTAAGAGAGAGAGAAACGTATAAAAATTTTTATACGTTTTCTAAATAAGTATTTTTCTTTCCTAAGTGTGGAATAACACTTTAAAAATGTTTAAAAATAGATTTATGTTTTTTACCTATTTATTTCATATCTCATATTATGATCAGAGGAGGCCAATCTTGGCACAGGGCCACGAGCGTGTGAGTGTAAACGCGACAGGTTGTGGGTTCCATTCACATTCAAGAAAATTAAATGTTTGATATTTACATTTCTTCATTCTGGTTTTAAGGCAAAGAGCAGCGTTGAGTTCCGTCACTCATCACGTAATGTGTCTAGAATTCGGTGGAAAGTGCGAAGCGGAGTGTCTCACCCACCCACGTCGTCCCACGAGGGCCCCTCTGCCTACCCTGTCAATACTTCCAATCTAAACTATACTTATATAAGGACAATGGCTTAATTAGGTGTATCACACTTAAAAGAGGAAAAAATAAAGGAGGTTATTAATCTTTGAAAACCTGATTTACCTGAATACTGAACGAGTAGAATTTGTATCGAAAAAAAAAACGTAAGACCATAATCATTAATGCAAATATAATTCAGTTGAAAATGAAGAAACAGTTATATAAGACGTCTAATTAGTTCTTTATAATAGTAAGGTTATTGACTCTTGATTTACTTATTTAACTTTTTTAGAAAACTACTTTGAAAAATTATCATAAAATAAAATGAACTCTATATATGGTAGAGTAAAGTCCGAAATATTTAACACGCATCGTATCATTTTAGTTAATTAATTATAATATTAAACTAGTTTTTTTTTGGTTTTACCTACTTTAATTTAGCACAACAAATTTACTTCAAAATCGGATTTAAAAGAAGTAGAGCTCTCGAGTATTGACGTCTTAGACACTGATATCCCTTATAATTAAAAACAACATCTAATGTAGGCCTCACTTTATCAATAAACAACGATATAATGCGGAAGTTTCGCATAAAAAGAAATTAATATTTAATAGAATCTTACCAGTTTATATCGATTTGAAAAAAAATATTTTTCTAGCACTAGGCGCACAGCACTGATTCGAGTATATAGACACTAAACCACGTCAAGGTTCCCGACGGGTGATCATCACGGAACGTACCAGATGATTACTGTCCAGCACTGCACTTGTCAATGTCGTTGTATCTGTTGCCAAAATTTCGCTGACTTCGGGACACGCTCTCGCATAACAAACACTATGAAATTTGCCCTCCTTAGAACGAGCCAAATCGAATTGCCACCAATCGACAGTATCAAAGATAACGCACGTTACCCCCCGAGTCCTCGCGCCGTCTGTCCTTAGAAGAGCAGTATTGACGACTTTGTATTCACTGGTCGCCGAAACTCTCTTCGCTAATTAGCATGCAAGTAACGTCCTTCGCTTTCCTCTTCAAGAAACAATGGAGTGTCGCGACACCCAGGGGTGATAGGTGCGTCATCGTAACACGGGCTTCATAGGTCAGGTTGCGGTTGCAGGTTGCGGGCGGCGGGTCGGCGGTGCCGGTGTGGAATGGAGGCGCGCGCGCTGTAATCGCACGATGTTGCCTCGCGAGTTGGCCACTGGGTTAGCAGTGCTCCTTTTCCTGCTTCGCTTTGGTAGCGTGCCTACTTGTGGGCAAACCCGCTTGGTAACCTAATGGGAACCTGTAATTTCCACTTATCATTTGACATAACTTTTCATATTTTTCAACTATTTAAAAGTATATATACCAGAGAATTTTATTAATAAATACATTTTAATTCAGTGTCATAAATCATTTATAAAAATTAACTTCGCTCATATAAATGGTTATTTTATGGAAATATAAGTAAAATAAATCTTTTCAGAACACAATTACAGCTGTTTGCATATTCTATAGGTGGAGCTGCGTATCTCTTTGAATGCAGTGGTGCAATATAATTGAAAGCGAAATCTCGTAATAGGCGCCATACAAGCTATTCTAAGCTATTTGTAGATGGAATTACTTTGTGTAACTTGAGTAGAACAGAACAGAACAGAAGAAGACGCAAATTGACCACTAATTTGCTAATCTAATCTTTGTCTTGTTAATTTTACAATCAAATGGGGTTAAAAAACAATGTATTTTTTTTAATCTTGATTGTATCTCTAGATACCTACTATATATAATCTTTATGTATACTTATAATAAAATAGTAACGAGTCGGTGTCTGTACATGGAAGATACATAAGAATAAATATTATTGGATAAATGTATTAATGTAATAGAACTCAAAACAATGACTTTTAATTTTTTTGTCTGTTTGTCTGTGCGTTTGTTCTCGCTAATCTCTGAAATGACGTAACCGATGTTCATGTAGTTTTCGCTTTTAGAATCTAGCAAGTTTTTCTTATTTAGTGATTGTTTTATTATAATATGTTCACAAATAAAAAAGTTATGTCATTAAAAAGAATTGCTTGCGACAATATTAGTACAAAAAAAGTGTTTCAATTCTATAGAATTGGCAGAAACTTTAGCTGTAAATGTATAGATTTTGTGTTTAAAATGACACTATCATTAGATAACGAAAGTAATTCAAAGGAATAACGAAAAAAAAAAAATTGTGCAGTCCAAGCGGGCGAAGCCACGCGAGGGCACTAGTATAAACTAAAGCTTCCGCCGCATCTGTCTGTCAATTCGCAATAACGTCATAAACATAATAAATTGAAGAGAATTTTGTATAGATATAAGAAGGTAGGTCAAATATTTTAGTACAGAAATTAAATTCACCGAGTTCATTCATAACTTTTATACAATATAATTACAACCTATCACACCTACTTCTATTGAAGGAAATCTTATATAGATATAGATATGGAATTTAATCACCAGGAACTTAACCTACCAGTATTGAACATCGAAGAATAAATAATATTTTTTATGTCCTATTGTTGTATTAATTAAATATTTAGCCTAAATAAGTAGAAAATGAAACAGACTAACGTTTAGACAAGAATATATTACATTCTTCACTACAAGAATGTCACAAGAAATACTTGAATTTTAATAATAAAATGTTCCGTTAAAATTGCTTTTTCTGACATTAAACTTGCGAATGTACGCAAAGTTGAGACTAGTTTATATGTAGCCTGTGCTGTGCTGTGGATGGAGCTTTCTAAGAAATCAATTAAACAAATGACATTGTCGATTAACATATGAGATCTTAAGACGTACCTTAGGACGTGCCTTACATTCTGATTCTGATTTTTTAGCTTATATTTCATATTATATATTTTAAATTCACATCAGGTTAATACGAAGATAGCAAACAAGATGAAACGGCCTGATATGGAGAACCGCCAATTTAACTGCCTAGTTGCTAGAAACAAAATACAAAAGGTATAGTTGCTTTGAAATTAAAATTTAACGAATTGTCTATTAATTTTATATCTTCTATAGATTTGTTACACAATTTTAATACTAGATCATTATTTATTAAGTACAATAAGTACTGATGACTATAACATAAGTTATAATATTATTTTTTTTTGCATAAGTATATTTTGTAAATTTAGAAGATGTTTGCATAGAATTATTTTATTTATTTATTCTTTGTAAATCTAAAATTTAATCGAACTTCTCAATATGTATATTAAAAAAAATCGAGTGGAGTGGCTAACGTAAATAAACACAGGCTTTATTAACACACCACATAATTTATTTTTTTCCATTTTACGTTTTATCATCAGCAGGGTTAAAAGAGAGAATCTCTTACCAAGAGTCAAGACTCGCCTTTCTACACTATTCGCACAAAAACGAAACATTACATTTGAAATGGCGAAATTTAACACCGCGCTGTATCTTCCCACATGTTTACTGCTAGATAATCCACAATCACGATCGAATAGATACATAAATATTCAACAAATATTTAGGCAAAAAAACCCAAAAATTATCTACATTGCAAAAATATGATCTTCGGGTTACCTATGACCCTAACTTTCGAACTATGTGCCATGAATTTTTTCTTGTTACTGTTTTCTAAAACGTATCCTGACATGAGACAGATATGAGAGTGACATTATCCTAGAAGATTTTATCGCCATACATAGATACCGTGACTTGGCTTTATGCAAGATATAACTCAATCGATGGTGGTCTATGGGTTAGGATCCTGGGTTCCTTAACTTACCCATTTTACCCCCATCTATGTTCATATGTTCAGCAATTTTCAGTGGGTCAGCACTACTGACACTTGGTCCGTACCCTTTTTTGCTTTATTATTATATCTAATTTTCTTATCATATATATTAATTACATTGTTGTTTACATACAATTAATATCTATTATAAGAAAATATTATTTTTAACTTTACATTATTTTACAAAATTTTACTTAGATCTAAGGTGTTTTATTTATATATATTTATATATGTAATTTGCAGCGGATTGGATTTGGGAACTTGGAAAAACGCATTCTCGAAGGCATATCGCAAAATACGGTGTGACGGTTGTGTCTGTTCTCGTGGATTTTTACTTCAATATAGTCTATTGTAATCCTTTGGTATCATACATTTTTTTGGAAAAAATGCTCTATAAATTTCAGAAATAACATCGAAACGATTTTAATAAACGTTTTTTGAAAGTTAAAAATTTAACAAAGTATTTTAGGGGCCGTAGTGAAAATAAACTTGTGAGTTTTATCACTATTTGTTTCATATTATGTTGAATTATTTTTGAAAAAGTCGTAGGGATCATGTAGGGTTTCGTAAGGTTCATGGACAATATGTTAAAAATTGTACTTGGCTCAAGAAACATTATAAGAGTATCTAATTAAAAATTTTATCATCATAATTTTAATTAAAATTTTACATCAGCTTCACGCTGTAGGCAGAGGGAACCTAGTGTTAAGACACTCCTTTTCCCAACTTTCCGCCGAATTCTGAAGGGATTGCGGGTTGAGTAGCGGAACTCAACGCCGCGCTTTGCCTCGACACCAGAGCGATGGATTGAAAATATAAATTTAAGTAAATATTTCATCTCCTCGAGTGGGGATCGAACCAACGACCGGTCAATTTTACAGTCACGCTTTGTACCCCTGCGCCACGAATGCCTTCTAATACTAAAGCATTTCTAATAAAATTATCTAAGATAACTAGAAGTCGATACCGCCACAAAGGAAAACGCCTCAGGCCTGAGAACTAGTGAAAACAACTCCGCAGAATTTTCTAATCATTATGTAAAATAATTATAATAGTTGGTATAATTTTAAAACGTTTCTTTATTTATTAGAAGATAACAACTTGTAAACATAAGTACAAGGCAAAGCTGAATGTGTATTTACATATTGTAAATATAATACTCTTGCTGGTCGTTAGAGCGGCGAGGCACGACGTGCCTGTCGTCTGAGCCAAATAATTACCTATTAGTGTTGTATGTTGGGAATAGTGGGTTAGATCTCGAGCACTTATTACCATTATTCTCTTAACTTCACGCTGTATGTATGAGGGAACCTGGGAACCTAAGTTTAAGATACTTCTTGTTTCACTTCCCCCACGAACTTTGGAGCCGTTGCGTGTTGAGTGATGGAATAAAACAAGCGCTTTGCGAGCGAGGAAATGAATATAGTAAATATTTTCAACCTATTTCTATAAGAAAAGGAGCTTATCAATTCGACTGTATTTTTTTATACTTGTTACCCCTGAACTTTTGACTGGGTGAACCGATTTCGATTATTCTTTTTTTATTTGAAAAGTGGTGCGTACCGTGTGGTTCCTTATAATTTGGTCCATTTCTGACAATGTTATCCTTGAGAAAATCACATAAGTCTTAAATTTGCATTAAGTATGTGCACGACAAATGGACGACGATGATTGGTTTTTTTTTTATTAGAAAGGGTGTTTCAAGAGCAGTTTGATAAGAAATTGAAATTGGAGAAGTCTATATTTTTTTATTAAAACTTATAATTATACCTCCTCTATTACCATTAATAGTAGTTTTGTTTTTATTTTTATTCATTCATAGAACCATCGTGGCTGAGTGGGACCACGACTGTAAACGGATGTGGATTCGAATCCCATTGTTAGGGAGAGAATTAATAATTTTTTTTTACATGCGTTTGGGAGATCAAATAGTTACGCTATTCAACACTAAATATTTATAGTTCGGTTGTCTTTGCTTAATATGTGACATACACTTTCCCCGTATAGTACTATAACAATTGATATGTTAATATTAAAATTATTTGAGGCCAGTCGTGGCGCAGCGGCACGAGATGTGACTGTAAAACCGACTGGTAGTGGGTTCGATCCCCACTCGAAGAGATGAAATATTTACTTAAATTTATATTTCCATTTCTTCGCTCTGGTGTAGATGTTAAGCGCGGCGTTGAGTTCTGCCACTCAACACACAATGCCTCCAGAATGCGGCAGAAAGTGGGGAACGGAGTGTCTTAACACTAGGTCCCCTCTGCCTACCCTGCTGTGTACGGGATACAGCGTGAAGCTGATTTATTTATTTTATTTTAAATATACTATATAGTAATTTTAAAAAGCGGCGTACATATATCTATTAATTACAAGTCTGTTCGTCCTTTGAACGCTAATCTGCCGACCAAAGACAGTGATTACGAATCATAAAATTAAATCTTTTAAATTATTTCAGTATCAAACAGTAGCCGAACGTGACGTTACTAAAACCACGGCCCTTATCGTTGTATGACACATAAATACTTTTATCAATATATAAACCTACATCATTATTATTTTATATAATTAATGTTTATAACACCCTTATATACATATTTTTATTATATAAAATTATTTATTGTGCGTAATTGATATAATATTCTATTTTACTTTCACGCTGTATCACGCACATGGCAGTGTTGGTAGAGAGGAAACTAATGCGAAGACACTCCACTCCTTAGTTTCCCCCAAATTTTCGAGAAATTGCGTTGTGGACGGCGAGGAACTCGACGTTAAGCTTTGTCTTGGTTCCAGAGTATTCAAGTTTGGAAAGATACGGACTATATCTCTGCTGTGATAAGATATAAAAAAATAATAAGACAACAGCAACATCGATCATTGTCAGCTTCACGCTGTATCCCGCACGCAGCAGGGTAGGCAGAGGGAACCTAGTGTTAAGACACTACGTTCCCCACTTTCTGCCGAATTCTGGAGGCATTGTGTGTTGAGTGGCAGAACTCAACGCCGCGCTTAACCTCGACACCAGAACGAAGAAATGGAAATATAAATTTAAGTAAATTTTTCATCTCCTCGAGTGGGGGACCGGTCATTGTCTTTACATATTAATTCATAAAGCATAAGTGCATGCTTATCAACGATATTATGGATAACCTTATTATTTTTCATATCTGTGATAAATCCAAGCATACAAACACAATTTATTTACAAAACACCTTACATCTAGATATATTAAACACAGCTCAACCAGAACTATAGATTTTTTTACTAGCAAAAAGCATTTCTGCAAGTGAAATCGACATATTAACCTTAAAATCAAACGCGCAAAGCTGTAGATAGATAATTCATTATAATTAATAGCGCGCCACATATGCTTTTTTTGCAGCACTTGCATCATCTCGGAGTGTACAGGTTCATATACGTCTAGTTCAATTGATAAATTGAGAACTGGTTTGCCCTGATCCGCCGGCGGCCGTGTGACACGGTTAGTTGGACACATCCCTCGTGGTGTAGTGCTGTTAGGGCTGTTGTTTTATTTATGTTGAATTTATTATGAAAGACCGCGGTGATCGCAAGTTGAAATTTTGTGTGTTTATTTTTTTTTATTAGCTTCATGCTCTATGTAGAGTAGGCAAAGGCTAGTGTTAAGATACTCAGCTTCATGTTTGCCGCGGAATTCAATTCCACGCATTGCTCGAAACCAGAGTGAAGAAATTAAAATATTAAATATTTCATTTTTCTCGAGTGAGAATCGAACCCACAACTTGTTGCGTTAACAGTCACACGCCCGTGCGTATGACCATCTGCATTAAATTTATGTTGAACATAATACCTACATATTTATTGTTTATTTCTTAACTTATGATGTGTTTCATTATTTTAACATTTTTTTAAGTTTATTTACACTAAAGAGGCTACAGAGAGTCGCAACCGAGCCATTTGAAAACTCTCCAAACGTTCGACTATTCCCTATAATAAGTGCGGGTTTGGGTATAGCTTTGTCCAAAAAAATTATAAGTGTCTAAATATGTAAATAATTATTTAGAAACGAATAAGGATATATCCTGATACTCTACGGTCCGAACCCTAGATAATCATCATACAAAATTTCATTCAATTTCTGTTCGCGAGCGCGTAACGGATAGAAAGACCGACAAAAATACTGCTGAATGATTTTTTTTAACTTCTTTTATTGATAATATATCAACCGATCTAATTGTTATTTGTTTGTACCTCTCATGTACAAAATTGATTTTTCTATTTTTTATTATATGTAGATATCCCATCAAAATATAAATATAAAATGAGAGCCAAGTTCAATACCATGATATAATAAGTCGAAGCCAAAGTATTTTCGCATTTTGAATGTATTATTAGTAATCATCATCACATATCAGTAGCTACGACATTGCCGAAGAACTGGATGTTGATCATAAAACAGTTTAACGTCATTTACGAAAGTCTGGGTAAAAGAAAAAGCTTAACATTTGAGTACCACATGTTCTCACTGAGAGAAGCCTAATGCAACGTGTTTCCATTTGCGAGTCTTTGTTGAAACGTAACAATTCCGAACCATTTCTTTAATAATTGATTACGAGTGATGATAAATGGGTGACTTACAATAAGAATATGCGAAAAACATCATGGTCGAAGCATAGCCCGGCCTGACTCGAAACAAAGTGATGCTATGTGTATGGTGGGATTGGAAAGGAATCTTCCACTATGAGCTTTTAACACTAGCCTTTGCCTACTCTATGTAGAGTAGGCAAAGGCTAGTGTTAAGATACTCAGCTTCATGTTTGCCGCGGAATTCAATTCCACGCATTGCCTCGAAACCAGAGTGAAGAAATTAAAATATTAAATATTTCATTTTTCTCGAGTGAGAATCGAACCCACAACTTGTTGCGTTAACAGTCACACGCCCGTGCGTATGACCATCTGCATTAAATTTATGTTGAACATAATACCTACATATTTATTGTTTATTTCTTAACTTATGATGTGTTTCATTATTTTAACATTTTTTTAAGTTTATTTACACTAAAGAGGCTACAGAGAGTCGCAACCGAGCCATTTGAAAACTCTCCAAACGTTCGACTATTCCCTATAATAAGTGCGGGTTTGGGTATAGCTTTGTCCAAAAAAATTATAAGTGTCTAAATATGTAAATAATTATTTAGAAACGAATAAGGATATATCCTGATACTCTAACGGTCCGAACCCTAGATAATCATCATACAAAATTTCATTCAATTTCTGTTCGCGAGCGCGTAACGGATAGAAAGACCGACAAAAATACTGCTGAATGATTTTTTTAAACTTCTTTTATTGATAATATATCAACCGATCTAATTGTTATTTGTTTGTACCTCTCATGTACAAAATTGATTTTTCTATTTTTTATTATATGTAGATATCCCATCAAAATATAAATATAAAATGAGAGCCAAGTTCAATACCATGATATAATAAGTCGAAGCCAAAGTATTTTCGCATTTTGAATGTATTATTAGTAATCATCATCACATATCAGTAGCTACGACATTGCCGAAGAACTGGATGTTGATCATAAAACAGTTTAACGTCATTTACGAAAGTCTGGGTAAAAGAAAAAGCTTAACATTTGAGTACCACATGTTCTCACTGAGAGAAGCCTAATGCAACGTGTTTCCATTTGCGAGTCTTTGTTGAAACGTAACAATTCCGAACCATTTCTTTAATAATTGATTACGAGTGATGATAAATGGGTGACTTACAATAAGAATATGCGAAAAACATCATGGTCGAAGCATAGCCCGGCCTGACTCGAAACAAAGTGATGCTATGTGTATGGTGGGATTGGAAAGGAATCTTCCACTATGAGCTTTTGCCACTGGGTAAAGCTATCAATTCCGACCCCTACTGTCAGCAACTGATGAGGTTAAAATACCTATTGAGAAAAACCGGCTGGGGCTGGTGAGCAGGAAGGGCGTGGTGTTCCCCCATGACAAATCTAGACCGCACTCATCTATAGCCACGCAGCAAAAATTCAGAGAGCTTGGCTGGAATATGTTGATGCATCCTCCGTACAGCCCTGACCTTGCTCCATCAGATTTCCACCTGTTTTGGTCATTGCAGAACTTTTTGGGAAGCATAAAGCTAACCTCAAAAGAACTCTACCTGTCAGTTTTTTTTAATCAATAATCTCAAAATTTCTAAAGTATTTTAATTTTGTAAATTATAATAAAGATAGTCGACTATATGAATACTAAAACCGATATGTGATATTAATATTTTTTTATAAATATAAATTATAAGAAAACGATTTAAAAAAAACTAGTTTCGGATTTTCCTTTATATACAACCAATTACCTAACTGGATGCCAAACTTCACCGTTCTAGGTCATCTGGAACTGGGTTAGGAATATTGTCTATAGGTTAGTTAAAATTGACGTTTTTTGGACGTTATTATCTAAATAACCGTTTGAATTGTGTTTATGAAATTTGATGCACATATGTATTTCGCGGGTCTCAATATATGAGGCAAATTTGACAAGTAGAAAAGTTTTTGATTTACGAGGTGGTAAAAGTGACTTCACATTGTTCATATAATATAACACACGGTGCTGCTCGCCAGTTCTGTTTTACTGAACTTGGCTTGATACGCTACCACGCGTCTAGATGTTATCACCTTATGTTCTGCGGTCATCATTATTATATGTATATATGTGTCATAATCACAATACAATTTATTTTTAAGACCGAGCCTCTATAGTTGATATAATATATGACTAATGGCGTAGTTGTTATCTATTTATATTTTTTTATAACCTGTTTTTAACGCACTATTTTATTGATGGTTATATTATGGTGACAAATATATTTATAGTTATATTGCTTACGGATGTTATATAAATAATCAATCTATTTAATTCTATATGAATTTAGGAAATACCGGTCAAGTGTGAGTCGGACTCGCCTGTCGAAGAACTTCATTATTGTAGCTCAACGCTAACGTGGCTTGTAAAAGTTGGTGAAGTCAAGTTTGGGTGCGTATGTAATATAGGTTTTGATTACGCGACGAATTTCATTCAAATTCAAAGTGTATTTTGATTGCGCTCTCGTATCTTTTGACGAACGAATAGATCAGAACGATAGAACGGAGATATAACAAAATTATGCTAAATATAAGAGTTTCTTTTCTTTTCTTTTGAGATACCCTAAATATATAGTCAATTCTAGTATTGAAAGTAACCACGTAGAACATATTGTTATCTTTTAAGTACATATAAGTGCGACTGTAGACTCGACGGTTATAAGTTCGAGTGCCGCTCGGTGGAATCAATATTTACTTTTTTCTTTCCCCCCACTGGTAACGACAAACGAGGCAAACCGCGGCGTTAAGATCTACCACGCAACACGCAATGCCTCAAGAATTGGGCGAAAAGTGGAGCACGAAAGAGGCCTAATGAGGAACGGAGTGTCTATTACTAGGTTCCCTCCTGCCTACCCTGCTCTGTGTGGGATACAGTGAAGCTAAAAAATCCATATAACTTTTTTATTTATAAGGAAAATCTCTAAATAATAAAAATATGAAATCAAATAAAATATGGCAACCCAAAAGCCTACATCTTTTCTGACTTTCCCAAAAAGATTCATGTTACATTATGTCCTTGTTTGAATACTTACATACTGAATTATACAAAAAGATGTCTTTTAAAGTTTCACTTCTTTGAATTGTATTTTAATCTTGATAAATCATATACTTATATATATTACTGTAGGTAAGTTTATATATGATATGTTAAAAACCAATAATGTTATTTTTTTCATAATATTTAAGCAAATAAAGCAAATAGGAATTTTCTAATTTAGAGCACTTATTTTTATCTTATTTTATCAGCTTCACGCTGTATCCCGCACACAGCAGGGTAGGCAAAGGGAACCTAGTATTAAGACACTCCGTTCCCCATTTTCTACCGAATGCTGGAGGCATTGCGTGTTGAGTGGCAGAACTCAACGCCGCGCTTTGCCCTTACACCAGAACAAGGAAATGGAAATGTAAATGTAAGTAAATATTTCATCACCTCGAGTGGGAATCGAACCCACAACCAGTCGGTTTTACAGTCACACTTTGTGTCCCTGCGCCACGACTGGCCTCATCACATCATATCTTATCATCACATCTTATTTTAACACGCTTAATACTAGGTAAATCCTAAATACTCGTACTCGTTAGATTATAAGCAGGACGTAAAATAAATTAACTCGACTCGACTCAGAACAAGATAAATCAAATTTTATTTGCGAAAACACTTATGTATGTATTGAAAGCGAGCAATTAATAACAAGATAAGTTGATATCAAAATTGTTGTAATCTTATCAAAATTGGCTAATCTTAATATAGAATCGGCATACTGATAACGATTTTATGATAGTGCACAAGTTTGTATCAGTGTTAATTGTTTATTTAAACTTACAAGTTGCCAAGATGGCGGAAAAAGTGAAAAAGAAGCCTTTTTTCAACTTAAAACGATGGAATAGCCAAAAAAGTGTAGACGAAACATCCCCTACTTTGACTCCTCAGCCACAAAGCCCTCCTATATTTAAACAATCTACACAAGCATCATCATCGCCAAGATCGAATTCCGCATATGCGACAATACCAAGAAAGTAAGCAATTTTGTTTTTATATATCGAATATCAATAGAAAATAAGCAATCAAAGAACGGATTTTTCAATAAAATACATATTTTTTTACTAAAATGTATTAAAAGAGTTTCTAATTACATTAAAAATCTAGTTTAATTTTAATAATCAAATAAAAAATTATACGAGTAAACATATCTTAAAGAGATATAAAAAGCCGAAACCTAAAAGTATTTATCCCGCACACGCCGCGCAGTATGGTAGGCAGAGGGAACCTAGCGTTAAGATACTTTGTTTTCCATTTTCCACTGAATTGTGTGTTGAGTGGCGCAACTTAACGCCGCGCTTTGCCTCTACACCAAAGTGAAAATATGGAAATATAAATTTCAATAAACATTTAATTTCCTCAAGAAGGAATCGAGTACAAACTAACTATAGCGTTCAGTCACACGCTTGTGCTCCTGCGCTACCACTGGCTTCAATTGTTAATTGAAATTATAATATAATCATAATTATAATTACATACTACCAAACCAATGTTCTAAAGCTATTATAATAAAGTTCAGCTTCACGCTGTATCGCACACAGTAGGGTAGGCAGATGGAACCTGGTGTTAAGACACCCATCCCCCACTTTCTGCCGAATTCGAAAAGTATTGCATGTTGAGTGGTAGAGAAATATAAATTTAAGTAAATTTTTTATCTCCTCGAGTGGGAATCGAACTTGTCGGTCAACCGACAACTTGTCGGTTTTACAGTCAGACTTTGTGCCGCTGCGCCACGACTAGCCTCAACATATAATAAAGTTAAATAACCATAGCCATGTTTCAAAATCTATAAAAAAAAATGTTAAATGGTGGTATTCTATAAGTGTTTGTCAAATTAGTATGCCTCGTCGAAACCGTAGTTGGCAACGTACAATACTAAATATCTTATGTATGTGCGGATGGTCGTAAATACTGCAGTAATGACCGGGGCTTGCGACACCGTTGGCTTCGTTTTTATTTTCGTTTTTAAATGTATGCCATGTTCAAATCCTTGTTTTTTAGTTTAACTTGTGGTGAAAATGTTTACGTTGTCAAATCGTATATGGATTTACAAAATGTACCCAATACGCCTTACACGGGTGAGAGATCAATAAATCGACATTCCGCACACAGCAGGGGCAGAAGGAACCTGGTGTTAAGACACTAAGTTGCTCAGTTTCTTCCGAATTCTGGTGGGATTGCGTATTGCAGAGCGAAGAAATGAAAATATATATTCAAATAAAAAAAAAAATCTCGAGTGGGGATCGAACCCACAACCAATTGCGTTAACAGTTACACACTTGTGCTTCTGCGCCACGACTATTCTTAAAGTAACTTATTAATAAATATAAACTGCAAATCGGACTTACCCTTCCATGTACCCCACCACTTACCACACGGTCCTGTAGTAGGAAGCTTAGATGATCTATGATAGATCAAGTTTATTGAGGGTAGTGGGAATATTTGATTGGATATTTGTGTTACAGCTTTTGTCTACGCCAATAATTTTTCTGAATGATGAATGATGAAGACTACTATTTACGGTTTTTATTGACTCTTGTTTAAAATAATATAAATTTAAAGTGTAGATTTTTATTTTAAAAATTTAAAGAGGCGAATGAAGTCGTTCTAAGTTTTAATATGGTATTTCACAACTATGAAAATGTCTATCTTTTGAAGGATTCAGCGGATTTTTCTATACAAGTTCTGGTTTTTTTTTATTTGGTTACGGAATCTTACTAATGTAATTATGTTATGATAAATAATGTTCACAAGTAACATAACTTTTAAAACATTTAGGGCTATTAGAAAAATATTATGATAGCAAAAATCAAACAGACAGCTTTTTCAAAAGTATAGAATTAATTATTGTTCTCCGTTAGGACACTTCTACTGCCCACTTTTTGCCGAATTGTGAAGGCATTGCATGCTTAGTGGCGGAAATATAAAAATACACATAACAATATTAAATATTTTATTTCCTCGAGTGAGAATTGAACCCACAACCTGTCGCGTTTACAGTCGCACGCTTGTACCTAGCTCCTGGCCTGACCTTTGTTATAATTAATTCCTGGTCATTCTTTAGTTACAAAACTATACCACATTAGAATTAAACCACAAGAAAATCTTAGTAAAGCATCCTCTGCTTTAATAGGTTATCAGCTGGCGGCATCAAGGAGCTTGTCCAGTGCGCACTGTGCCTGGAAGTCCTCACAAGACCAAAAATGTTGCCATGTCAATACACTTTTTGCTACGCATGCTTAAAAGCATATGTATCAGGTAACATTTTTATTTGTTTTAATTAATTAATGTTTAAGCCTTAAATTTTTTTTTTATATATGTCAAGAGGTGAAACGAAGAACCTTTATAAGTATAATATAGTTGTAACGTAAATTTAATATTACTTACTTAAATCTTACTAGTAAAATTTATACTTATTTTTATATTAATTATATTTATAATTATTTCTATTAAATCGACCCTTGCGGAATTTGAAGTCCTAGCCCCTAATTTCTCGTAAAGCTACGTCGTAATTCTTACAAGCTCCTTACAACTTACTTATGTCTAGCAACACGTTTGAAATATATGTTTTAAATGAAAATATCAATTATAAAATATATATTCTACAATAAGAAATACAATTACTATATACATGTTGCTTCGGTTCTATAAAAACACATTTTGTTATAAAAAATTTTATTATATCTTTAAGTATGAGTAATATAAACTGAGAGGTAGTACATCGTACATTATTGTCTAAATTATATCACTTCAAAATAATATTAGTTAGTAAACCATATCTTTATCATTAGTAACTGATAATAAATGATTTATATGATATGACGTCATAACACAATACGTTTCCAATGGTTCCAGATTTCCCAGTAATCTCCTGTCCTATATGCCGCACAAGGATCCAGGTGCAAAACACACAATTCGTTGACCATTTACCATCAAATTTATATATAGATACCCTCCTAGCCATGGCTGGTATCAATGAAGGGAAAGAGAAGAAGGAGACGCCCCCTGTAACTCCAAATCATATGCAAAGCGTCGATCTCTTCGCGGCTGGTGTAAGATGCACACATTGTAAGAGTATGTGTGATAACGTTGATGTCACTTACTGTGAACATTGTAAATTGGTATGTTCAAAATAATTTAATAAAAAAATTAGCTTCACGCTGTATCCCGCACACAGCAGGGTAGGCAGAGGGAACCTAGTGTTAAGATAGTCCTTCTGGAAGCATTGCGTGCTGAGTGGCGGTTAGCAGAGCGAAGAAATGGAAATTTAAATAAATATTTCATTTCCTCGAGTGTGGATCGTACCCACAACCACTTGCATTTACAGTTACACTTTGTGCCCCTGCGCCTCGACTGACCTTAATAAAAAATAATTTCTAATAATAATAAAATATTTTTTGCAAATCTTATATACAATTTTTTTTGGTGTTTTGGTCATTTTGGCGCTATCAAGATGCTATTATTTAACTTCTCTGACTGAATATTTCTTCAAATTCCATACATCGAAAAGGATATTATTTAATATTTTAAATTTTAAATTTATATTATTATTTAAATTTAAAATATAAAACAACACCTACTTTCAGTTATATTCCAAAATCCTACGTTCTTACCTACTAATATCATGTAAATTCTTAATATATGAGAATGTATCTCATATAATAAGAATTTAAAAGATTTTCTCTAATTAAAACCCTATAAAATATTTATTTATAGTCTATTGATATGTTATTCTAGAGTTTCTGTCGGGTTTGTTGGTCACAGCACTTAGAGGACATGCGGACTCAATTAGGATCCATTTTAAAAGAACTAGATTCCGCCGCCAACCGGCTCGAACATAAAATAGAACATTACAAGGTAAGCTTTCTCTAAATTGCAAATAAATATCAATAAAATATCATCACAAGATAGTATTAGGTATATTTTTTTTTTAATTATTTCTTAATGACGGTGAGCTGATGCTCATCTTTTTAAAGACAAATAAAATAAAATCGTGAACCTAAAAAGAGGGAACCTAGTGTTAAGACAGTCCGTTTCCCACTTTCTGCCGAATTCTGGAGGCAGTGCGTGTTGAGTGGCCTCGACACCAGGGCGAAGAAAATGGAAATATAAATTTAAGTAAATATTTCATCTCCTCGAGTAGGGATCAAACCCACAACCAGTCGGTTTTACAGTCACACTTTGTGCCGGTGCGCTACGAGTGGCCTCAAAGGCTTTTTAAAGACAAAGCTTAAGAAAATGGATTGAATCCTTTAACATATGAAAAAATTGTTACTTTATTCAAAGTGATTAATTTCCAAATTTTTTCCAAACTAAAAATATACATGTTATAAAATATTTGAGGCCAGTCGTGGCGCAGGGGCACTATTGTATGCCTGTAAACGTGACTAGTTGTAGGTTCGATCCCCACTCGAGGGAATTAAGTATTTATTTAAATTAAAAAAAAAAAAATTAAATTAGCTTCACGCTGTATCCCGCACACAGCAGGGTAGGCAGAGGGAACCTAGTGTTAAGACACTCCGTTCCCCACTTTCTGCCGAATTCTGGAGGCATTGCGTGTTGAGTGGAGAACTCATATTATTTAAATGTATATTTTCATTTTTTCGCTCTGGTAACGAGGCAAAGCGCGGCGTTGTGCTCTGCCACTCAACGCCTCCAGAATTCCGCAGAAAATAGGGATCGTAATGTCTTAACACAAGATTCCTCTACTTACTCTGCTGTATGCGAGATAGAGAATGACGCAAAAAAATATATTTCTTGACGTTGATGCACTTATCTTTTTAAAGACAAAGCTTAAGAAAGTGGACTGAATAAATATTTTATAATAATATATGAGAAAACCTATACTTATATTATTCACATTAACTTCCAAATTTTTTCCATACTAAAAATATACATGTAATAAAATATTTGCGGCCAGTCGTGGCGGAGGGGCAAAATTGTATGCCTGCAAACGTGACTGGTTGTAGGTTCGATCCCCACTAGTATTTATTTAAATGTATATTTTCATACGCTCTGATGACGAGGCACATTGCGGCATTGAGTTCAGCCACTCAACACGCAATGCCTCTAGAATTTCGCGGAAAATGGGGAACGTAGTGTCTTGACACTAGATATATGAAAACACTTATATATTATTTACATTAACTTCCAAATTTTTCCTTATTGAAACAAATATATTTTAGGACCGCTGTGAACGTATCCTCGAACATATAAACATAGCAACGGAAGAAAAGATAAATGAAATTTTAGAAGCGAAAATGCAATTATTGAAAAAGGCGATGGACTTACAAAAATCCGGAGACATGTCTGCATTGGCTTTGAAAGCGTCGTTGGATGAAGCACGGAACGTCGCTACCCTTGAAATGAGTGCGAAAGAATATACTGAAGATACTGACAGGGTAACATTAGCTATATAGAATTTTAATATTTTAAATTAATTTTAATACTTAATTGAAAAACTAAATTAAATAAAATCAGCATTACGTTATATCCCGTTGTATTGCACACAGACCCTATTTTGGGAACCTAGTGCAGGGAGAGGGAATCTAGTGTTAAGACACTTCGTTCACCACTTTTCGCTGAATTTTGGGAGTACTGCGTGTTGAGTGGCGGACCTTAAAGCCGCTTTACCTCGACACCAGAGCGAAGAAATCTAATTTATAAATTTAAATAAATATTTCATTTTCTCGAGTTTGGATCGAACCCACAACCAGTAGCGCCTCAATATTTAATTGATTTTACTTATTTTTAGCTTAATTTAACGTCCACAGAAATTTTAATATTACATGTAGATTATAAAAGACTTGATTATTCCTTGTATGAACAGACAATGTTCTCTCGAATTTACTCTATATTATAAAAAAAACCTGAAATCTGTAAGACACATAATATTAAGAATTAGAAGCCATTGTCTCCTTTTAAATACATACACCGTTCCTTACCTTCCGCTGAATTCTGGATTTGCTTCGGCCAGAGCGAAAAAATGAAAATTTTAATATTTATTTAATTTTTTTGAGTGGGAATCAAACCTATGACCTGTCGATAATGCTTAGGTATCTAAAGCAAAATGTTAAGAAAATCATTTATTTTCTAGGTATCGACTTTTATAAATATACATCAAAATACATTAGAACTCCTCTCTGAAGTATCCAAATGGGATTCAGAAAAGTACACATTCGACAAAGAGAACTTTAGTATAGAAGCTGACGAGGCGACACCTTGTGATGCCGAATCTGATGACCCGGTACCAGAAGCGGCAAAAATGTATGACCCGATGGAGAGTGAAACCAGCTTATCAGTATTTTATAGGTAACGTATTGTATTCTACTTTTGCTTCTTAGAATTACTGATTGAATTTTTTTGTTATAAAACATGTGTTCAAAATCAGCTTCTCGCTGTATCCTGCACACAGCAAGGTAGGCAGAGGGAACCTAGTGTTAAGACACTCCGTTCTCCACTTTCTGCCGAATTCTGGAGGTATTGCGTGTTGAGTGGCAGAACTCAACGCCGCGCTTAGCCTCGACACCAGAGCGAAGAAGTGGAAATATAAATTTAAGTAAATATTTCATCTCCTCGAGTGGGGATCGAACCCACAACCAGTCGGTTTTACAGTCACACTTCGTGCCGCTGCGCCACAACTGGCCACAACACATCTGTGTTAATTGGTATAAATACCTGAATTGGTATAAAATACCAATTGAGGCTGTCTATATTATTGACGCCATAGCATAGTACTCAGTGATCACAGGTTCGATCCCGCTTGTGATCATACCATTATTTTTATTTAATTATTAAATTATTTTTAGTTCCTTGCTGTGGTACACTGCGTAAGTTGTACTTTACTTCCTGCAATATATTTAAAAACGTGTTTCCTATTTAAGATCCCGAAACTTCGTACCCCATTACGTATGGCGTAAAACGTCCCGTCCAGCCGGTGTGGGCGTCAGTCCCTGGAACAACCATCTCTACATTTGTGGCATCGACAGCCACAGTGTCCTCGTAGTCGAGAGGACAAAAGCTAAAATTGTAACAAGATTGTCCTGTGATGAGATGCTGTGCCCCGTCCACATTGCCTTTATGAAGAGTTTAGGAGAGATATATGTTACTGGTAATTATATATATTAAAAAAAATATATTTTTAAATTTCTCGAAAAGTGAATTTGTAGAAAAAAATATTTATAGAAATAATAATAAAGAATTATATATATATTAATAAATTATTATAGAATTTATAAAAAATAAAGAGTTCTTCCATATTATGATACAAAATCAGTACTGTTCTGAGACGAAGACAACGAATTTGATTAAGTTTTAAATTTTGATTATATCTATTATCTGTTTTAGATAAATGGAAACACTGTATCCACGTATTCTCTAAAGATGGAGAGTACATTAGGTCTATAGGCCAAAAGGGAAGTCGCGATGGAATGTTCCGGTCACCAGAAGGTATAGCGACTGATAACGCAAACCTCCACATATACGTGGTTGACACTGGCAATGATAGAGTGCAGGTATATTAAACATAATATTAATAATAAATAAGCTTCACGCTGTATCCCGCACATAGCATGGTAAGCAGAGGGAACCTGGGAACTTAGTTTTAACACTTCAGTTCCCCACTTACCACCGAATTCTGGAGGCATTGCTTCCATTCTCCACTTTCCACCGAATTCTGGAGGTGTTGAGTGGCGGAACTGAATGCCGCGCTTTGCCTAGTTATCAGAGAGAGAAAATGAAAATATTATACATTTCATACACTCAAGTGGAAATCGATCCCACAACCTGTCTCGCTTTCAGTCAATTACCACGAACTTGCACTGGCCTTAGACAATATACAAAATTTTTGTTTTTAAAATAATTTCTTATATATATTTTTTCAAAACACAGGTAATAAAACCAGACGGCACCTTCCTAGACCAATATGGAGTGGCAACAAGAAACCAAACAGTACAAACATCACTATGGGAAACAAAGGAAGTATTATGCACAGAATTTAACGCACCCACATCAGTCGCAATAACCAGCGACAGAGTCGTCATTTTAGACAGCGGCAACAGACGCGTCAAAATATATAATAAACAGGATAAAAGCAAAATACTTGAATTTGGTGCTTTAGGTCAGAGGAAAGGTCAATTTAGAATTCCTGAAGTGCTGGCCGTCGACCCGATGGGATTCATTTTAGTTGGGGATTCGGGAAATTGTAGGGTCCAAGTTTTCAAGCCTAATGGCCAATTGGTAAGGGTTTTTGGACGTCTTGGCACAGAACCGGGCAAGTTTGGATGGATTTCTGGCATCCATGTGACGAAACAACTAGATATAATTATTAGCGATTCAAAAAATCATAGTGTTAACTTCTTTTAATATTATATTTTGTTGAGTGGAAATTGAACCCACAACCTGTCGCGTTTAGTTACAGGCTGGTGCTCCTGCGCCACGACTGGCTTCAATATAATATTTAGTTAATATAATGAAATAATATATATATGTAAATGTTACAAATATGTTTGTAATCTACTTTAAAATTATTGTAAGGTGAACTAATGGTCTGTTTTGGTCAAACAAGAAGGACAAACTCTAGAGTTAGTCACTAATTTTGGGCTATATTTTCGATAGTCACCGAGTGCTGATTAAACATGATTTACATTATGTTTATTTACTTAACTGAATTCGAAGCCGTCGTAGTACAAAAGCACAAGCGTGTGAGTGTAACGCGACGGTTTGGGTTCAATTTCCACTTTGGGAATTAAAAATTATTTTAATTATTATTTATTAATATTTTCATTTCGTCGAGTTTCGCCACTCACGATATGCCTCGAAAATTCGTAGGAGAACGGAGTGTCTTAACACTAGGTTCCCCCTGCCTAGCCTGCTATATACGGAATACAGCGTGAAGGTAAAAAAATAAACTGATTCTGGCCTTTTCTCACAGTTGTTAGCAATCATATACATAATTTCAACATAATATCAATAGGTATAATGTAACAACAACAAAATAAAAATCTTTCACTGTTAACAAAAACACATTTATTTTAAAAGAAAATATAAATGACTGTATTAGATCACTGGTTTATACAAAATAAAGTAAAATTATACATATCAAGTTTTATTTTTTCCTAGAATTAGGATATATGTGACATGAAAATGAAAATATTTTAAAATTATTATTTGTGAACAACTAATTGTGGCAAAAAAAAAATCCTTAAATTCTATATATGATATTTGAAAAAATATTTTAGAAAACGTATCAAAACCTTCCAAGAAGCTGTTTCGTCGATTGACGATTTCCTAGAATCGGTGTTCGAGACCCGCGACGTTCAATTTTTTATAAGTTTTCTGAGATATTTTCCAATACTTAATGATATTTAACATTTTAAAAACATTTAAAATATTCTACAATATTTGTGACAGCAGTGGCACTACAACACAATATACAGACAAAAAAAAATATAATAAAATCAAGATTAAAAAATATATATATACACCTTGTAAATGACGTAAGAAATAAAGATAATCTATAAGTGTTACAAAATGTAAATATGGCGAATGTCAGTCCCGATTTGGTGGTCTATATATTTATTTATAAGTATATTATTTACACTATCGAAACTGACTTCTGATAATTTCATTAAAAATACTTAAAACTAATGAGAATTTACATTTAAATTAATACTTTAAAGCCATAGGTGAATGTAATATTGAAATTAGTTTGTTACAGACATGATGGGGAACACTGTCTGACTGTATACTCGACGGCTGAGGGTTTGATTCCCATTAGGAGTGAGTGAATTATTTTCATTTCGTCTCTATGCTTCCAAAACAAAGGGCAGCGTTGAGTTACGCCACTCAACAATGTCCCGAAAAATGGGGGGGGAAAAAATGGACAGATTATAAGAGAATAATATTATTGCATTTAACTGATAACTTTAAATCGTTTGAAAATTGGTACATATAATATAAATTTACTTATTATTTTTTACTAGTATTTATAGACGAACTATGAAGCAAGTCTTAACAATTGGTGTTGTATTATAATAATATATAAAGCACAATACTATTGTAACAGTTCACACAGAGAGGTAGTATTAATTGATCTAGTTTATATATTTATATTTAACATATATTTATACTTATTAAAGTAAAATAATTACAATTTAAAAATTTCACAAGATACTTAATAAGCTCTTTTAAGATCCTTCAATAGTACCTATAAACAATTATGATTTTTAACTTGAAGCATGTTTTGTGATGTTTGATGATATGAGAATTAAGAAAATAATGTTGAACATGTAAATTTAAGAAACTGTCATGGCGAAATTAAATATAAATCAAAATTTGTATTATAAAATAGTTTTCATAGTTTTAAAATAATTTACGACAATTGCTTAATAGGCAACAAATGTATGTTAATAAATTATTGATATTTTAAATATCTTTTCTTGTATTCAAATTTTGTTTATCCTATTACTTTAAATAAATTACAGAAAATAAAGAAATTCAGATTTTTTTTGTGGTGTTCAAACATCACCGTTAAATTGCATTATATGATTAAATAACAAATTAAATCACATTAGGGTTAAAATTTAAGATAAGTTCGAGAATTAATTAAATTATTTAATATTTTTAGATTATAAAGCTAAAATATGAGCCATTTTATGAGCAAACCAATACAAGTTTACTTAATTTAAAATAAAAAAAAACATTAAAAAAATCATACGGAGATTCTCTGTACACTTATTCTAAACAGCACCAATATTGGTACACTAATAAAAAAAAGGTGGTGGTTTGTGACATATATATAAATGAAGATATATATGAAGAACAATCATAGCCAAAAATACCAAATAAAAAATGTTTGGTTATTACACTTTTTTTTTCATTAAAAGCAAGTTGCTATATTTGACCTAGGCAATTAAAAAAATCAATCGATTATATTATAATATGTAAAAAAGATTGTATGAATGTAGTAATTAAAAAAATCGCAAGAAATTATTAGCAAATATTGTGAGAAATGCTGTTAATTTTTTGTGTTTTACAAATTGGTTAGTGGAGGTATTAAAAAGTTGTCAAGTACATATCATTTAGTATCGTTAAAATTAATTACAAGATATATACAATAATTAACCATAACGGCACCATAAAATTGCTTTAACTTGATTGTCCAAAAATTTAATTTACAGACATAACCGAATTTTTTTTACTATAACAATAATAATAATAAAAAATGGCAATTTGTCTAGGTATATAGAATATTATTAAGAAGATCTACAAGACTGGCACCTACTTACTGCATGACTTTCACCCAACACCACCGAGTCAGATTCTGCAGGAGGTCCTTCACTGCTATCATGTTGCCTCTGGAATTAAATTGTAAATAGATACTTAATTTTTTTTATACTAACTGTTTTATTATTATTGTAGAGATACTTAATTACTTACATATTAGATAGGCAGAGACAACCTAACAAAAGGTACTGTCCTTTTTATGCCTAAATTTGAACAGTAACAGTTTAACCATAGTGGAATTTGTTGCTGCGCATCCTTGTTTATAGCAGTAAAATGAAAATATAAATTTCAGAGTGTGGATGAACCCATAAGTATTTACAATCAAAGATCCAAACCCACTGCCTTTTAACTTTCTTAATATGTTTAACTTCATGCATTACCCTATTAAAGTGGGGTGCCCCCACTTTTTCTGATTATTACCCCAGTCCCTTGAGTATTATCAAGACTGTTTTCAAAGTTAAGCCAAAGTTTCATCCTACATCTCTTACCACTCACTCTTGCATCAATCATATATCTTTTTAGCACTCTTTCAGCACTCTCACTCACTCACTCTCACTTCTCTATACATTCCCCAACCACCTAAATATTTTTTTCTTCAGTCACACTCTGACAAAGTTAGTGAGGAACAGTGTCTTAGCACTAGGTTCCCTCTGCCTACATTGCTGTGTGAGAATACAATGTGAAGCTGATTTATTTATTGATTTATTCATACTGTGACAATAAATATTATTATTATCACAATATACTTTTGGCAGAAAATATAAAAATTTAAAATTTTAAAAATATTTTACCTTTAGTTCTGTCGCTAAACTACGAAATGTATCCTCAACATTTGTATTATCTTTTGCTGACGTCTCCATAACAAACATTATTTCAGGAACATAGCGACAAAATGACTTAGGTTCATCCGGCTCTACTTCTCGCTGGTCCGGTAAATCACATTTATTTCCTATTAAAGAAACTATTACATTTGATGATGTGTACCGTCTTACTTCCTCTATCCACTTCTGCAAGGATAGAAATGTCGATCTTTTTGTTATATCATAAACTGAAATAAAAATGCTCTTGTTAATATTTATCATCTTTGACAGTTTTAGAGGATAATAACAGTTGGTTGAAATATTACGACGCACATACCGATAATAACTCCATTCGCAGAGCGATAGTAGCTTTGTGTTATTGTTCGAAAGCGTTCTTGTCCCGCAGTGTCCCATATCTGAAGCTGAATTTTACACGATTAGTCAATTATAAATTGGGATATATCAATTTCTAATTGAAATACAAACCTTGACCTTCTTCCCGTCAACTAACAGAGTTTTCATTGAAAAGTCTACGCCTATTGTATTGCCGTGTCTTTCTATGAAGTTACCGGATTTCAGTCGTTGCACAATACATGTTTTTCCCGTTCCACAATCACCAATAAGAACAATTTTAAATAAATAGTCAAATTGTTCATCAGGAACACTCATCAACGTGTTGGGATTACGGTTACTCATGACTAAGGGATAGTAAAAATTACAAAAAATTATGTTTACGTTGTTCACCTGACAACCATTTCTCAAATATTAAATTTGATGTCAAAATTTCTGTTATAATCTATATATGCAATATGGTATTGCCACTTAAATCATATTTCTTAAAAATATTATATAATATAGGTATAGTGCAAGCTTTATAAAACGATATAGATTTAATAAGCTTAATAATATTAATTTTAATGTTTTTTGTATTAAATCAATACTATTACCAATTTAAAACTACACAATAAAATCTAATACATTATGATTTCTGAACGATTATCGAGAATTTAATGTTGGCGGCATTGAATATCAATGTCATTAAAAAATTAATCAAATAATGTCAATTTCAAAAAGATAAGGGATTTATTAATTGATTTTAAGTAAACAAAAATTTAAATTTACAACAAAAGCAATGCAAAGCGTGTTGTATTTATTACTTGTTCCCTTTTTTATAGGAGTCAATCATGCGATTGAGGTAGTTTTTGTCATTATTATTTTTTCAGAACATTTATTAGAAATGTTTACGGTTTTCTTATCATGAAAAATGTTGTTTTAGATTCCAGAAAAATTTCAAAAATCAAATCACACTAATAACTGGGCTGTGCTAGTGGATACTTCACGATTTTGGTTCAATTACCGGCATGTTGCGAACGTTCTTTCAATCTATCGAAGTGTCAAACGGTTGGGGATACCTGATAGCCAGATTATACTTATGATATCTGATGACATGGCTTGTAACCCACGAAACCCTCGTCCTGCAACTATATTTAATAATGCTCATGAACAAATCAATGTTTATGGAGATGATGTTGAAGTTGATTACAGGGGATATGAAGTAAGAAAATTGGATATCTATTTTTGTGATTTAAAGTTACACAGATTAAATGTTTGATTCAGTCTTCTGTCGAGTTGTTAACACCAATATAGCTAATACAGACATAAATATGATGGAAGTTTGTTATAATTCTAGGTATCAGTAGAAAACTTTGTTCGTCTTCTCACTGGCCGAGTGCCACCTGACACTCCGAGGTCAAAGCGGCTACTCACAGATGAAGGGAGTAATATTCTTATTTACTTGACTGGCCATGGTGGAGATGGATTTTTGAAATTTCAGGACTCTGAAGAAATTACTAGTCAAGAATTAGCTGATGCCTTAGAACAAATGTGGCAGAAAAGAAGGTTTTATTTAGATTACATTGTTATTTTTAGTTTATTAAAAATAAAACCAGATTCATGCTTTTACCCACATTGTAGGGTAAGCAAAGTGCAAATATTAGCTCCAAATTCTGTTTAAATTTGAGATTTCTTTTGTTAAGTGAGCGAAGTTAACACTCAATTTATCATACATGTGAAAGGGAAATGAAAATAATTTGGAATTGAACCAGAACCACCTAGTTTACAGCAAAATTATTTCCATTGCATCACAACAGCCTTTTTATTATATTTAGAATGTCTAAAATTTGGTTAGTTGAAACCCTGCTACTTAAAATAAAAACACAAATAACATAATGTAATGAAATTTAAATATTAATATAGTTTATTTAAAAAAGTTTCCTTTATTTTTTTTTCAGATACAATGAGATTTTTTTTATAATAGATACATGTCAAGCATCATCTATGTATGAAAAATTTTACTCTCCTAACATCCTTGCTACAGCCAGTAGCTTAGTAGGGGAGGATTCACTTTCTGTAAGTATATATTTTCTAAATATGTTTTTTTGATACCTCTCATACTATCATTACTTTTATCTGTTCCCAATATGAAACATTCTATAATAGGCATGTTTCAAATATTTTTTGGAAAGGAATCATCTGCTATTTATAAGGAATCATTCACTGTTAGTGTTAGTTATTATATTTATCCTAATA
Organism: Heliconius himera; assembly: GCA_021202915.1. Lineage (NCBI taxonomy): Eukaryota > Metazoa > Arthropoda > Insecta > Lepidoptera > Nymphalidae > Heliconius > Heliconius himera. The sequence goes on along the minus strand of JAJHJA010000672.1, from coordinate 273,555 downwards.
TATATAAAGTGGAGAAGATTGTATGCTTTAATACTATCTCATATTAAATGTTATAATAACAATAACTTATAGCTGTAATTTCTATAGAATAGAATCTGATGTACTATTTTCTTTTGATATTAAAAATGTATATTAATTATCAGCAGAAATATTAATTAAAAATGTTTTAAAATAGACTATAATTGTTGTGTAATATATTTTCATTGCAGCACCATGTTGATTCAGCTATTGGCGTTTATATAATAGATAGGTATACATATTATGTTTTGGAGTTCTTAGAGAATGTGCATCCTAATAGCAAGAAAACAATGTCAGAATTTGTAAGTATATATACCTTAATATATTATAAGCATATATATTTTATATAAAGCAGCCAGTGGGAACCTAGTGTTAAGAAACTCTATTCCCCACATACCACCATATTTTTGAGAGATTGCCTATGGAGTGGCGGAACTCAACACCCACTTTGTCATCTTATCAGAAAATAAGAAATAAATCAAGTGTGGATTGAAATAACATCCAATACATTTACAGTCAGACTCTGTCCTACAATACCACAATGGCCTCAAATATGTATTATCCACATTTAATCTGATCTTTTAATAATATTTTATAAAAAACAAATTAATTACAGCATTATTTATAATAAAATTTCAGCTTGCTGTATGTCCGAAAAGTGCTTGTCTATCAACAGTGGGTGTCCGCCGTGATCTGTTCAAGCGTGATCCGAGTAAAGTGCCCATTACAGATTTCTTTGGATCAGTGAGGAAAATAATTATGACAACAGATTATATTGATATAAAAGTGAAGCCTAAGAGGAAAAAGACTGCATCAATGTAAGATATATATAAAATAAAATATAAAAAAAAAAAAAACAGTTTCACACTGTATTCTGCACACAGCAGGGTAGGCAGAAGGAACCTAGTGTTAAGACACTCCATTCCCCACTTACCGCCGAATTCTGGAAACAAAGCGTGCTGAGTGGCGGAACTCAACGCTTTGGGGCCGTTCAAATATTACGTAAGCACTATAGGGCTGCTAAACTGCTTACGTAATACTTGAATGGCCCCTTTTGCCTCGACACCAGAGTGAAGGAATGAAAATATAAATGTAAATAAATGTTTAATTTCCTGGAATGCGGATCGAACCCACAACCAGCCGCCTTTACAGTCAAACTTTGTGCCTCTGTGCCACAACCGGCCCCATCAGAATAAAATATTTTTTGCAATTACATATTTTTTTAGCTTTATACTGTTTATAGTACATATAGGAGAGCAGGTAGTACCTTGTGTAGTAACACTCAGTTCTCGTCTCCACGCACCATCTTGTTTTTCAAAACAAGATGTTTTTCAAAATAATATAGCTTCATATAAGCTATGTTATTTTAAAGTCTTATCCTAAATTCATTCAGTATTTAGTACAATTTTTAGTATCACAAACTTTCACATTTATTATATTAGTAGGTGTGTGTAAACTTTTCTATTATTAATTATTAAATGACATATTTATCTTAATATTGCAGAAATAATACAAAATTACCTGAAAAAAGAGAGTATCTACCTCAATTTCCTATGCACTTAGTCAAATCTGTGGTGTGAAGTGTGGAATAGTCAATAAGTATTATTATTAATGGTTGTCTTATGAACAAAATAAAAGTTAGTTTACATTTTATTGCATGTTGTTTTATTAGATCCTAGCGACCTAAGCGCGGCTTCGCCCGCTTCAGCCAAATCATACAAAATATTTTTTTGTCTATATTTAAGCTATATTACTGTAAAGTTATACCTCTGATGTATAAGCTAGATTACTGAAAAGTTTCATCTAAATCCGTTTAGTGCTTTTTGCTAGAAAGTGGAACAAACATCTGTCCTCACAAACTTTCACTTTTATAATATTAGTAGGATTAATAGGATATACGTATCTTTTATTTTATAATATATTTGTATAGTATGCTTTAGAAGGGAAGGAAAGAAAAATATTATTTTATGGGATGCAACTTTAATTTATAAATTGAAATCGCATTCCAAAAAATATTTTTTTCTTTCCTTGCCTTCTAAATCGGGAATTAAAATAATAGCGATACTGCTAGTTTAAAATGTTCTAGTTTATAGATTATTTAGTGAAAAATTATAATATTTCTCTGACTAAAATTCAACATTTCCTTTTATAGACTTCATTAAGTAGTAAGTTCTACAAAAACTAACCAAGCTGGAGGAAAACTCTCATATATTTTAAAATATTAACGTATACTATACAAAATATAATAATGTAAGGAAATAAAACAACAAACCCAGATTTTTAACTAATATTTATTTCTCTATAAGTACTAAGAATAAAATTTTTCATTAACATCATTTAACACAACCGATTCGATAGTTTGATTCGATAACACATTTTGTAGCAACAACACTCATGCTGATATGAGATCAAAATCTAAGGATCTATAGCACCATTTCAGTTACTATCTAGGCCATTATTTTGGTCTAACAAACTTCCCATACATCTATGTATATAAATCTAAAAGCGAAATTTTATAATAATTTAAATTTTTGATTTATTAATAATATCTACTTACTTTTTTTTTTGAGAATATGGCAAAAATAATTGATATGTAAGCAGAATATTTTGAGGTCATTATTTATTAAAAGAAAAAATATACACGCTTTGCCTTAATTTATGTTGTATTAAAATATTTTTTTCTTACACTTTTCTTATAGAATATCAATCATTTCCCCCCACTAAATATAACTAATATGGTGTATCGATTTTTTAATTTTTATTTTTTATATAATATAAACAGTGACGTTATCACATATTGATTTAGTAACAAAATCATCTATTTATTTTATAAATCGCGCATATAGCAGGGTAGGCAGAGGGATCCTAGTGTTAAGACACTGCGTTCCCCACTTTCTGCCAAATTTTTCAAGGCATTGCTTGTTGAGTGGCGCAACTCGACGCCGGGCTTTTTGCCTTGGTGCCAGAGCGAAGACGTGAAAATATTAAAAAATAATAATTCATTGTCTCAGTGGGGATCAAACCCTCAGCAGTCGCGTTACAGTTACACCTTTGTGCCCCTACGCCACAAGGATATCATTTATTTATCTATTTTAAATAATAAATACTTTAATTTACTATTTATGTGATAACGCCTGTGTGTTTTAAAGTATTATTCTAAATCTTAAGAACTAAATCTGCTACAAGCTAAAATGTGCTGTCACAGTATTTAAAATTGCCATCCCTAATATCAATCACGCAATAACATGAAAATAATTACAAACTTTAAATAAAAAAAATACAAAATAAAACGTTTAAAAATATAACAATTCCTGCAATTTATTTATGGCTGCAATATTTTTTTTTATTCGTTTCAATTTTTCATGCTTATTCACAAATATATTTTTTTCTTTTTACTGCTCTGACTAGGCTAAGTAATTAGTCATTATTTCATCTGACATAAATGACTACTTACATTACTTTTATCTGTTACTACAAATAATAATGTTATAATATAAAGAAACATTTTTAATATTTTAGAGTCAAACAGAAAAAAAACTGATATTATAGAGATTTCAATATAAATAAGCTATTATTTAATAATATAATTCTCATTATGGATGAGAGACTTAGTGACATTATGACGTCACTCGGACACCCAGTGGCCAGTGGTATTTAGTGCACCTAGACCCAAATATTTATTTTAATATTACAAATTCTAATATTTAAAATACAGTAGATATTATATTTTTTACGTTGCCTAATAATAACAAACTGACTAAGAAAGTTAAGCTCTCGGTATATAAATAATTATTTTTTATTTTAGCCTATTCTTTGTTGTATTCCCGTATTACAATTTTATACACAACAAATGATAGATATTTTTAATATACACCTGCTAGAGTTAATTTTATTATTTCATTTGTGACGAATAATCTCTCATAATATACAATTATATAATTTATTTTCATATTATTTTGCGAAGTTGCTATGAAAATAATTATTTTTAGTAGGTAAATGCAACAACAGATATTATCTAATAATAATAATTAAACTTTATATGAAGGAGTAACATATTTGTACTTTCTATTATTTTTTTAAATTTAATATAAACCTTAATATTTTACGAAATTGTAATCATTTTAAGTCAATTATTAAATTGAATGATATTTTTTAATATAAAATTACGTTACATTTTAAAAATTTTCAGCACTAAACGAAATTGGAAACGAAATTTGTTAATTTCTATCGAAACTTCGTCTTATTATAAACTATGAATACGGAAGCACTAATAAATTTTGTTATCGTATTAAAATAGAATATTTAAATATACATTACACTCTAATACCCATATTAACTAAATTAGATGAGTAAATCTACATCATTTACAATTTGTTCAAATATTTACAATTACAAATAACAATTTAAGCTAATATTTCCTACTTTCTAAATAGCATTATAAACATTCATATATAGATAATAATAATAATAATAATTTGTAACAAAACGAACATAAAAATAAGCTAAAATCATCACAAGTAGATAATATTTACACTTAACTGTAACAAAAAAATAAATATACTTAAAATTAAAATTTAACTTTATAAATTAGTTAGCTTTAAACAATAATATTTAAAGGACATAACCAATCATATGGAAATTCTCAATCAATAATAAATAATAATTGTTCAATATTTTTGATGAATTAAATATATTTTTAATGATGTTCGTTCGCATTTATAATTTTATGAACAGATCGATAAGGTGACTTTACTTATGCCTTACATTCAGTCTTCCATTTTTCGCCATCACTTCACCTTGTCGCGCCTTTTTAGCGATGAAAAGCATTCAAAGTTTGTTTATGGTTTTTGGCGCTCACCCGTGGCTGGTGCCCTCGTCTTTTTTAATTATCTCGTAATAATTGTCTATGGTGTAGTTGAACAATTGGAAGTCGTATCTGGAAGGAAAATTATATATTTTTTAAAATATTATATTTTTTATTTAATATGACACTATTGGTAAAATGTGAGGCAGATCTTATTTATGCGTAAGTTCATGAGTTTTATAGCTTCAAGCTGTATTCCGCCCATAGCGAGATAGGCAGCGGGAACCTGGAAACCTAGAGCTAAGACATTTCGTTATTGTTAGTCTTAATAGTAACGGAATGTCTTCGTTGTTTCGTTGTCGAAAGCTCTAGATTCCCAGACGGATGTCTATCAGTCCTCCATTTTCCGCTGGGTTGTATAAGCATAGTGTGACGAAACTCAGCGCCGCACTTTGCCTCGATATCAAAGCAAAGAAATGAAAATACTAGGTATTCCATTTTTTCGAGTGGGAATCCAATCCACAACCTGTCGCGTTTACAGTCACACTTTTGTCCACCTGCGCCACGACTGACCTGACCAGGGTATTTTTTTTTGAGAAAATATGGTTAAAATGGAATCTCAAATAGATTTATAATGTTATTTTATATCGTAGGACAAGCCGTGACCTTTATAGATAAGAAAACCAGTATATGCTTAGAAAAAATACTTGACTTAAGGTCACCCCTACCTACAGGTGGATTGACTTTATAATAATCTGTTACAACATACCTAATAGAATATAAAGAATGATACTTTAGGTATATAAGTATGCAAGTTAATTTAGAAATATATAAAAAAAATCGTATAAGAGCGGTAATAGAGCAAACAGAACATATTGTAAAACACTCCGTTCTCCACTTTCTGTCGCATTCGTGATATTGAGTGCTTAGTAGCGGAACTCAACACCGCGTTTAATTAGATCAAGGCGGGAAAATGAAAATGATTTATTCCCCCAAACGATGTTCGAACTCGAAATAATCGCGTTAACAGTCGGACGCTATTACACTTCGTCACGACGACATCGATATTTTTTAGATTATAAAAACTTTGCTTTATTTGTGTAAAACAAAATATATTATATAATTTTTGTTTTATTTCTAATGAAATTGTACAACAAAACGGTTACAATCGACGAATAATCTTCTTTATATCTAGGTCCGTTTTAAGGCTGTGACTTTTATTATCCTGTATTATAAAAGAGTGATTTGTCACTCACACACAAAGCGTGATTTGAGGCCAGTCATGGCGCAGCGGCACGAGTGTGACTGTAAAACCGACTGGTTGTGGGTTCGATCCCCACTCGAGGAGATGAAATATGTACTTAAATTTATATTTCCATTTCTTCGCTCTGGTGTCGAGGTTAAGCGCGGCGTCGAGTTCTGCCACTCAACACGCAATGCCTCCAGAATTCGGCAGAAAATGGGGAACGGAGTGTGATAATACTAGGTTCCCTCTGCCAGCCCTGCTTTGTGCGGGATACAGCGTGAAGCTGAATTGTCACTATATTGTCTGAGTTTGTTGAACGGAAGTGCGTGCGGCATACCATTTATTTCTATAATTACTAGGGCCCGCCCCTTATTCACACAAAACAATATGTACCATAGCTAATTGCCTGGCGCCGTAACACGGCGGAGTGGCACGGGGCACCGCCCTCAACCATAAATTACGCAACTTTCATTATTTTTCACGTAAATTTTATCTTAAAATAATATTTTTGTGTTATTTTTTTAAGGTTTAATAAAATTTATATTTAATCATCTTATTATTAAATATCTGTTTTATCTTATTGAGTATTTGTGGCAACGGTTTTTGTCAGTAGATTTCTTTAATATGGTAATTCAAACATTTATTAAAAGGGGGTCTCCCTCCCTCCTAATTGACTTATAGAAATCTAAAATCTTAAGTATACACAATTAAAAATATTAAAAATTATAAATTCATATATTTTAACAAAATAAATCAATCTTTTCATTTATTTATATCTACTTAAGTAATTTATTTTAACACTTACTTGTACAAATTGTAGAGACCATCCAGTTGGGATTTCTTCAAACGCGAATACAGGTGGTTGATGTTGTGCAAGGTGTTGGTGCCCTTGCCGCTGTTCCGCCACTCCGGCTTGACGACGTCTTGGAGACGCGCCATTTGTATGAGAAATCTTTGGTCTTCCTGTAATATGGGGTGAAAAGAACTTAAAGCACTATTCTACTTATTGCCTATGGCTTTACATGTAAGTTTTTTTTTTCAGCTTCACGCTGTATCCCGCATATAGCAGGACAAATGGAACCTAGTGTGAAGACACTCTGTTCCCCACTTACCGCCGAATTTTATGAAATATGCGTGTTAACTTAAAATCGCGCTTTGCCTTAGTATACCAGAACGAAGAAATGAAAATATTAATATTAAAAAAAATTAAGAATTACGATCTCATGTAACTTAATTTCTTACTATTTTTTAAATAGAGCTCTTTCTTCTGATAAAATCATTTTTCGTTCGTTTCTAGGAAACGGTAATTGATTAGCACCAATAATAAAAAGAACAAAAATATTTTTTACTAAATCTATTTATGAGAAGAGTTGTTCAAAGTGTAAATTGTGTGTAATAGTGAAATTTAAGAATAATTAAAAATAACTTTATTTATTTATTAAGAAAATATGATAGCATTTACAAGCGCGGCGTTGAGGTCCGCTACGTAACAGGCAAACTCAAGAATTCGTCAGAAAGTTGAAAACGGAAGTGTGCTTAACAGACAACAGGGTGTTTTAACACTAGGTTCCCGGGTTCCCTCTGTCTATCCTGATATGTGCGGGACACAACGTGAAACTTAAAATAAATTACACAACAGTATTTATCCATCCACCATGTATTTGTGAATTATTACTTACTTATTTGGACATTAACAATCCAAAGACAGATTAGATGACAAACAAGCGAGAGGCCTTGACATTTCTTGTTTCTATATAAAACTAAACCAATAACATGTCTTCTTTAGAATTTCTTCTAATTCTTTAGATATCGGTTATGTTTTTTTATGTTTAATTTCTTCTAATCTATGTTATACATACTTAGTGGTTATAATCTATTATATGTTATACATGTTTAGTGGTTACTACTATTGTTATTTTATTTATCACTGGCTATATTATATTTTTATGGTTATTTCTTGCTTTGTTTGTGATTAAAGCAAAGTAAATGCCATATTGAAGCCAGTCGTGGCGCAAGGGCGGAAAATTTGACTTTAAACGCGACAGGTTGTGGGTTTGATTTATTCCTTGAAATATGTTGGAACTATAAATTGTTTTTTTTTTGTCGTATCGTAGCTATATCGCTTAATAATAAGATTTTATAATAATAGCACTGCAAAAAAACGGGATATCTTATTAAAAAATAAGCGCCCTACGTACGAACGTAGGTTCCGTTGACTAGTCCCTGTATTCCAGAAGATAAAATATGAGTGTTTTATAGAAAAGTAGATATTTCACTGAAATTCTATATATAAAACTCTATATATAATACTCTCTCTCTATATCTAATATATATATTTTTTCAAACAACAAAGTTATGTAAATTATTCACATGCCATCTATATAACTATTATTGAATAGACGAAACGTATCGACCATTCAATCCTTGGAAAGTTTTGAAGGATACAAGGGAGGAGCGTATTAAAGATATATAATTTTACATATTGTATACGTTGGTACAATTTGCTTTCTTGTATTCTAATAGTTCGTGCTACTACTGCCTGAAGTTATTGATGTTGTACAGTGAAAATATAAGATTATTTTCTTATTAAATCTTTTATTTCTCATTAATATACGTTAAATTAAAAAACCGACAGGTCGGTTTCCAGGAGACGCGGATTCGAGACCCGCTACGTTCAAATGTTTACACGTTTTCTTACTAAGTATTTTTCTTTCCTAAGTGTGGAAAAACACTTTAAAAATGTTAAAAAGTAATAATATACGTTATTTAATATTTTTTATTAAGATATTATCGTTCAAGAGATTTTTTTTATTCACTACTAAACTATTTATTATAAATATTATGTTATGGTAGAAGCTATTTACTAAAAATATAATAAATAAAGAAACTCCAATACAAAATGCAGTGAAATTTAAATAAACGAAATCTACAGCAGCTTACAGTTTTAATTGCTTTTTTTTTTTAATAATAAGCCACTCTCGTAATATCAAACGCTTACGCTAAGAGCTGAGCTTTAACGTAAAACTAAGTTGAACTTAAAAATTGGTTAAATTTTAAATACTTTATCCCATTATAACCATTGTTCTAAAATGAATTCTTTATATATTTAATAATAATTAAAATGTTTGAAAACATTTAAGAACGAGGCAGGGCCAGTCGTGGTGAAGAAATACAAACGTATGATTGTAAACGCGTCTGGTTGTGGGTTCGATTACCATTCGAGGAAATTAAGTATTTAATATTTTCATTTCTTCATTCTGGTGTCGTGGCGAAGCGCGGCGTTGAGTTCAGCAACTCAACACGCAATGCCTACAGAAATCGGAAACGGAGTGTATTAACACTAGTTTCCCTCTGCCTATTTGGCAGTGCGCGGAACATAGCGTGAAACTGTATTAATAAGAAATAAGAGATTTAATAATTTTCACTGTACAACATCAATAACTTCAGGCAGTAGTAGCACGAACTATTAGAATACAACATAGCAAATTGTACCAACGTATACAATATGTAAAATTATATATCTTAATACGCTCCTCCCTTGTATCCTTCAAAACTTTCCAAGGATTGAATGGTCGATACGTTTCGTTATATTCAATAATAGATATATATACATGTGAATATTTTACATAACTTTGTTATTTGAAAAAAATATGTATTGATTAGTTAATAGAATTTCAGTGAAATATCTACTTTTCTATAAAACGCTCATATATTATCTTCTGAATACAGGAATATTTGGCAGTGCGCGGGATAAAGCGTGAAGGTTAAAAAAATACTTGCATAAATTTAATCTGTAACACTATATTATTATTGTATTCGTATATAGAATTTAAATTAAAAAATGAGTAAACAGAGATTTGAATCGCCACTTACGTCCAAAGTTTCAAATTTGAGTATGACATCAAAGTTGAATTTGCAGGGAGTGCAGAAGTCGGTGTACGGCGTCCAGTGCATGTCCAATGTACGCTTCACTTTAGCCTCATCCAATACGTACGATACAAACTCTTCGAACACTGGGTACCTCTCCGTTGGTGCCGGTTTGGGTCCTGACTGAAACAATAATAAAACAATTAAGCAAAAGCATGGCTTAGTATGGTTTTAAGCGTATTTTTTATAATATGGAGTTTGCCCCATTCCATCATGCTTTTAATTTCTTTTTTTCTGATTTGAGTAATGTCAAAATGTCAAACAAATTTTAAACTAAAAATAAATACGGAATATAACATCAGAAAGTTCTTTCATCCCAAATCATAAATTACTAGACGTTAGAAAATAAAAATTCGGTTATACATATATCCAATATTAGAACATTTTTTAGCTTCACTCTGTATTCCACAGATAGCAGGGTAGGCAGAGGGAACATGTACACCTAGTATTAAGATATCCCGTTCCTCACTTTACCGAATATATACTGGAGATATTACGTAGCGAAACTCAACGCCGCGCTAAACCTTGTTACCAGAGCGAGAAAATGCAAATACTACCAAAATCGGCACTTTCCCGAAAAGGAATCGAACCTAGAACTGTCGCGTATAAAATTTATAACAGTCATTTATAATACCGCTATGATGTATTCTGTCAACATAGCAAATGGATTATTAGTCCAATTTACTCATTACTCGACAAGAGTAACCTTAATTGGCTTTGAACTGACAACCATTGTTCGATGGAAAATAAAACTGTTTTAAACAAGGAAAAATCACTTCTGGTAAACAGTAAAAAAGTAACGGCCCAGATTGCAAAGGAATTTTTTAAAATGTCTGGTGAATACTAATATGAGATAATGTAATGAATTATGTAAGAGTACATTATTTATTAATTTGCTTGTATTATTCGTCTTAAGCTTTGTTTAAGGAAAAAGTAAGTAAAAACTCTTTAAGTTACTTCGTTCTCTTATCTCTTGTTTTAGATGTTTTATTTGGAAAATTGTGAAGCCTTGAATCGCAGTGTGGTTACAATATTTGTTTTACCAGCTTCACACCATATCCCGCAAGGAGCAAGGTAGGCAGAGAGGAGTTATGACCTCCGCTCCCCACTTTACTCCGAATTCTTGAGGCTTTGTCTGTAGAACGGCGGAACTTAGCGCCGCGTTTTGCATCGACAGCGGAATGACGAAATGAAATTATTAAATATTTCATTTCTTCGAGTGGAAATCGAACTTACTTACCTATCGCGTTTACAGTCACACGCTAGTGAGCTACGCTAATATGGCCTCATTACAATATCAAGTGTAATTGATAATTAATAATTATGTTTCAATTACATTAATTAATTGAGGTCAGTCGTGGCGCAGCGGCACGAGGTGTGACCGTAAAACCGACTGGTTGTGGGTTAGATCCCCACTCGAGGAGGTGAAATATTTACTTAAATTTATACTTATTTCCATTTCTTCGCTCTGGTGTCGAGGTTAATCACGGCGTTGAGTTCTGCCACTCAACACGCAATGCCTCCAGAATTCGGCAGAAAGTGGGTTCCCTCTGACTACCCTGCTGTGTGCGGGGGATACAGCGTGAAGCTGATTTATTTATTACATTAATATAATTGCACAGATTTGAACTCACACACAAATGACAGCTGACAAGTCCCTATAACAACTCAACGACATAACGTACATTATTTATATATAGTTTCCAATTTATACGCTTTGCCAAATGTACCGACATTTCGTATTCAATATGCGATGTTTGTATTTTTAGAATTGAATTTGCTACTATCTTGTATAATACATAAAGATTTAATTATCTATTGTACTATAAATTTATTACAAATTATTTTCGGTGCGTGTGTGGATGACTCACCAAACATTTGTTCATACATATTTTTCAATTCAAACGTGGGTGGTACTGGTTAAGGATTATAAAAATGGATTTTAAAAAGGCATAAATAATAATAATAAATAAAATTATATATTAGAAGTTAGTCGTAGTGCTCCTGGCCCAAGGGTGTTGCTGTTATCGCGGCTGGTTGCGGGTTCGATTTTCATTCGAGGAAATAAAATATTTAATATTTCGCTCTGGTATCGAGTCGTGATGTCGACAAAGCGCTGAGTTGATTTCCGCTGCTCAGCAGGCAATGCCTCCTGAATTCGGTGGAAAGTAGGGATCGGAGTGTCTTAACACTAACCTTTTTTTGCCTACCTTGTTGTGTGGGGGATACAGCGTGACTAAATTATATATAATAATACAATAAATAGTATATTAATATTTACCTTTCTATATTTTTTGATAATTCTTCGTCCCATTTGATCATGGAAGGACTTGGGCCAAGCGTGCACTATTTTGTCATTGTAAGCAGACGCTAGCCGCTCCAAGGGATGACGCACTATCAGAAACGATATAGAATCGGCCTGAGCTTTCCTTATCATTTCCACAGTAGGCCTCGCATATTTCTTCCTGGCCAGTTCTAAAGGCACCTCCTTTGTCTTATCAAGGAATGCGGCCGTATAATTCGCCATAAGATTGAAGTTATACATCCATGATGTTGACGCAGCCTTGAAGATGTTGCACCTATAAGTAAATTGGTTGTTTTACATCGCTAATATAGTATACATGTATTTAAGAATATGTATTATTTTGGTATTCGTCTCTAATAAGAAATTAATTATTATTAAGAAGTATGTATTACTATTATTAAGAAGTATTTTTTGACACAAGGGTGTAACTGTAACGGGACAATTGTGGATTCGGTCCACATTCAGGGGAATGAATTAAAAATAAAATCAGGTTCACGCTGTATTCCGCACATAGGATAGGCAGAGGAAACCTAGTGTTATGATACTCCGTTTCTAACTTTCCATCGAGTTCTGGAGGCATTGCGTGTTGAGTGGCGGAATTCAACGCCGCGCCTTGCCTCGACACCAGAGCGAAGAAATTAAATAAAAAATTAAATAAAAATATGAGGCCGGTCGTGGCGCAGCGGCACGAGGTGTGACTGCAAAACCGACTGGTTGTGGGTTCGATTCCCACTCGAGGAGATGAAATATTTACTTAAATTTATATTTCCATTTCTTCGCTCTGGTGTCGAGGTTAAGCGCGGCGTTGAGTTCTGCCACTCAACACGCAATGCCTCCAGAATTCGGCAGAAAGTGGGGAACGGAGTGTGTTAACACTAGGTTCCCTCTGCCTACCCTGCTGTGTGCGGGATACAGCGTGAAGCTAATTTAATTTTTTTTTTTTTTTTAAATAAAAATATTTAATTTCCTCAAGTGGGGATCGAACTCGAGTCGATTTTACAGTCATACTTTGTGGTCTCTTTGTGGACTGATCTCAAAATCCTGAATTATTATTTATTAATATTTTCATTTCGTTGCTCTGGCACCAAGGCAAAAGCTCGGCGTTGAGTTCCGCAACTCAACATGCAATCAAAGAATTGAAAGAATTTCGAAGAATTCTGTGGAAAATGTGGAGCAGATAGTCTTAACACTAGGTCCCCTATATTATATGCGGGATACAGCGTCAGCTGATAATTATTAAAATAAAATATAAATATTGTTAGCGAACTAGTGTGAAGTATTAATAACTTATTGCAATTACATAGTATCTCTTTCCAAATAGCTTAGAATCATATAGACGATATGTGTTTTTATCGTGTTTTTTTAAAAACGTTAACCGCTTCCGATTTCTAACAATATCATATTTAAAATTGTTTTGTAAAACTTTGTTTTGATACTTATAAACAATTCTTAGAACAACATCGTATATAAATGCGCATATAATTCGCTTAAATAAACAATATTTTACACTATCTACTATACAAAGTAATATGAGTCTGCCAAGTCAAATTTTTAATATGAAACCCGTAGTCAGTAATGGAGTGTCATTAATTCGAGAAATTTCTCACCATATAACATGATACTGTCGGTTGATGAGGTATTCCCATGCGTACGCCTTGTGGCTCGTGCTGTCCAGGCCCAGCTTGGAGCATTCACTCCTCAGGTACTCTCTTCTGCCATCCATCCTGCTTCCCACTTCGAAGAACTTGTCGCGGGAAAGCAGTCCCTCGTCGTGGCTCCCGTTTTCAAATACATACTAAAACAAAAAAGTTATTTAATTTATTATACGCTTATGTTTTTAGTTTTGTTAAGATATATTTTAAGGTATTTTAAATAGGGAATTATTAAGATATTTGGTTAAAATATGTCATCACCTGTAGAGTTTGATTTTTTTGTTTTCTGACAAAACATTATTCAATTAACGCTACCATATTTATACAGCAGGCATCATATTTTGGACATTTTTAAAGTGTATAATATATACTTTTTTAGAAAACGTATACAAAAATATTTCGACGTAGCTTGATGAGAACGTATGGCTTAGTGGTCAGAGCTCTTGGACGGTTTGAAAGTAGCGCGGTTTCAATTCCCGCTGCGTTAAAATTTTTAAACGTTGTCTTATAAAGTGTTTTGGGCATCATATTTATTTACGCGAAAATATTAGGCAAAGACGCTGAAATTTTCTTTGTTCTTAGATTCTTTTAATTATGTTTTTTATGATTAGTTTAACCAACGTCCATTGCTATCAAAGGTAAAAAATACATACGTAAATACCAATTTTTTTATCTTTACCACAATACACCACGGAGTTTCTACGAATGCTGAAATATTTGCATATTTTATGACATTTTAACAAGTCCAATTAGGTAAATAGGGTGAAGACCTGAAGTTCGCGTGATCATAATATAACTAGAAATAATTATTTCACGGTCCAATTCACTATACGCATTGAAATATTTATGATAAAATAATACTTTCATTATATATTAACAACTTATGCCTATAACGTGTTAATTTAGAATAGGCCAGTCGTGGCGCAGGGGCTCAAGTGTGTGACTATAAACGCCACTGGTCGTGGATTCGATTCCTACTCGAGAAAATCAAATATTTATTTAAATTTATATTTTCATCTCGCCATTCAACACGCAATGCCTCCAGAATTTGGCGGATAACCGATAATGGAGAGCGGACTGTCTTACCACCAGGCTCACTCTCTCTATCTTGTTACATGTGAGATATTTTAAGGTATTTTAAATAGGGAATTATTAAGATATTTGGTTAAAATATGTCATCACCTGTAGAGTTTGATTTTTTTGTTTTCTGACAAAACATTATTCAATTAACGCTACCATATTTATACAGCAGGCATCATATTTTGGACATTTTTAAAGTGTATAATATATACTTTTTTAGAAAACGTATACAAAAATATTTCGACGTAGCTTGATGAGAACGTATGGCTTAGTGGTCAGAGCTCTTGGACGGTTTGAAAGTAGCGCGGTTTCAATTCCCGCTGCGTTAAAATTTTTAAACGTTGTCTTATAAAGTGTTTTGGGCATCATATTTATTTACGCGAAAATATTAGGCAAAGACGCTGAAATTTTCTTTGTTCTTAGATTCTTTTAATTATGTTTTTTATGATTAGTTTAACCAACGTCCATTGCTATCAAAGGTAAAAAATACATACGTAAATACCAATTTTTTTATCTTTACCACAATACACCACGGAGTTTCTACGAATGCTGAAATATTTGCATATTTTATGACATTTTAACAAGTCCAATTAGGTAAATAGGGTGAAGACCTGAAGTTCGCGTGATCATAATATAACTAGAAATAATTATTTCACGGTCCAATTCACTATACGCATTGAAATATTTATGATAAAATAATACTTTCATTATATATTAACAACTTATGCCTATAACGTGTTAATTTAGAATAGGCCAGTCGTGGCGCAGGGGCTCAAGTGTGTGACTATAAACGCCACTGGTCGTGGATTCGATTCCTACTCGAGAAAATCAAATATTTATTTAAATTTATATTTTCATCTCGCCATTCAACACGCAATGCCTCCAGAATTTGGCGGATAACCGATAATGGAGAGCGGACTGTCTTACCACCAGGCTCACTCTCTCTATCTTGTTACATGTGAGATACAGCGTGAAGCTGAAAACAGAATAGTCGATATTTGTGGATTCGATTCCTATTCAGGAATATGTTAGCTATATATTGTATTTAAATTGTATTTTTGTTTTTCGGTCTAGTTAAATTTAATATTTAGGTCGCAAATTGTATAGGTCGCTCTGAGTTATAATAAAGATAAAAAAATAATAATATAAGTATTCGTATTTTTAGGGTTCCGTAACTCATAAGGTAAAAACGGAACTCTCTATCGCTAACAGATCACTTTGTTGTCCTTCTGTCAAGATCATTTATCTCAAGATCGTGGAGGTATCAAGCTGAAATTTATAATAAATTTTAAGTAAGGTCTGCGGTCCCTTTAAGCACAGACAAAATCAAGCTTTTAAGTCAACGCAATCACGAGCAAAGATACGAGCGTTTATTCATCGATTTTGCTGCATTTTGCATGAAAAAATCCTATAGGATATTTCCTGTGGGACCAAAGTTATGAAATTTAGCACGAAGTGACAACTAACAATACAAAAATCTGAAAAATACAATTTTTTTAGATATTTTGCTGAAAAAAATCGTTACCAATTCATATTCATAGTTCATTTTTACACAAAATAAGTGCCCAAAAATTTTAATTTATCTTTATAGGGTCCTGAAGATCTACAACCCTGAAATTGGTACAAAAGTCTCGGTGAACGAGTCCGACTCGCACTTAATCTATTTTTTTTAATATATTGGGCATGTTAGGTTCTGATATCAATCATATTGTCCGGTATTGTATTCAAATAACTGATAACGGCTTTTTATTGTAACTTTTCAATAATAATGTAAAATTTTTAAAATAACGTTTTACATACACATTTTACATATATCGGCAGAAAGTGGGGAACGGTCTTACACTAGGTTCCCTCTGCCTACCCTGCTGTGTGCGGGATACAGCGTGAAGCTGATTTAATTTTGATTTATTTTTTAACATTTTACCCTGTATATAACACAAAAATACATAAACACATTGCGGTGCGCCACTACACTAACGACGGAACGAAATAACGAGAACGAGAACGTCGTTTTACAGGCACATGTGGTTCGGTTGTTAAATTTGCATGTGTGTGATTACCTCATTATAGAAAATTACCGTCGTATTTTAAATTTAGATAACTATAGAAAAAATATGCTGGCATCAGATATATAAAAGTAACTTTTAAAAAATCTTGCGTATTTTAAATTTTATGTATTTACATAGTGTTTGCAACATTCAATGTTCATTTTATAAGGCAAAAACACAAAAGTAGATGGTAAAAAATAAATAATCAAAATATCAGCTTCACGCTGTATCCCGCACACAGCAGGGTAGACAGAGGGAACCTAGTGTTAAGACACTCCGTTCCCCATTTGTTGCCGAATTCTGGAGGCATTGCGTGTTGAGTAGCAGAACTCAACGCCCCGCTTTGCCTCGACACCAAAGCGAAGAAATGGAAACATAAATTTAAGTAAATATTTCATCTCCTCGACTGGGGATCCAACCCACAACCAGTCGGGTTTTACAGTCACACTTTGTGCCCCTGCGCCACGACTGGCGACTGGTGAGGTCACATAAAACATAACGTTTACTTTTACTTTGGGTGTTGGGCTTTCATGATCTAATAACATATAATTTTAAAGATATAAACATATAATAAGATTTTAACATATAATCCATACATTGATAGCTAATTTTTTTAGTATTTTTTTCATGTACAATTTTCATATGCCTCTTATATCTTCCATGTATGGACAGCGATCATGCTGGAGACAGTCCAAAGTGGAGAAAGTGGAGTAGAGTGGGTCGGAAGGCAGACTAGCAAGAAAAGGCGGGACTAATGCCGTGCCGTCGCAAAAGGTAAAAGAGAAAGACTTAAAACGAAGAAGCTGGAGGTCTAATCCACGAAAGAAAAGATATTATTATTTACTATTTAAATCAAAAGCTAATTTAAAAAAAACACTCATATATTTTTATAACACAGCAAAAAATATAGGTAAAGCCTATTTTAAGAAATTAATTTTGATTCAATTCTTCCATATCGTAATATTAGCAATTTTACGCTTAACTAGACAAATACAGGTAAAGCATTTTCCAGTCTGATTTACGAGAACCAGTCGAGTTGCGAGGGTAGTCGTGGCGCAGAGTCACAATCCTGTTACTGTTATTACTGTTGCTGTGGGATCGTTTCCCCGTTGGCACCACCAAATTTAAATATTTTCATTTCTTCGCTCTGATGTCAAGGCAAAGCGTGGCGTTGAGTTCCGCCACTAATCATGCAATGCCACAAAAACCGTGAAATTTTGTCTTAATACTGGTTTCCCTCTGCCTATCTTGCTGTGTGCGTGATACAGCGTGAAGCTACGAGAACTCGACACGATAATTCGCACTTATCAATGTCCTTGTTCAATAATTTATTCAATTCAGCCTTTCTACACTCCCACACTCATCTGCATACATTACTACACACACACGCACACATACACACACACGACATTTATAGCACACTTATGTAAATTACGTAATTATAATTGGCCCAGTACAGGTTCTGCCCTAATAATATACATTACTTGAATTACATTGTAACATGCAATAGTGGGTTTGGAATTTTAATATTTTTTTTTCTTGCTTCACGCTGTATCCCGCACACAGCAGGTTAGGGACAGGGAATCTAGTGTTAAAACACTCCGTTCCCCATTTTCCGCGAAAAGACTTAATGACACGAACACGAAGGCACTTAACAAAGCTTTGCGTCCACCTGAGCGAAGAAATCATAGTAGTAAATATTAAATTTTCATCGAGTGGCGATCGAACCCACAACCTGTCGCGTG
Source organism: Heliconius himera (assembly GCA_021202915.1). NCBI lineage: Eukaryota > Metazoa > Arthropoda > Insecta > Lepidoptera > Nymphalidae > Heliconius > Heliconius himera. The sequence goes on along the minus strand of JAJHJA010000672.1, from coordinate 254,730 downwards.
TACAGTCATATACTTGTGCCCCTGCACCACGGCCACCCTCAAATTCATCCATCACATTTTTTTAATATTGAAACGTTATTAATTAAATATGGAGGCATACATACCATCATGTGTTTAAAATTTATATTTGTGTCATAAATTGAGCCTGCATCTCATTTAATGAAGATGGAGGTCAAATTACAAAAGAATCTATCACTGAATTTTAAATTAAGGTTTCATAAGTATAAATACATAATTATGTATGTATTTTTATTAATACGTAAATAAATTATGTTGGTATATTTTTATAATGTGAGATCAAATTCTTAAGAGAATAAAAAATATACCACAATTAAAAGTTTTCACTATTTATACTGTAAGTGTGACTTACACAGTTGTAAGAGTGAATTGTCAGTAAAATAAGTAAAGTAAATCAAAGAGTTCAAAGTGGCGAGTCGTGGCGCAGAGGCACAAAGTGTGACTTACAGCCATATTTTGTGCCTCTGCTCACTTTGTGCTCAGATTATCGACTGGTTGTGGGTTCGATTCCCACTCGAGGAGATAAAATATTTATTATTTTAAATTTATATTTCCATTTCTTCTCTCTGGTGTCGGAGCAAAGTGCGGCGTTGAGTTCCGACACTCAACACGCAATGCCTTCAGAATTCGGCGGAAAATAGGGAACGGAGTGTCTTAACACTAGGTTCCCTCTGCCTACCTTGCTGTGTGCGGGATACAGTGAGAAGCTGATTTATTTTTTATATATTTTTTAAAGAGTTTAATTTCCTTCTTATTTTATTGTCAATTAGCATCATTAATTACTGTCCAACCAATTAAACCACCAAGCAACCTATCTTTGTTAAGTTTTAAATAAAAAAAAAACAAAAAAACGCTTTAGTAATATGTTGTTTATATATGTTACTTAGTATGTTTTACTGAGATCTTATTTAGATTAAAAAAAATGTCAAACGTTTTTTTTAGATTAAAAAAAAATGTCAAACGGTTTTTGAATTATAAAGCACTTTACAACATCTACTAATGTAGTAGTAAATTTATTTAATTTTACTTATTTACTCATATAGTTATAGGGATTCCGCTTACACTCGGTTCATATTATACCTTATTATAGCTTAGTAAGTGGGGGTTCTATTTTAATCTATTGCTATAAAATTCAAACGACAGTTCATAGCTATGCGGGCCATTGTTCCTTCCCATCGCCATTCATAGCGCGATCCAACGTACTCTAGGCTGTAGGAGTTCCGCTAGTATAACGTTTCTATTCAAATTTATGCTTCGTGCCAGACAGATAAATGTATAATTAAATAGTGATATTGAAATATATACAAAACAATATATAAGTAAGAAATATATTCTATTTTTTTTTATAAAACATACTTATAAGCTTTTGCTATTAAGCAATGGTTTAAAAATAGGGCTCTGTAATAATTTATTGATCTCGAATATAAGCGTATTTATATATTTTTCTAGTGAATCAGTAGTCGTAGTAAAAATCAAATCGTTTTCCATTTCGGATATTAAAATCGATGGAAACTTTTCTTTACGGCTAACATGGAGGTACCTAATTTGTTGTGGTTGTGGATTCGATTCCCACTCCTTTTTATGAAATACTAATATTTTCATTGCCTCGGTCTGGTAACGAGAAAAAATGCGGCGTTCATTTCCGCCACTCAATACAAAATTCAGCTGAAGATGTGGAACGGAAGTGTCTTAATGGGACTGCAGTGACTTAACACTGCGCTATTTATTTTATTTAAAACGTTCTTCCATACATGACGTTTTCTTGTATATCTAAGGTATTATATATTGCAGAGTTTGTAAAGCTGAGCTGGTAACGGGAGTTGATTGTAAAACAATATTGTTTGTGCGGAAACTGGAAGTCAAACTTTGAATGATGAAAGCTTTCATATTTCCGTTGGTTAATATATATGTATGTATAAGTATATGTAAACAAATAACTACAATTGAGGCCGTTGTGGCCCACAAGAGTGTAAGTATCGACGGTTGTGGGTTCGACCCCCACTCAAGGGAATGAATTCTTATTTATTAATATTTTAATTTTTTCGCTCTGGAACCAAGGCAAAAAGCCACGCGTCACTCAACGCGCTATGCCTCCATATATGCCAGGCGAAAAACGGGGAACGGTGCTTAACATTGGGTTCCCTTTGCCTACCCTGCCGTGTACCGGAAACAGCGTGACGCTGAAAAGACACGAGTTAAAAGATTTTTGTTATGTAATGCGTGATGTAAATTATAGAATGTAGATTACGGAAATTTCCGTTTTCATTATCTGCTTTAGCTCCACAAAGGGACTCACGGTCTCATTACCTACTGACCCGCGAACCATACGAGCTTCACCTGCATATAGGAATAGGTGATATTTTTGTATGACATTAACGGGATCTATCTATCATAGTACAAGCTATCGTAATAGAGCCCAGTCGTGTGTGTGTGTGACTGTAAACGTGACTGGTTGTGGGTTTGATCCCCACTCGATTTATTTTCACTTCTTCGCTCTGGTGTCGAGGCAAAGTGTAGCGTTGAGTTCCGCCACTCAACACACAATGCCTCCAGAATTAGGCGGAAAGTGGGGGGAGGACAAGTACAGCAGGAATGTGACTTATAAAAGTAATTGAACTTAATTTTGTATTTTGAATGCATGCGCCCGTATGCACTCATTTTATATCGAATGAACTACACTTTCAAATGTGGAATTCATTTGGATACAAATTGAGTGCATACGAAATTTTAATTTGTACTGTAAGTTCTCACTTTTTAAAAAGAAAAATCATAAAATTAGTTGAGGCCAGTCGTGGCGCAGCGGCACGAGGTGTGACTGTGAAACCGACTGGTTATGAGTTCGATCCCCACTCGAGGAGATGAAATATTTACTTAAATTTATATTTCCATTTCTTCGCTCTGGTGTCGAGGTTAAGCGCGGCGTTGAATTCTGCCACTTAACACGCAATGCCTCCAGAATTCGGCAGAAAGCGGGGAACGGAGTGTCTTAACACTAGGTTCCCTCTGCCTATCCTGCTGTGTGCGGGATACAGCGTGAAGCTGATTTATTTTATTTATTTATAAAATTAGTACGGAACACTCGATGGGTATTTCCAACTTGCACTCGACGATTATATTTTCTTATACCCTTCAATTAGTAAATGTTCTATATTGTTTTTAGCTTTACGCTACCCCGCACACAGCAGGATACGCAGAGGGAACCTGGTGATAAGACACTCCGTTTCCCTTTTTCAAAGGAATCCTGGAGGCATTGCGTGTTGAGTGGTGGAACTCAACGCTGCTCTTTGCCTCGTTAGCAGAGCGAGGACATGAAAACAATATGTAATATTTTATTTTCTCGAGTGAGAATCGAACCAGCAACCTGTCATGCTTAGAGTAACGCTTGTGTCCCTGCATCACGTCTGGCCCCTCAATACAAATAGAAAATATGTAATAGAGAATTATTATTGAACCCAATATATGGTATGTAGTTTAAACCACTGTTTATGGTAAATTTAATCTATAATAGTAGAAGTGAACTTGGCATTGATCGTGGCAAAAAGGTGAACCAGCCAGTTTTTCTTTAGGAAAGCTTACCTATACCTAAACGGTTTCTTGTTTCGAACGACATACCAAATATGTATTTGCTGGTGCTACATTAGAATTTATATCTATGATTTACACCTATTCACATACCTACGTATATATTATAATTATATATATTTAATACTACTGTGAAATATTATGAATAAATATTAGATAAATTGTGTTAAAAAATCTATTAATAAATGGTTTATACAATTACCAAAAAAAGTTACATGTTGGTAATTTAATTAAGAAAAATATATATTTCAAAACGTAAATAAAAATAGAAAGATATATTTTTTATTTGAGGCGTGTGACTGTAAACGCGACAGGTTGTGGATTCGATTCCCACTCCATTAAATGAAATATTTGGTATTTTTATTTCCTCATTCTGGCAACTAGAGAAGCGCGGCGTTCACTTCCGCCGTTTCATATGTATATGATGCTGTGTTACATGTATTTGTGACAACTTAATAATATTTGCAGCTTCGACTTAGCGAGTTTATTTCTCCAATTTATTTTTAGAAAAAATAATCTCTATATATAATAAGACAGTAAAAATATTTTGTCTGTACATTTAGTAATTTTGACTGAAATGGATAGAGGGACACTTAAAAAGACTAATAGAAAGCAAAAAGATTTTTTTTGAATTTCTTGTCTGTCTGTCTGTCTGTCTGTCTGTCTGTCGACATATTGTTGTCCGCATTTTTCTCTGAAACTACTGAACCGATTTACTTGAAAATTTCACCAATTGCTTTGTTTTAACTCAATTTAGGTTCTAAAGTTTAGTTCATCAAAATCGGTTCATTAAAAAAAAAGTTATCGTCATTTGAATGAACTCAAGGCATTAGCTTGCCAGCGAATGTTATATAGAAATCGCGCTGGTATGACCCTGGCTAAAGAATGACATTCGAAACGTGTTGATTATATGACTGTTGATAAAAATATATATTTTTGAAGCACTATTATACAATATTTTATACAATAAAGTAAACAAGGCCAGTCGTGGCGCAGCGGCAAGAAGTGTGACTGTAAAACCAACTGGTTGTGGGTTCGATCCCCACTCGAGGAGATGAAATATTAACTTAAATTTATATTTCCATTTCTTCGTTCTGGTGGCGAGGTTAAGCGCGGCGTTGAGTTCTGCCACTCAACAAGCAATGCCTCCAGAATTCGGCAGAAAGTGGGGAACGGAGTGTCTTAACACTAGGTTCCCTCTGCCTACCCTGCTATGTGCGGGATACAGCGTGAAGCTGATTTATTTATTTTAAGTAAACAAAATTGAATTGTTAGTAGAGATTACCTTCATAAATTATAACAGTAAAGTTTAAATCGTAATTAATTCAACACAGAGATAAAGAACGATTTGATCTTCAAAGAAATATCAAGTAAATACATAGATTTTTTGGTTCGTTCGTTCGTTTGAAATAAATCTATATAAAAATGCCTAAAAACATCCTTTCTACGTGTACTCTGTAATAACTACATATTTACCAATTATTCATTTATCTAATAATATGCAAACAGGAGTTAATATGCAAACATTACAGTTATTTTACAAAGAATATTATGAATCCTCAACCAAATTAATAATTTTATATTTAAGACTGTTTCTGAAGCAGTACAATTATTAAGTGACATCAGCACATTTAACAGAGCTTTAAAAAACATAACATAAGTAAAAAGAACGTAATGTTACAAATATATATATATATATATATATATATATATATATATATATATATATATATATATATATATATATATATATATATATAATAAATAATTAGCTTTATGTATATTTTATGAATATCAAATATCGACATTGGTCATATTTTTTAGTTCGAAACAATCAAAAATTCTTACAGAAGTTACGATAATGTCGTAAAAAAATCATAATACATAGAATATTACAGATTAAAGTAACAAAAAATCATATTAGAAGTCATTATAGTTGTCTTTATATTATATATGTTGTTGTATGTTGTCTTTATATTTGTTTGTCATTCTATTATAGGGTGTGAGGCCAGTCGTGGCGCAGCGGCACGAGGTGTGACTGCAAAACCGACTGGTTGTGGGTTCGATCCCCACTCGAGGAGATGAAATATTTACTTAAATTTATATTTCCATTTCTTCGCTCTGATGTCGAGGTTAAGCGCGGCGTTGAGTTCTGCCACTCAACACGCAATGCCTCCAGAATTCGGCAGAAAGTGGGGAACGGAGTGTCTTAACACTAGGTTCCCTCTGCCTACCCTGCTGTGTGCGGGATACAGCGTGAAGCTGATTTATTTATTTATTTTTTTTTTATTATACTTGTCAATCAATTCTGCTTAAATCAATAATCATGTATTTTAAGCGGGCGAAGCCGTGGGCGGGCCGCTAGTCTTATATATTAAACTAAGTCACACACTATCTCTGCCGACAAGAAGTGAAGTCAGTCATTATTTTCATAAACAATTTCTACTTTAGCGCAGGGGGTTGTGGGTCCGATCCCCATTCGAGGAAATTAAATATTTATTTATATTTATATTTTCACTTTCTTCGCTCTGGTTTCGAGGCAAAGAGCAGCACACAATGCTCGGTGGATATTGGGGAACAGAGTGTCTTAACACTAGGTTCCCTCTGCCTGCCCTGATGTGTGCGGGATACAGCGTGAAGCTGATTTTTGATTTTTTACTTTATTAACTAGCATACATTAAAATAAACTTTCACATTTATATTACAGTGTTGGGATGGATGAATAAAAGATTTCATCCATTTCTAACTATCATTAGTTCTGACCTACTCTATAAAGACTGAATTGTAAAAACGCCGAGTCACTATAATATTTCAGTGTACCGCGAGAATGATTGATGAAAACGTCAAAAAGTCAGAAAACTTGGCAAAATATCTATTACGAAAATAAAGCACGGAATAACTTAGCATATGTAGTTAGGAATTGTTACATTATGCAATGATAGTAAGTTCGATTTCCAGTCAATCAAATCATTTCAGTTTCTTATATATTATGTTAGTAAAATATTTTGGTTTTAATTACAAGAAATGTATGCTGTCTATATGATGGGCGAAAATTTTTAAGGGCCATCGTGGCGTAGTGCACAGTGTCTGACTGCGTATGCGACGGTCATGAGTTCTAGAACCCCTCGGAGAGTAATCGTTTGCCTTTTTCACCTGTAAAAATCAAAGAGCGATGCTATTTGCTGCCACTCACACATGCAGTGTCTTGAAGACAGCAGGGAACAGAGTGTCTCAACACTATCTCATTTCTAGAGAGAAATAGCAGAGGCCTGCCATAGTAATATGCAGAGCAAAGAAGAAACTGGAAATAGTATTTCGCTTGATTTATTGCGATACAAAAATATCAACGTGTTTCCTCCACTTTTCCTAAACTAAAAATATAGAAGAACCACACCGAGTAATTTAGAATCGATAAGAAAATTTGTTTCACGTTTATTTCAATATTCATTCGTTTCTTTAGTTCTTGAATAAGTTTATTCTTTTATTCTTGATTATTTTTGAGTATACCATTTTACATATATACACACTAAGGAAATAGAAAATAACAAACTGACAGAAAAAAATAAGCTGTAATAAGATATGTATAAGGATTTCGATTAATTCGCGACGAGTGCTTATAAGAAGGAAGGTGGGGAAGAGGGTTCGAATCCTGAAGCATTGAAATTTATAAACTGTATGTAATGTACGTAGGCACAAGAAACCTAGAGCTAAGACACTCCACTCCCCACTTTCCTACGATATTGTAGGCACAAGGGGTTGAGTGGCGAAACTCAACACCACGCTTTGCCTCGACACCAGAGTGAGAAAATGAAAAAAAAAATATCCTCGAGTAGGAATCGAACCGACAACCTGTCGCGTTTACAATCACACGCTTATACCTCTATGCCATAACTCTCCTCTGTAAGTTAAAGAATAACGTGAGAAAATCGTTCTTCGAACCACTTGACTGACAGAATGAAGGTTCCTTTATGTTTTATATCTCCATTAAATCTTTTTACGATTGTCATTAGCCCTTACTATATACGTTTTGTGGTTTAGTAGATTTTGCGAACACAGCGTGAAGAAAACAATTTAACACGTTTGTGCCACTTTATTCGGTGATTTACACCGACGTGTGGCAGGTCTGTATGTACGTGTTTATGACAGCTTAGTATATGTTGTATTTTATTTGTATTATTTATAAAATAAATCATAAATCAGCTTTACGCTGTATCCCGCACACAGCAGGGTAGGCAGAGGGAACCTAGTGTTAAGACACTCCGTTCCCCACTTTCTGCCGAATTCTGGAGGCATTGCGTGTTGAGGGGCAGAACTCAACGCCGCGCTTTGCCTCGACACCAGAACGAAGAAATGGAAATATAAATTTAAGTAAATATTTCATCTCCTCGAGTGGCAATCGAACCCACAACCAGTCGGTTTTACAGTCACACTTTTTGCCGCTGCACCACGACTGGCCCCGTGAAAATTTTTATTATTTGATAGGAAATAATGTGTTTACTTTTATATTTTTTCATTTGTTTTAGTAATTACCTTTCAATCACATCCAGGAAAATGTAGTTAAATAATTAATAAAAGGAACAATAGAAAGTTTTTTTTTATTATAAATAGATTCATAGGTATTTTGAAGCCAGTCGTGGCGCATGGGTACATACGTCTGTGAATGTGATAGCTGTGTTTCAATTCCCACGCGAGGAAATGAAATATTTTATATTATCATTACTTCGCTGCGGTAACGAGGCAAAGCGCGGCGTTGAGTTCCGCCACTCAACATTCTATGCCTTCATAATTCGGCGGAAAATTATAAACGATAGTGTCCTAATGGGAACTCCACTTACCTTACTATATGCTAGATATAGAGTGAAGCTAAAAAAATAAGCAAAACTATATATTTATTTTATAAAAATATTTTCAAAACTACTACACAAATATTTTATTTATACATATATACAAAAAAAACTTAAAAAAGGTCGTGTTAATAAATTAAACTCTTTCATTCGCATCCTCTATAAAAGAATTTCATCATTTAAAAACTGAAACGTAATTAAGCGCTCCCACCGTTCACATTCGATGTCAATGGGACATGGCGACAGATGTAAAACGACCGTGTCATACATTCTGTACGATTTTGATAATATTATATAGAATTTATAATTTCCTGTATAGGTATTTGTCAAATATGTTTATAATTTCAAAAATGTCTTGTAATATTTTTAAACGATTGAAGGTTTAAGATAAATAAATAAGCAAGAGGCTAGTCGTGGCGCATAGGCACAAAGTGTGACTGTAAAACCGACTGGTTGTGGGTTCGATCCCCACTCGAGGAGATGGAATATTTACTTAAATTTATATTTCCATTTCTTCACTCTGGTGTAGAGGGAATGCGCGGCATTGAGTTCTGCCACTCAACACGCAATGCCTCCAGAATCCGGCAGAAAGTGGGGAACGGAGTGTCTTAACACTAGGTTCCCTCTGCCTACCCTGCTGTGTGAGGGATACAGCGTGAAGCTGATTTAAGATTTAAGATATTTAAAACTATTTTTTTTTAGGTTCAAATTGTATCCCGCACATACCAGAGTAGGCAGAGAGAAAGACACACCTTTCCTATTAAGACACTTTCGTCCCCACCATCGGCCGAATGCCGGAGGCATTGATTTTTAAGTGATAGAACTAAAAGCCGTGCTTCGCCTCGTTACCTGAGATCAACGGAAAGAAAATATTAAATATTTCAATTCGTCGAGTGAGAATCGAACCCACAACCTGTCGCGTTTATAGTAGCACCACACTGACACCGCAGCACCACGACTGATCTCAAAAACTTAAAAAAAATAAGTCGCTAATACTAATTATCATTACGACTACAAAATTAAAAATGTTATATATTTTAAAATATTTTATTTCAATCAAATAATGTATATAAGGTACGTAAATAAGTTTCATAGGAAATGTATGCAATGATGCAGTGTATACAGTATAGTAGCGAGAGCGCTGTTCCGCTAAAGTTCCGCTGAGGTTCCGCTTCATTCCACTGCGAGCTTTGTGCCCGATATACAATGGTTTAAGTACATTCATATGTTTGTATTATATTATATCATGTTAATGAATATTTTATTTATATATTTTTATAACAATAGTCTATATATACAAGTTATATTGTGTATCGAGATGATTGGGTTTCAGTCAATATAATATTTTATTTTTATACGTTTTCCTTATTAAAGATAAAAAATTAAGATTAATTATTCCGTTCCATTTCGGCATTTATTTAAGCGTCTTGGTGTAGTGGAACAGTGTGTGACTGACAACTTGATGGTTGTACTCGTATATTCAATCTCCACTCGGAGGAAAGGTTATTTATAGATTATTTTCATTTACCCGAATTGGTAGACAGAGAGAGAGAGAGAGAGAGAGAGAGAGAGGAACGGAGTGTCTTAACACTCTGTCTACCCTTCTGTGTAAGTCTCTGTGTAGGTCTCTGTGTAAGTCTCTGTGTAAATCTCTGTGTAAGTCTCTGTGTAAGTCTCTGTATAAGTCTCTGTGTAAGTTTCTGTGTAAGTGTAAGTGTACTTACGTTAATTACAAACACACACGACGACAAAATACGACTTTTCACAGTCTGCCACAGCCTGGAATTGCTTAATCAGGGATTTGAAGACATCCCAATTTAATTTTATTACAAAACATAAGTATTTAAAGCCCAACCACAGCGGTCAGTGCTTATTGAGTCAGACCCTTTTTTGTACGCGCACAGGTGAAGTTCGTGTAATTTCAAAATTATTAGATTGAAAATGTCAAGCTTTTCGTTACTTATTTTAATAGGATACTTTAAACAGTAAATATTTTATTTATTTGATGTATTTGAAGTAATTAACTTGTATTATATCTTATGAGCTAGTTTATAGCTGAATGATCTTTAGTTGCTTTCATAAATCGGATTTATTCGCTACAAATTTATTTTATATTATTTACATATTTTCTTATATGTTTGTGGGAGAGGCAAAGGTGAGCACCCACTTATATAAATACAAAGAATCGTAAAATATATATAAATATAAAAATATATAGATATGATCCCACCACCTACATGATGTCATGTAGATATTGGGGTCATACTTTTATAAATGGTACCAAAGTTAAAAAAAATATTAAAACAAAAAAAAATAATTAACTTGTTCGAGACTTATTCAAATGAATTGTAGTACATAATATACTAACTTTTCTTCTTACATCTTAAGAATTTTATAAACTTTTATTATGTAACATACATATCTAATTAGGAATGTATGTTAGTTAAAAATTAAATTAATTCAGCTTCACATTGTATCCCGCACACAGCAGGGTAGAGAGAGGGAGCCTAGTGTTAAGACTCCGTTCTTCACTTTCCGGAATCTCGGCGCGGCAGAACTCATCGCCGCGCTTTGCCTCGACACCAGAGCGAAGAAATTAAAATATAAATGTAAATAAATATTTCATTTCCTCGTATGGGGATCGAACCCACAAACACAGTCGATGTGACAGTCACACTTTGTGCCCCTGCGCCACGACCGACCTCAATGTTATATTAGTATTTAATAAGAAAATCCCTAAAGAAATTCTAAATGAAAATTACATATTGCAAAGTTCAGATTTGATTTACTCACACAAAGTATTCTGAAAGCCTTTTGATGTTTCTACATATATCGACGTATTCGTGAAAACTTCACTTTGCAGATACTTCACAAAGCATTGTGTTTTATAATCAACGGTGTATACTGTAGACTGGAGACCGGAGAGTGGAGAGCAGCTATTGTTAGGAGTGACGCAGTGCGACAAGCTTTGGCCTTGTAGGTTGCACCGGTTTGGTACTCGGCGTCATTTCGACATTATTGCGATAACGTGTGAAGGTTCTGTTTGTTTATATTACTTATAAATGCTATAGGTATGTATTATGACACAGTTCTACAGTTGATTCTCACATTTCAATGTGTTGTTAAAGTTTATTAGTTTGTTTTATATGTACATACATATATTAATGTATTGGGAATCTTTGTTAATAGTAGTAGTGTTGTTTCTCTCCGTCTTTTAATAAAGACAAAAGAGAATAAGAACATATTAATTGTATTCCATATATTATATCAATAATAGAAAAATAATAAGAAAGTAGAACATAAGAGATAGAGATATAAAAATACCTAATACTAATATTATTTAATATACCTAATTATATTAAGTAGTTTTGTAATGTTTACACACTAAAAATAATTATATTGTTTGTAATCATTTAATTTTCTTTTTTCAACTTCACACTGTATCCCGCTCACAGCAGGGTACGCAGAGGGAACCTACTTTCTGTCGAGTTCTGGAGGCATTGCGTGTTAAGTGGAGGAACTCAACGCCTCGCTTTGCCTCGACACCAGAGCGAGTGAAAATATAAATGTACATAAACATTTCACTTCCTCGAGTCCCACTCGAACCCACAACCAGTCGATTTTACAGCCACACCTTGTGCCCCTGCGCCACGACTGGCCTCAAATACATACATATATTAATTTCAAAACTTGCCAACATAATATCTATTAATAAATCACATAGCGACAGTCAAAGTAAAACAGAACAAACAAACAGCACAGTAAGCTCGTCTTATTAAAGGTTTTGCATGTGAAATTATACAGTTCTCACACGGTGTATAATCACAATACAATCTTCATACGTTTTTGTTCGTCGCGCCGAGAAACAATCAGATCTGGGTTAAAATTGCTTTTATGAATGATAACTATGTGAACCTTTGAGGCCAGTCGTGGCGCGACGCGACTGGTTGTGGGTACGATATCTAGTCGAGGCAATTAATTGTTTATTTAAATGTTTAAATGTATGTTTTCATTTTTTCGCTCTGGTGTCGAGGTAATACGCGGCGTTGAGTTCCGCCCAACTATTTGAACAGATAGATACACCTAGTCATAATATGTAATATGAGATTATCTTCTACTTTTATGTAAGTATTTTATGTAAGGTTTATTGGGTAGGTATAATGTGTTTTAATGTATTTTGTACGATGTTATTTTAACATAGAATATTGGTTAAATAATATATATTTTTGTATATTTGTTTTAATAAATGTTTGTTATTTTTAGTTTCATTCTGTATCCTGCACTTAGCAGTAGTATAAAAGTATTAAATATTTCAATTTCTAGAATGGGAACCGAACCTACAACCTGTTTCGCTTACATTCACATGTCACAGACACCAAGACTGGCGACTCTTTGTCTGCTATTTATGCAAAATATTATTAAATTATTTCGCTATGGTATACATGAAAAAAAAACCTGATTCTTATACTCTTGTATGTCTTACAGAATAGTGCGATCCATGAAAAAATATTTGTATTTGTACCAAGAACCACCCATCGAAAGCATTAAATACAGGATGTGTTTACTACTGAGTCACTGAAGCGCTCGGTCTGTAGCACATGTGTTGTATGACCTAAAAGTCCTAAAACATCAAACACTAGCTAATAACAATGTGTTATTGCATAACGTTTTTTTTTGTGAAACGGGACATCAGTTCTTTTCGTAATTTTATTATTTTTTTCAGCTTCACGCTGTATCCCGTATACTGCAGAGTAGGCAGAGGGAACCTAATGTTAAGACACTCCGTTCTCTCTGCCGAATTCTGGAGGCATTGCGTGCTGAGTGGCGGGACTCAACGCCGCGCTTTGCCTTAACTTGCCTTCGAATGTGCTTCCGTAGTATTTTAAACATTATTGACATTTTTTTTCCATTAGGTTATCTTTTGACAGTACCATACACCGATTAAACAATACGAAACGTGATTCAACCGAACAATTTTACGTCCCAGTTTCATGTTTGGGGACACCTCACCGGGACACACGAGCGAAAAACGGGACAGTCCCCTTCAAAACGGGACACGTTAGTTATACATCAGGGACATGCAAACAGCGTGACATAATAATTAAGACTGTAAAGTGGAAATGGCGATGCAAAAGTCGCAATACAGTAAACGAAGCCAAATGAGTGCAAGTGTTGATCCGCTTTGCTAACTGGGTGAATGCTTAGTTCTGATTACTAATTTTATACAACGTACAAGCTGCCCCATTCACTTTACCTATTTAAATAGTATTAGCATTTTGACACTGTTACTCTATGGCTTCACGCTGTATCCCGCACAAAGCACGGTAGATCGAGGGAACCTTGTGTTAATACACTCCGTTAACTATTTTCCGCCGTATTTTGGAGGCATTGCGTGTTCGGTGGTGGAACTTAACGCCGCTCTTTGCCTCAATACCAGAATGAAGTAAAGATAAATTTAAATAAATATTTTATTTCATCGAGTGGAGATTGAATTCACAGTCGTCGTCGTTACAGTCACACCTTGTGACCCTACGACACGAGTGGTCTGAGCTAAACTGTGTGCTCTTTTTGTACATTTTTCTTCTTGCAGAACAAAAAAATGTTTTTTTCAGTGGAAATGTTTTAAATATTCATTTTTACCGCCACTAATAGAAAATTCATCAATTTTCTATTAGTGGCTCAGCGGCACAAAGCGTGACTGTAGAGCGACTAGTTGTGGGTTCAACCACTCAAGGAAATGAAATATTTATTTAAATGTATATTTCCGTTTCTGCGCTCTGGTGTGGAGGCAAAGCGCGGCGTTGAGTTCCGCCATTCCAGAACTCGGCGAAAATTGAGGAACAGAGAGTCTTAACACTAGGTTCCCTCTGCCTATCCTGCTGTGTGCGAGATACAGCGTGAAGCTGATTTTATTTTCTATAAGCTATAGAAATTTGCATGAAAACTAATGTTTACAATTAATATTGCATTAAAATATAATTTTACTGACGCATCAACAAGACTGATAACTTCCGTAAAGTATTATGGCTGCGACCCAATTCTTTTCGACATTACATCGTTTATAACGTTATAATTTGTCATATCAAAAATTAAAAATGTTATTTTATTTATATAAATATTGTCATTTGAAGAACACAAAATCATATTATTCTTGTCTTAAAATAATTAAGTGATTTACACTTAACTATTTTCGTTATTATTTTACCTAACAATAAACCTGTAATAATTTTATAAATATTTTTTATTTTCTTCATTTTACTATAAATTCACTATAACATGACGCTGTCGATCGTAAATCAGTTGGTAAAAATTTATCAATGTATCAATTTTTTTATACAAAATATAAATAACTAAATAAATCAGCTTCACGCTGTACCCCGCACACAGCAGGATAGGCAGAGGAAACCTAGTGTTAAAACAATCCCTTCCCCACTTTCCGCCAAATTCTGGAGGCATTGCGTGTTGAGTGGCGGAACTCAACGCCGCGCTTTGCCCCGCCACCAGAGCGAAGAAAGGAAATATAAATTAAAATAAATATTTCATCTCTTCCGTACTTTTTACAACATTTTTACAAAAAAATACCCTACTGTTGTCAGATACAAAACAATTATGAGAGCCATATGGCCCATTCTAATGTAACGCTTAACTGAGATAAATATTTACTTTACGCAGATATCAGATGATGTACGTTACGGATTCTGTGATGAAAGGCACATTGTTTTTACATCCTAATTTCTAATTAAAATTGTTTATTTTACGTGAAACGAAACGATATCTGTTTGTACGCTTTTAAAATTAATTAAATTATATTCCTTATTCACATAATCATATGTAAACAGAAATAAAAACGCCAGTTAAGTGCCAATCGGACTCGCTTATCGAGGGTTCCGTACCAATTTCAGCTGACAAACTTAAGTTTGCGTGTGTATGCAATCATTTTGTATGAAAGGAACTACAAATATATGTTTTTTTCCTATGAAATATTAATAAATTTTAATTTTTTGATTGTTTTCTTTAATTTGTATAGTAAGTTCTCACTTCGTGCTAAATTTCATATTTACAATTCAACGTAAATTACTTTTGCTTTAATTAGTATAGGCCCTGTTGCCATGGCAACACCTGCATTAAAAAAATCATCTTCACGCTGTATCCCGCACACAGCAGGGTAGGCAGAGGGAATCTAGTGTTAGGACACTCCGTTTCCCACTTTCTGCCGAATGCTGGAATTGTGTGCTGAGTGGCGGAACTCAACGCCGCGCTTTACCTCGACACCAGAGCGAAGAAATGAAAATATACATGTAAATAACTATTTCATTTCCCCGAGTGGGAATCGAACCCACAACTAGTCGATTTCACAGCTACACTTTGTGCCTGCGCCACGACTGGCCTCAAGTACAATGTTGCTATTAAATGCTCATCACAGGTTTACTAACTTCGCTTACTTTGTTATTCAACTACGACATCCAGGCATTGAACTTTATTTACTAAATTACTGAATAATCCACTACGAAGTAGCTTTGTACGTACATAATGTTTTTTAACTTATATTAAAAATTGATTTCAAAGCATCTCTTGCAACGTGACTCCTTACGAGTAAGTTCCGTTGTTTCTACATAAAAGGTCATTTCTTAATATCTTAATTTCTCTAGCTTTTGTATTAAATTTATGGACTTTCCTTGTTAAAAATTAGTATTCTCGAAACGTCTTCATCTTTTTGTAGAAATAAGAAAAATATTAAATTATGCTCAGGCAAATGTAGACGCTATTATAAATGCATAAATTCTAAAATGGCTTGCCCGTTTTTCTTTGTTACTATCACTGGTGAACGTCACAAGCAACACGACTCCAAGCCGCTTTTATCCCTTTACTAAGGTCATCTAAATGTTTCTCACGATGGAAAATGTTAAGATTTTATAAACTTTGAATTTGTTATTCTTTTAAATATATTTGTTTGTCAGAAATGTCGTGTAATTTGAATGTTGATGTGAATTGAAATTTTCATAATTAAAAATCAGCTTCACGCTGTATCCCGCACACAGCAGGTAGAGGGAACTTAGTGTTAAGACATTCCGCTCCGCACTTTCAACCGAATTCTGGAAGCGTTGCATGTTGAGTGGCAGAACTCAACGCCGTGCTTTGCCTAGAAACCAGAGCGAAGAAACGGAAATATAAATTTAAATAATATTTCATTTCCTCGAGTGGGGATCGAACCTACAACCGGTTTTACAGTATTTTAACAAAGACGAAAACGTTTCAAATATTTAACAATTTTGCGCTCGTTTCTCAAGTGCAGCTTTTGGCTCCACGGTCCACCACTAATACTAGTACGCAATATTTTCAAATGACCGGATTATGGAGAACAGTGATTTATTAATTATGCCATTCCACTTATATCACAATACGACTTATGTGTGACATTTCTCAAGGCAAAATCAAATAAATATCTTTTTACTTATTTAGAAAACGTATAAAAAATTGAACGTAGTGGGACTCGAACCCGCGCCTCCTGGAAACCGACCAGACGCTCTAACCACTAAGCCATACGTCCTCATCAAGCTACGTCGACATTTTTATACGCTTGTTACAACTTATTTACGTTGTTAGCATCTCTGTAGGGAGATTTTTACAAATTTCCGGTGCCCAAAGATGATTACTAAGAATTATCGTCTGGCAAGAGAGAATACTATTTAATTAATATTTTTTTTTAATTTTAAAGTATTTAGTTGTCTAAGTGTTTTTCTTTCCCAAGTGTGGAATAAAACTTTAAAATTATTTTTTTTTTTTCACAACAAATATTAAAAAAAACAATTGAACAACAAAATTACCGTAACCCCTATTTCCAATACGAACGCAAACTTATAATAGATAAACTCACACGGAACTGATTTCCTACAACATTGACAAAGCACCGTAAACGCGAAGTATGCCGCGGCCGTAGGAAGTACGGGAACGACACTACGTCACGCTGAACACGCTCGAATGCCATCACGGCGGTCTAATCGACATTTAATATTATAAATTATTGGAACTATTCACGTTCTACTTGATTTTTATCTATTATATATAGCTTTTGTAGCGATATTTCGAATAGAAGTTTACTATGAACAATGGTTTTTTAAAGGCTTTTCTTTTATAATAATTACGTTGATGAATATTTTGGGGCCGATCATGGCGCAAGGGCACAAAGTGTGAGTGTAAACGCGACTGGTTGTGTGTTCGATCCCTGCTCGAGGAAATTATTTATTTTTTCTTAATTTATATTTTCATTTCTTCGTTCTGGTGTAGAGGCAAAGCGCGGCGTTGAGTTCTGCCACTCAAAACGCAATGCCTCCAGACTTCTTGTCTTAATGGGGAATGAAGTATCTTTAACACTAGGTTCCCTCTGCTTACCCTGCTAAGTGCGGAATACAGTGTGAAACTGTTTTTTTTAATAATAACAAATAGTAAAGATACCGAGCAAAATAAAAAAAATATATAAAAAAATATCAATGTAAAATGGCCAAATAGTGACGTTTTTAGGGTGAAGCTAATTATAATATATGTTTTTTTTGTTTTAATTTATTTGTGTGTGTAAGATATTTGATTTTCGCGGTTATTATACATTTTATACGAAACTTTTTATTTATATAAGGACTTGTACACCACTGACTAAATAACATTTATGACTAGGACCTAGGAGTGTCGTCACCAAAGTCATTTAGATGTCACGGTATTTGAAGGACTAGAAAGAGCCCTTCCAAAGGTTTCAATTTGCTGTATTTGAAATAAAATACAGAGTTAGGTTACTTAACAATAGTCTCTCTCTGCCTAGAGTGTGACTAAAAATAATATATTTCCTTCATATAAGTATAATTTTTTTTTTAATTATTTAGAGAACTAATTTTCTAGTAACTTCTAGATAACTGTAAAAAAATATTTAAGTTAAATAAGACATTAACAGTTAAACTATTGCAGCCATCAGTTTGTTTAGATATTTAAGTTAAGTTTTATTGTTTAAAGAAAGAGAACCGTTTACCGACCAACGACAGTAGTTGCGGACCGTAATAGGATGATCATTACCGTCACGGCTGCTTTCGTTTATAGTTTCTATAAAACTAAATGTCAAATGTACAAATCCATAACTTGTAATAATGTTTATATTTTTTTTTCAGCTTCTCGCTGTATCCCGTACACAGCAGAGTAGGCAGAGGGAACCTAGTGTTGGGCACTCCGTTCCCCACTTTCTGCTGAATTCTGGAGACATTGAGCGTTGAGTGGCAGAACTCAACGCCGTGCTTTGCCTTGACACCAGAGCGAAGAAATGGAAATATACATTTAAGTAAATATTTCATCTCCTCGAGTGGGGATCGAACCCACAACCAATCAATATCCTGTTTATATCTTTGATAATATTACCAAATAGAAAACAATACTACTACAGTACATTTATTATGTTTAAATAAACATATAATGGGTTAAAACTTGAAATTTAAACTTGGTTTAACATCATCGTTAACTTGAATTTTATCACCACACATCGTACAATGCTGTAGGTATTTTTAAACTTATTTTAATATTTATAAAAAAAATCTAATGATTATTATCATTATAGTTCAGCTTCATGCTGTATCCCGCACGCAGCAGGGTAGGCAGAGGGAACCTAGTATTAAGACAATCCGTTCCCCACTTTCCGCCAAATTCTGGAGGCATTGTGTGTTGAGTGGCGGAACTCAACGCCGCACTTTGCTCTGACACCAGAGCGAAGAAATGACATATAAATGTAAATTTCATCTCCTCGAGTGGGGATCGAACCCACAACCACGGTTTTACAGTCACACTTTGTGCCCCTGCGCCACGACTGGCCTGGCCTTATAACGATAGTTTTATCAAAATTAGCAAATAGTCCCTTGAAATATCTTTAATAATTTGAATACAAACTTAACATCAGTTTCTAGTACCTGCTTACCTCTATGGGGTAGAATATTGATTTATCCTTTTCCAGGCAACGGGCGTTGAACTTTGCGACAGTTGTGATCATCACATCAAACATTAACATAAATTGAAGCACTTTACCTACAAAACCTTATAAAGTTTAGTAGTAGTAGTTAGTGTCGTATTGTCGATTAAAATGGCTAAATTAGAAAAGTTTTGACGTCGCATTTAGGATATGTTTAAATACTTTTTATATTAAAGGTAAAATTAATCACGCTTCACGCTATATCCCGCACGCAGCAGGGTAGGCAGAGGGAACATAGTGATAAGACACTACGTTCCCCAAGGTATATTATAGGTATTTAACAAAATGGGGTGTCTATATTCTGTTCGTGTATGTACAGACCTATAACAAATAGCTACTGACTAGTCATTGTCCGCAACTTTACGCCATATTTTGAAGAAATACAAGAAATCCTCTCTTAGTGCTCCTTAACACAAAACTTACCTACTATTACCTTCCTACCTAAATGTCAAACCTAAATTTTACAAGTTCCGCAGTTTCGTCTGTGCGCTTTATATTGACATACAATCCCTCAGTACCGTAAGAGATAGATGTACCAATACTGATTGATATTTTCTACCAACTTAACTATATTTGGGCAATAATATCTTGTTTTATTGGGTTAGATTTCCTTACAACATACGGAAGATGCATCAAATTCTAGATAACCACGAATACGAATCACTTATGTTTCTTAATTATAATAAAGAATATTATAAATATGAAATATTATTTAAATCGATTCCGTGATATTTAATTAAAGGTGAAGGAGCAAGTAACAACTACTAGAATAACCAGTTTTTAATAAATAATTTTGCAAGTATTTGTAATAAATAATGCACTCGGCTTATATTTCTCACAAATATTTAGCCAGCCCCAAACCCGCTAGAAATCATAACACAGAAGACCCCAGTGGTCTATCGTTGGCGTCGGCACAGGGCCTTCTTTTTTTTTAGCTTCACGCTGTATCCCGCACACAGCAAGGTAGACAGAGTGGAACCTGGGAACCCGGTGTTAAGACACTCCATTCCAGTTCCTTACTTACCACCTAATTCTTCTAATCCATTTAAATGTAAAAATATGTTTTTTTACAGTAGACACTAAAAATTGGACTAGGTTATACTGTACTAGAGAAAACTTCCTATGAAATGTAATATCCTCATCATCTTCATTTCCAGGACAGGACAGAACAAGATGAGAAATTGCGTTATTATTGAATTAAACATTGAACGAAATAAGTTACTTAGTAGCGATGGAACACCCGCAACATCAAATCAACTTGTACCTACTATTTTTTTATGTGTTCTAAAAAATTTTTTTTAAACAATAATTTAAATATTACAAGGCTGTTTGGTAATTTTGGAAGAAATATTTGATTGAAGAGTGGGCCCCGATTGTTAATTGTACTATTTAGCAAGAACATTATAATTTACTTTTTGAATATATTGGCTATAAAGGTCTCTAGGTATAGGAATCGAAATTGAAAAATCGCAAATGCTTTTCTTGCTCTTTTGAAGCTTTTAAAAAAAAATGTTTATACGTTTTTTAAACGTCTAGTTATCGAAAACTACCTTTATTAATAGTTTAATTTCACTTTCGGTACTTTACCAAAAGACCGTCTAAATATTTGTACGTACCTACTATATCATTATATTCTTCTTATTTTTACACACCAGAGGCGTAAATAGAACTACACCAAAAAACTAACAGCAAAATGATCAAAAAACATAAGCCTCTTGTATCGTTAAGTACTTTATTACGGCGACCAGCAACAAAGTCTTTCATCTCACACCTTCCATTTGCCCGGACCCCCGAGCGCTTATTCAAATAATTATATTGTGTTTTTTATTCAGGCATCTACAGACTCCATTATTCACATGATGTAAGTTTTAAATTGGCAACTATTTTAAATTTGCAGTTAAGCCACGTTAAGAAACGTGTTTAGATTAATAAATTGAGGAAGAATTCATTATGAATATAGTGTTGAGACACTAGGTTCCTTTATGTTGTCTCGAGTTCTGCATTGTGTTTTTTATTCGGGCATCTGCAGACGCTGTTATCAGCTTTCAGTTGATTTTTTTAATATTGCGTGTTGCGTGGCGGAACTCAACGCCGCGCTTTGCCTTGTTGCTTTATCACAGAAAATATTGAAAATATTAATAAATTCTCCGAGTGGGGATGGAACCCAATACCTGTCGCGTTTACAGTTGCATATTTGTCTAAAAACTTAAATCTATCTGATAGATCTGATCTATCTGTATGTGTAATGTGAAAATCTTATATATATTTTTTTAGTAGCTGAAATCAAAATTATATAGATTGACCGTTAGTTACATAGAAGTTAAATGAAAAAACTGATAATAAGTAAAAAAATTGGATAAGCGCGAGTCGGTTTCGCCCACCGAAGGCTCCCTACAAAAATTGGAGGTCTCGAGGTCTTTTTTCTTTTCATCTGATATCTCACTTGAACTAGGGGCTTTAATACAGAATTTTGCTCAAATTTTATGTTTTTGCGTTGCCACAAATGTATAGTTTCCATATTTTTCCCTGACAAGTACTAGAACTGTAGATGTAAGCTGCCAAATTTTATAATTTTAATTAAACCGGAAGTATCCTATAAATTTTGATTC
The DNA here is from genome assembly GCA_021202915.1 of Heliconius himera. Classification (NCBI taxonomy): domain Eukaryota; kingdom Metazoa; phylum Arthropoda; class Insecta; order Lepidoptera; family Nymphalidae; genus Heliconius; species Heliconius himera. The sequence continues at coordinate 232,681 of JAJHJA010000672.1, read as the reverse complement.
CCTTTATGCTGTCGAAATACGTTTTTTACGTATAATCGTAAAATCTTGCTTTAAGTAAAAATAAAAATACGATTTTTTCAAGAAATCAACGGACCATAGATGTACTCAGATCGTTTGAATTTCAATCCGATATCTCTAAGCCTTCTTGAGATGAAAGCTCTTGACAGACAGATAAACAGACGGACAAAAAAATATTATATATTATAAGGGTTCCTTTTATCCTTAAAAGGTGCGGAATCCTAAAAGTGCTTGGCATATTTAAAAACTGTTTAAAATCAAAACATTTTGTTTTAGCTCACCGCTATTCACTGACCTAAAGTTAGGACATGAACACAAAGTTATTTCTTTTGTTTTACTGTTGGATGGCGACTAAAAAATATTTTTCCGTTAACTGTGAAAACAAATTTTAAAAACTGTGTAAATTGTTAAATAAATTATAAAAAACACTCACGTGCTAGAAATATATTTAATTGTAATTTGGTATACTAAAGCCCGGACTCCATCAAATCGGATATGTGCAGAGAAGTCCAAAGTGGAGACAAAATAAGGTTAGCGATCTCCATTGGAGAAATTCAAAGGAAATTCTATTGATTGTTAAAAAAAAACATCTCTCAGCTCGTCTCCACTTTAGAGACACCTTTCCAGTACTTTATAGTTCATACAGTCCATTTACTACATACAACTATTCAAGCATTTTAGAAGATATTTATCACCAATATATTAAATGGTGCAGCATTGAAATGAGTCATGGCGCAGGGGCACTAAGTGTAATATCGACTGATTGTGGGTGCGATCCCCACTCGAGGAAGTGAAATATTTATATACATTTATATTTTCATTTCTTCGCTCTGGTGTCGAGGCAAAGCGCGGCGTTGAGTTCTGCCACTCAACACTCATTGCTTCCAAAACTCGGCGGAAAGTAGACAACGGAGTGTCTTAAGACAAGGTTCTCTCTGCCTATCCTGCTGTGTGCGGGATACAGCGTGTTTTACAGTTGATTTGATTTAATTTAATTTAGATTTATTTATAGTAATTATTCATAGCTAAGTGAACTTGAGGTAACAATAACGAGTAGATGCTTATGTTATTTGATTTTATTAGAAATGTATATTAAGAGTGGATAGATTAGTCGTGACTTGATTTAAATTAATATATAATATATTTTTTATATTAGAGATATAAGGTCTTAACAGACGGACAGACGGTCGTGATAGAAGAAGTGATTCTATGAGGTTTCTGTATTTACATTTGGAGGCACGAAACTTTAAAAACACTATATATTTTGGATACTCATTTTAATCGTAGTCATCGTGTCATAGTATTAATAGCAATATTTATATCAATACTATGGAGCCTCTCGCGACTTGCCAAAAGGAAATAGTGAATACTTATTTAGAAATTTACTAACTTTAAATTTAAATTTAATACTTATTTAGATATTTGTCTTTCCTAAGTGTGGAATAACACTTTAAAAATGTTTAAAAATGAAATAGTGAAAATTGTATTTACAAGCAAGCAAACAAACGCACATACAATAGACATAAAAATAAAAAAATCGGTCCATAATAATAGATTTTCCTATATGTATATCCTCCATGTACAGACAGCGGTGAGTTTCAGTTTTATTATATGTATAGATATAGATTTGCGCTGTTGACTTTTGAAGACTATAACTTCACTTCAGCTCTTACAGTACGCTCCTGAATCCAGATCAAGAGTCAACCACGGATGTTTACTATCAATTTGATCGTTTGTTCAGAATTTAACTCAAATGGCCTCCTTTCGGCAGAAACTTGTCATAACGTCAATATCAGGGCAAATTGAACCTTAATTTATAAATATTTCATTATACACGTTGTATTTTGGACACAGCAGGCTAGACAAACGGAACCTAGTGTCAAGACTCTCCGTTCTTCATTTTCCGATTTTTGAAGTCATTGCGTATTGGATGACGGAACTCAACGCCGCCCTTTGCCTCGACAGCCAGAGTGAAAAAATAGAAATATTAAATATTTAATTTCCTCAAGAGGGAATCGAACTCACAACGTGCTGTGGTTAGGCATAAATCTGTTTGGCACAAGTCCACGACTGGCCTCTTAAAACAAGATTCTTAAAAAAATATATAATTATATATTCTAGATCTAGATCTTAATTATTTTTGTCAAAAATGTGAACTTTACATACACAAATACACCTACAATTGACACTACAATTGTGATTTACACCCTATTTTCTGGTGTACCTGAACTACTTTAACTGCGATAAGCCAAGTGTGAACCGCCTTTACCCCAGGATATTAAAATCGTTTCAAACAGTATTATACCGTTTTACACTAGAATAATTATATATGTTTAGTAAATAAATATAGGTAGTTTTACACTAACGTGCTTCATATTATGTGTGACATTTCCTTAATATTACATATATTAGTAAATAGTGTTTCTTTACATAGTAATTTAATATTTAGTTGTGATATGGTAGTTTTTAGAATGGCTTTTAATGCTTAAAATATATTTATTAAGCATCACAATGTATCCCGCATACAGCAAGGCAGGCAGAGAGAACCTAGGGCTAAAACACTCCGTTCTCCATTTTCCGCCGAATTCTGGAGGCATTTCGTGTTGAGTGGCGGAACTCAACGCCGCGCTTTGCTTCGACACCAGAGCGAAGAAATGAAAATATAAATTTAAATAAATATTTCATTTCCTCGAGTGGAGATTAACCCCCAAACTGTCTCGTTGGCTTCAATAAATATACCGACTTCAAGTTAAATAACAATGAATTATAGTACTAAAACTAAAAAAGGTGATTTCAAAACAGCATTTAAAATCTAGTCCAATCTAACAGTTTTTATTGTAGTGCAATAATAATTTAGTCGCTTCAAAAATAATTCTTTGAGACGATGTGACCGCAATAATGTCTGAAACGTCCAGTGCTTTGAAACAGAAGACGGCGTTACTCAGCTCTTTGGCGTTTTTTTTAATAACTAATTAGAATTGTTTATATAAATGTACGAATAATTTATTTTAATTCACGCTTATTTAGTTCCATTTCTAGTACTACTAACCCATATTTAGCCGCTCTTACCTCCGAGATCGATATTAAGATGCCGTTTTGATTCATAAAGTGTATGTATACAAATGAAAACGGCATCTCAAGATATATCTCAGACTTGAGAGTGATTTACAAATACGGGCCTCTATGACGGTAAATTGTAAATGTTGCCATTAAATAATCATTAATAATCAATAACTTATGTCTAGCTTAGAGACAATTTATATGTGTAAGTACATTAATATAAGTAAATAAGTTATTTTTGCATGCTTTTTACCCAACTGCAAAGGAAGGGTTGTGTTATGTTAGTTATAACGTTTATTAGAAGCATATTAAAATTAAATTGGGTTAGTCCGCAAAGCATACGTTACATAAACGTCAGATTTGTAACGGGACGGGGTTAAAGGCAAATAATGAATTCGTGCAGAGTCGTCTTTAGACCTTTGTTATGTTTTTTTTTTGTAATTAAGCGCTGTGCAACGTTAGCATCAAGTGACATTTTGTTTTTATTACCTGTGTCCGTAAAAACGTTGGTGTATTTAACGTTCCGTTTAATTTATAGAAGTCGCTCTGTAAAAAAAAGAAATCCAAATTGAATTTTTCTTCTGTTATCGTCAATTTTGGTGGAAATACAACCTGTTTTTTGACATATAATAGATTTTTTTTTGTGACATTTTATAATATCTTATAAGTAAATGAAAATTGATATTATGATTGTATTTGATACATACCTCTTGATAGAAGACTCGTTTCGAATTGTACGTGAGGTTGTACTGTTGATCGGCCACCATCAGCAGTATAGTGAAGGGCAGGAGGAAGGCAGCAGCAGCAAGGAACGCCACACACCGCCCAAGTCTCATCACACTCACATTTCTTCTTCCCATTTTGTTCTTAATATTCCACTACAGGAGTAACGCTCTCCTTTCTCACTTAACGCCAAATCGTTTATACACTTTCGTTCTCACATTTTAGTTATTTATTAGCTGTGGTAAATAACGTTATTGTAATAGATACAATAACGTTATTTACCAGTTTTAGTTAGTTAGTTTTTTTTTATTGGGTTGAGATAAGAATACAATTTGAAAATTATGAGAATGATTACTGTCAATTGTTTTATGTAGTTATGAGAGCTGGTTAGTTTATAATAAGAATATGATAACCGTAAGTGAAAAGGAATAATATTTTATTATATTTTGTGGGCCATTTCTATTTTAATTTACTATAATATAAAATTAAATTAACATATTTTTAAAATATATCTTTGAAATCGATCAATTCTAAATATATTTTTTTATTTTACATAAAATAAGATAAAAGTAATTGTAAAGGGCAAGGACAGCGAACACGCCAACTGAATATTCAAATAAATGTGCTTATTAAATATTGTATTTATTTTTAGCGGTGAAGATCTGCATCTAAGAGAAAAAATCTAATTGAGTATAAATTATTAAGGATATAATGGAATTCACTTGCACGAACGAGTGGCGAAACGACTTTAATATCGAAAACCAATTTTCTTGGCAAGGCTATCTTTTGAAAATTAAATTGCATAGCCGAAGCTTTCTCGAAGGATGGGTTTTTTTGTTGCCTCAATCTTTATCAAGAAAATTTCTTCATTATTTTTTAAATTTAATTAGGTACTGGATTATAGACTATATGTAATATAGTGCCTACTGGCGCCTTAACCGCGGCTTCGACCGCTTAAAGTTATTCTGATGTATAAGCTATATTTCTGCAAAGTTTCATCTTAATCCGTTTAGTAGTGAAAGTGGAACAAACATCCATCTTCACAAACTTTCACATTTATAACATTAGTAGAATTGTTTAGTACTAGACTATTTTATTAATTTCATAATCATCACAATTCCAAATTCATGTTTATTTATAAATCTTAATCATGAAATTTAGAGGATTTTACCACAAATGTATAATTTTCAGAAACGACAATCAAAAAGTCATTGAAATTTTGAAACATTAGGGCGTAAAAACTCATTATATGTCCTAATACTTTTTGTCAATCGACTGCATTACTAATAATTTTGAAAGCACGTGTACGCAATTAAATATCGATTATGTGTCCCTGCTGATTGGAACTGCTATTTTTTATTTTATGCAGCATCAATGTTAAAACATCGATATTTTAACTACTAACATCGATGTTCATCGAAAATTTATGATCATCGGGCATCCCTAATATGTATGAGTATATTACTTTTAAAATTTTGTACTACTACTATTAGTTTTGTTCCTTTATTATCTTTTGCGTTTAATTCGGTAGGATGATAGGTCTCTAATTTAGACTTATTGCTAAATTAGGTATAAGCAGCTAACTGGCGAAACATAACACCGCACGAAAAAAAAGAATAAGTTAATTAAATAAAAAAACCCCAGCTAGAGATTTGAACACGAGATATCATATTTAATTAGTCGTAATATCTATAAATACCTGTGCCCGCTCGATATATTATCAAGCAATATTAGTAAATGATTATTTCTCTAATATAATAATATATGTATATGTGAACAAACAAGGAAAACATTACGTACAGACCAACTCAGATGCAAAATTTAGATAAAATCATACGTGACCTAAGGATCGTGACAAAATTCTAGAATTCTTAAAGCATTACAAATAAAAAAACCGGTTAAGTGCGAGTCGGACTACAATTAAATACGCACGCCGAGGCTTCCGTACCAATTTCCAGATGGAAAATTCACTGTAGAACTCATAAAAGTTGACAAAGTGTTTGCGGGCATTATGCATTTTGTATGAAATTAACTACAAATGTCGGTTTGTAATTATTAATGAGTAATTATGTTCTATGAAATACGTATATTTTTTTTTTTCGCATTTTTTTATCTGTGCTATAAGACGTTGCTTCGTACCAGATTTCAAGATTCCGAGTTCACGGAAAGTACTGATGTTGGCTGACATCGATGCCTCTGCACCACGACTGCCCTCGTAATTAATCAATAAAAATATAACAACAAAATTATATAATTAATAGTAATTACATTTTTTTTATATACACATAGATGTATTGTAATAGGTCAGTCGCTCACCGGTAACGCATTGGCACGGCGTACTTTTGACTTGCCAAGTGTTCTAATACTGGTTTGTCACGTTTTATTTTGGCCGGCGCTACTTTTGTTATACTCTTGTAAGTGGTGTTTTTTTTTTACATTTAATTATAATCAGCTTCACTGTATCCCGCACACAGCAGAGTAGGCAGAGGGAATCTAGTGTTAAGACACTCCGTTCCACACTTTCTGCCGAATTCTGGAGGCATACTATTAATTATAGATACCTAAAATACCCTAATATTTGACTGTATGGTCATTCTATATGTAAACTACTGAATCTCGAGTGAAAATGTCTCAACAATCCACGCTTAATCGACCCGTAAACACGGAAAACACATCTTGATCGTCTATATGTCTAATTAAGTATACCTTTTCCTATATTATTAAATTAACTAAAACGCTTTTTAAGGAGATAGATGCCTAAAAAAATCTCCTTCTTAATAAAAAGAAATGTTTGACTAAGCGCCATCGTTGTGGGCTCACATTCCATTTAGAAAAATGTAAACATATATAATTATAATATCATATTTTTATAATTTTATTAAGTACTTAAAGCACTCACGTACAATACGCTATCGCCAAACAGATAGAAAGTAACCTTAAGAGAAAAAGGAGTGACCTTAAGACTACTTAATATGGAGTAGTCCATATCATAATATTTCTCAAAACATGAAAAATGCTTGAATATTTGAACTGGAATTTAAACCGAAAACCTTCAACATTTCCAAAAGGAACAATGTAAATTGATGCAATACACAGCTAATTCAGTTATTAAGTAAATTAGACGATATTGAAGTGGCCTAAAAATAGAATTTTAAACTCAATGACGAATGTAAAGCGTGGACGGGTGTTTTACGAATTATTATTATCAGCTTCACGCTGTATCCCGCACACTGCAGGGTAGGCAGAGAGAACCTAGTGTTAAGACACTCCGTTCCCCACTTTCTGCCGAATTCTGCAGGCATTGCGTGTTGAGTGGCAGAACTCAACGCCGCGCTTATCCTCGACACCAGAGCGAAGAAATGGAAATATAAATTTAAGTAAATATTTCATCGAGTGGGGATCGAACCCACAACCAGTCGGTTTTACAGTCACACTTTGTGCCGCTGCACCACGACTGGCCTCAGCAATATATGACATAATTGTATTGACGTTATTCATATTTTATTGGGCCAACCAAAGTATACAACAAAATTAGCATAATGTTAAATTTCAGCTGGTGATATCTATTTTATGGTCTTCCTTGTAGAACATCATAATAAATCAAAGATTTAGTTCGAATTAATGTAGGAACGAAAGGTTTCAGAACAATCACTAATATAAATTAATAAAACGCTGTATCCAGAAAGATTTTAGTGTTAAGACACTCCGTTTCCAACTTTACGCCGAATTTTTCGAGGCATTGCGTGTTGAGTGGCGGAACTTAACGCTGGGTTTTTGCCTCGGTGTTAGAGCAAAGAAATAAATATATTAATAAGTAATAATTCATTCAATCGAGTGGAGATCGAGCCCACAACCGTCGCGTTACAGTCACACCCTTGTGACCCTGCGCTACGACGTCCTCAAATCACTAATATCGTTGATATTAAAAATAACATTAGATATCTAGTTTAATACAAATAATTGTATTTGTATTAAACTAGATATCTAATGTTATTTTTAATATCAACGTAACGTATCCCGCCACTTAACATGAAATACTTACTTACTTCTAAATATATGAAATAAGGAAAATAGAGTGATTTATTTTCTTTTCGCTATCGATATCCTATTATTAATTACTTCCACAGTACTCCTGATCTTGGTTAGTTTTGCGGTAAGAGTATCAAGGCTTACAAAAAATCTAATTATTTGATACAGTATAGGCACATAGATATATGTACTTCAATAAGTATATCTATGTGCCTATACTGTATCAAATAATTAGATTTTTTGTAAGCCTTGATACTCTTACCGCAAAACTAACCAGGATCAGGATTACAGTGGAAGTAATTAATAATAGGATATCGATAGCGAAAAGAAAAGAAATCACTCCGTTTTCCTTATTTCGTATATTTAGAAGTAAGTAAGTATTTCATGTTAAGTGGCGGACGTAAAGTTTTCGCGATCTTTTTTGTTTTTTTATACGTAGCTTACAGGTATATTATACATATAAAAAAAATATCTTCACGCTGTATCCCGTACACAGCAGGGTAGGCAGAGGAAACCTAATGTTAAGACACTCCGTTTCCCACTTTCCGCCGACGTCTCGACACCAACGCAAATGGAACGCACGCACGAAGAAATGGAAATATAAATCTAAATAAATATTTCATTTCCTCAAGTGAAGATTGAACCCACGACCACACGCGTTTACAGTCACATTTCATGCCACTGCGCCACGACTGTCCCCAATTATACTGCAATATGTTTCTAAGTATATTAAAAGCATATTTTTTCCATCAAACAGGATTCAACCCGCAGCCGCCACGTTCAGTCAGGCACATCACTATTGCGCCACGATAGCGTCAGCTATTCACGCTCTATTTGTCAAAATCGACTCAATAAGGGTGCGGCTGCGTGCTTATCTGTTACAATGATAAGTAATAATGCAATAATAGATTTACATTTTAAAAAAATACTGCCTAAAAAAATGGATCAATTTTTTTTAAAAAAACCTACAGTTTAGTTGAAATTTATAAAAAGAGCTAGGGTCCCGGGTGTAACCATATTTCCAAGTCTGGAATATATTCATAATCTTTGAAGTTAAATATTTTTTGCGCAAGTGGAATCGATGAGAGCCTTTATTTAATCGATGAGAGCCTTTCATGTCAGCATGGGGGGTTATTTATTTTTTCTCTATCTTTTAACTTTTTTTCTCTATTTCTATTTTTAATGCAAACATACTGGGCTGTTAACAACAAAAAAACAACATTAAAAAAAATCAAATCAGCTTCACGCTGTATCCCGCACACGGCAGGATAGCAAGTGGGGAGCGGAGTGTCTTAATGTAATATATTATTAGACGAAATATAGATATTATTTAATATCGTAACATATCTAGAATAGAGGTCTGTCGTGGCTCAGGAGCATACTAACTGTAAAACGTGCAAGTGACTGTAAACGCGACAGGTTGTGGTTTCGATTAAAAAAAAATTAAAGAATATGAAATTATGTAATAGTTTCATTTTCTCGCTCTGGCAACGAGACTGCGCACGGCGTTGAGTTCCGCTCACAGAAGTTCTCTCTGCATACCCTGCTATATGAGGGATACAGCGTAAAGTGAAAAAAAATCAAGACCAACCACTCCTTACAAAAAGAAATTTGAGTAGACAAGAGTAACACGAGTTACGAGACTTACAGTAAACAAGACAATTTTCTCTCATAAATTTCTTAATTACATTTATAACAGTAAAAGCATTATTGAATGACATCCTCTTACAGTTATAAACGTGACCGAGTTATGTAATGTAACGTTGTTGGCCATTAAGGAATAACAGTTCTGGTAAAAAAAATAGTTTCACGCTGTATCTCGCACACAGCAGGGTAGGCAAAGGGAACCTAGTGTTAAGACACAGGCAGAGGGACTGCCTACCCTGCTGTGTGCGGGATACAGCGTGAAGCTGAAATTGGTTAGTGACGGAACCATGTATTGATGCCATATTTAAGTAAGCCACCAGGTTTACATACCAATGTATGCCAATATTTTGAATACAAATAACGGGTTTTAATAAGCCGTGCTTTACTACATACAGACACGCGATCTACGGATGTTTTGTTAGTACATACGTCTTTTATTGTATAAAAAAAAATGTCAAAGTTAAAGTGAGGAGCAGAGTGTCTTAAGGAGTGTCTTAACTAGTGTTAAGACACTCCGTTTATCTATCTGTACTATCATTCTATCTGTACTAAAAATCGAAATTCAAATCCTACAAACATTTTGGTGTTTGTATTTTGATTGGGATTTGCAAGAAAATAATGTATGTTAGTTTCATATTGTTACTTATTTGTATGGAGAATATGAGCCCCACTTATATACCAGTTACTTTTATATTTCAATTGTGTTCGTATTTTTATAATATTTATTTTATATAATGAGGCCAGTCGTGGCGCAGCGGCACGAAGTGTGACTGTAAAATCGACTGGTTGTTGATTAGATCCCCACTCGAAGAGATGAAATATTTACTTAAATTTATCTTTCCATTTCCTCGCTCTGGTGTCGACGCAAAGCGCGGCGTTGAGTTCTGCCACTCAACACGCAATGCCTCCAGAATTCGGCAGAAAGTGGGGAACGGAGTGTCTTATCACTAGTTCCCTACTGTGTGTGGGACACAGCGTGAAGCTGGGAAAAAAAAACATATTTTTTATTGAATATAATGCATATTTCAACTGAACACGGACAATTTTACAAAGAATACAGAGAAAGCTAGAGGTCGAGCGAGTCTCGAAGATTTCGAAAGTACAAGACAATTTGCGGTTTATACATAAAAAAACATGACAATCCACTGTGATTGATCGCCGCGCGAGATTCTCGGAAGTTTTGAGATATGAGTAATTCAAGGTTTTTTTTTTTCGTTGAGACAAAATTGTTAGCGGATGAAATAAAAAGTGGAATACTACCATTTTTCTGGAAACATTCCAAGGTTTCCGGCTGTCAGTTGAGCTACATTCATGTACGTACTGTTTTGTATGGAGGTAGGCCAGAGAAAAAAAGTGACATTACATTAGAAAAAAAGTGACATGCTAAGAAATATGTTTTGATTTTGGGGTTTTACAGCAATAATAATTTATTATAGTATTTTAAATAAAACCAGCTTCACGCTGTATCCCGCACACTGCAGAGTAGGCAGAGGGAACCTAGTGTTAAGATACTCCGTTCCCCACTTTCTGCCGAATTCTGGAGGCATTGCGTGTTGAGTGGCAGAACTCGACGCCGCGCTTATCCTCGACACCAGAGCGAAGAAATGAAAATATAAATTTAAGTAAATATTTCATTTCCTCGAGTGGGAATCGAACCCACAACCAGTCGGTTTTACAGTTACACAGTACCCCTGCGCCACGACTGGCCTAAAAAAGTATAATTTAGTGGTAAGTAGTATTTTAAAAAATATACTATACAAGAGCGAGATGACATTCATACAGGAAAAAAACAATTAACTTTGAATTACATTCATAAATATGAACCAAATCGTTATAATACTTTTATTATTAAAAAAAATGTTTCATATATTTACCTATAAATATTATATTATATTATATTATAAATTTAATATACAAAAAATATAGGTTCGGGCAATGGGTGCAGTAATAAATATAGTCGTAGATTAATTTGTGAAACACCATTAAGACGAACAAACTATTTTGCAATGTAAATGGTTCGTACTTTTAATTTAAACTTTACCGCAATTTGTACCGGTATGCGGGATATTTTGGATTCTGACAGCAAGAAGTCAGAATAGTCTACAAGCCACAGTAGCTAGCCTACTTCTATAATGAAGAATAAATAATATAAGAGATATTACGCCTTTGAATAATTTTATATTACAAATGTGAGGCCGTCGTAGGCCAGGCACAGGCAGGCAGGGTGTGCCTGTAACACGACGGTTCTGGGTTAGATCCCTGTTCGAGAAAATAAGTTATTATTTTTTTATATTTTCATTTGACAAAAAGACAAAAGCCCGGCGTTGAGTTCCGCCACTCAACACGCAATACCTCAAAAAATTTGACAGAAAGCGAAATTTAGAATTCTAAACCTGCAATTATGAAACAAACAAGAACAACGAAAAAATAAAGCATAATATATTAGAGAAAAATGTCTTCACATTTAAATAAAACACTTAAAAATATTTGACGCTTCAAAGCTCGTAATCACGAAATATGGAACTATAATTTGCGAATGACTCAAACATCTATATTTTATTTAACAGTTATATTTCAATTAGATGGTTTTTTGCCCATTAACATGTACTGGCAGAATTACATTATTACGGTATAAGCTTAATAAGATCAATAGGACTACAAATATATATATATATATATATATATATATATATATATATATATATATATATATATATACTAGCGGACCCGGACGCGGCTTCGCCCGCTTGAACTATACGAATGCTTATTAGATATTATTATAAAATTGTGTTTGAAAATATCTAACTAATTTAAATGAAAAAAATATAACTAAACGTAATCATATTAAAATAATAATTAAAAAAAAATAAACAAAACCAGCTACATTATTAATATCATCAAAGTAAAATAAATATTTAAAAGAATTAAAATTAAATGTGTTGTGATATGTTTTTGCAAGTGCATGTGGTTATTTACATAATACTCAAATACAATAAAAAAATATTATATTTTTTGTCTCTACCTGTCTTTCTATTTTCCCCAGCTAATGTCCAGAATAACTGAACTGATTTTAGTGGACTTTCAGTGATCGATTTTGCTGACCCGGGAAAAATCTTTTACACGCATTCCTTATACTATATGAAATAACTAAAGTCCCTTCTACATTAAATATGATAAGTTTTGCGAGCAATATCAAATAAAATCCCAAAAAACTAAAACTATAATTTATAAGGTGTATAACAACGGTATAGATAACCATCCAACCGAGATGAAATAACCTGATGAATTCTTTCCTTAAATAATAAATACTTATGTAATATTATGCCGACGCCGCGCAGGGCCGCAACTTACACTACACCAAGAAATTTATGAAAATCTAACTAATCTACTACTTGAATAAGCGAAGAACCAAATAAAAGTATAAATTAATTATAAACAGCAAATAATTACATAAAAATTAACAGTAGTTCGAAAATGTATGAAAATTTACAAAACTGTCAACCGTCAATCATATATAACGATCAATATCAAATTATAGAAAATACATACAACAAAAACCCGATAAATATTATATAAAGTAAATTAATTAAAATGGTAACTTTTGCTCAATCTTCAGAGATAAACATATACCATCGCGGACTTTTTTAAACATTATTTAAAACACCATATTTTTGTTAAACATTATTTTTATGTATCCCATAAGATTAAGTCAGCGCACGCCATGTATACGTTAAGCAAGCTAGTTTTGGGTGACGTTTTCTTATAACCACAAACTTTGCAAGCCGTTGCCTAGCAACGGTCGGTTGTTATTAAGATGGCAGAATAAATTGCCTGTCAAACTAAAAAGTATTTTAATATTTTAGCATATACCGACAATATTACAAATATGAGAAAAAAAAAGTAGCCTATGTTCATCCGAAGACCCTCAAGTATCTCTGTATGAGTATTTTATCATAATTGAATTAGCGGTTTGGCCCTGATTGCGTCACAGACAGACAGACAGACAGACAGACAGACAGACAGACAGACAGAGTTACTTTCGAATTTATAATATAGGTATGGATATATATATATCTCCAATTGGTGTTTTTTTTTTATTTTCTCGCTTTAGTTAGACAAAACGCGGTGTTGTTCTGCTGCTCAACACGCAATATCTTCAAATCGGGAGAAAAGCGGAAACCCTAGTGTCTTGATAATGGACTTTCAATAAAAAAATTACATAATCATTAAAACCTCCCTTCTAATTTAAATTTGAGTATTTCAAGCATTTATTATTAACAAACGTTTATTATTATTAAATAAGTATACGAACATACTCGTATATTATACTATTATTAGTACGTTAAAAAGAAAGATTTTATTTTATACTAACAATAAAATTTTGACATTAATGAGTTGTAAAATTAGGACATAGTATTGCCACTTATATACATGTGTCATTATAAAGTATAAACAGAAATGAGGCCCGTCGTGGCGCAGCGGCACGAGGTGTGACTGTAAAACAGACTGGTTGTGGGTTCGATCCCCACTCGAGGGAAGATGAAATATTTACTTAAATTTATTTTTCCATTTCTTCGCTCTGGTGTCGAGGTTAAGCGCGGCGTTGAGTTCTGCCACTCAACACGCAATGCCTCCAGAATTCGGTAAAAAGTAGGGAACAGTGTGTGTCTTAATACTAGGTTCCCTCTGCCTACCCTGCTGTTTGCGGGATACAGCGTGAAGCTGATAAAAACAAATAGATATACGTGTCATCTAGAACGTGGTCCTTTAGCCAAACATCTTAAAGATCAAATACGATCAAAGTAATGTACGAGTACGTGCATTAAATATAATGCAATGTTTCAACACATCATTTCTAAGTATCATTCAATATAAATAACGTGTTTCTTCTTTGTTGTTCGCCAACAAAATCACATGTAAATGTTACATACAGTAATGGGGACATAAATTGTCGTGAATTAATAATATCAAAAATGACATTTGAGGCCAATCGTGGCGCAGGGGCTCAAAGTGTGACTGTAAAATCGACTGGCTGTGGGTTCGATCACGACACGAGGAAATGAAATATTTACTTACATTTATATTTTCATTTCTTCGCTCTGGTGTCGAGACAAAGCGCGGCGTCGAGTTTCGCCCTTCAACATACAATGCCTCCAGAACTCGGCGGAAAGTGGAAAACGGAGTGTCTTAACACTGTTCCCTCTGCCTACCCTGCTGTGTGCGGAATATGGCGTGAAGCTGATTTAATTTTGTTTTTAAAAATTACATTAATTTTTGTGTATACTTTGTGTATCATCAAATGTTATTTTATGAAGCCGTTTTGAATATAAATTTTCTTTATGTTTAAAGGTGTTGTCTCCCCTTTTTCCGCTGAATTGTGGAGACATTGCATGTTGAGTGGCGGAACTAAACGCCGCGCTTTCCTTCTAAGTCTCTGATTTGCTTTATCCTCAAAAGTTAAAAAATTGTATGAAAGCTCAGTATTTTTTTTTAAATATTTTTTTAATATTTATTTACATTATTCTTAATGAATTAATTTTAAATATCTAAAAGTTTTTATTTCATCTATGAATGTTTTTAAATGAAAAATGTAATTTAATTGGAAAATTGTAGTGGAGTACTGAGAACAGGTAAGGAGTTTGTCAACTCAGATCAGAGTTAAAAATGTTATGATAGTAAAGAAATAACAAGGATAATAAAAACGGAAACTTAGTAACTTAAAAATACCTATAAAATATTGAAATATAATAATAATAATCTCTTATATAAATTAATACGCTATATAAAAAAAATACTTACAAATATTTTCAGTGCCTAATTAATAATAATGCCTAATTCAATATTAAAAAAAGAATAAAACAACAAAAGACTCATTGATCTAATAATTAAAACGAATAAAAATCAAGTTATATTTTATAATGATCAGGATATTATTTTATTTATATTTATGTATGTTACTTATTAATTAAAATAAATAAATGTGGTTGTTATCGCCACTCTTCTATTCCACATTAATTAAAGCTTGTTGACTACATCAGGTTCGCGTGTTTTTTATTAATTTTATATATTTTTTATAATAATAAATTTATATTTTTTTCTACAATCTTACATAGGTATTCGGAAAGGAATACTTTTTAGCTATATGCTTTAAGAGTGTAGTTTAATTACATTAATTGATTATTGAAGCCAGTCGTGGCGCAGCGGCACAAAGTGTGCCTATAAAACCGACTGGTTGTCGATGTTCGATCCCCACTCCAGGAGATGAAATATTTACTTAAGTTTATATTTCAATTTCTTCGCTCTGGTGTTAAGGCAAAGCGCGGCCTTGAGTTCTGCCACTCCACACGCAATTTCTCGAGAATTCGGCAGAAAGTGGAGAACGGAGTGTCTTACACTAGGTTCCCTCTGCCTACGCTGCTGTGTGCGGGATACAGCGTGAAGCTGATTTTATTGATTATAATTATCCTTAGTTAAAACGTGCAGACATTTTCTTATTTTTCAGGAATGCTTTACAGCAGGCGAGGTATCTTCCTTTAATATGTTTAACACAGCGTTTCCAAATATCTATCACCTTTCTCACTTCCAGCTCTCTCTTATATTACATATAATATAGTTGTTATCTCCAAACTATACTCTTAACATGACCAAATTACATGAATACTATTCTCTTCATTCTCCGTATAATATAGATTTATGACTGTAGATCTAAATTCTCTCTTCTAGATCTCTCTTTATCCAGATTAGAACAGAACAATAGTTAGGTAGAATTTAAATCAAATACAAATCTTGTTATTTATTGATAGAAAATCTTATAAAAGCAACTGTTACCTTCTCGTTTGCTACCGCATACGTCGGTTGCGATCTCGGTATTGTATTTCCGTCAGAGCGGACCACTAGCTGACCACGATATAGATAGTTTTATCTTATTCACTTACAATTTTTCCACTATATAAGATAACCACAAAAATTTTATAATTATGTAGATATCTCTAGTTACCTAATATAGCTAGTATTGTTGTCAACAATATTGTAGTTTTTTTTTCAAAAACTCACTATAACCTATGATGAGGCCGTCGTGGTGTAGGGTCACATGTGTGCGATTATAAAAACGACGGTTGGGGATTCGATTCTCATTCGGGAAAATGAAATATTCAATACTTTCATTTCCTCGCTTCTGGTAACGAGGCAAAGCGCGGCATTGTGTTCCGACATTCAACATCCAATGTCTCGAGAATTTTGCAGAAAGTGGTGTCTTAAAGCTAGGTTCCCAGGTTCCCTCTGCCTACCCCACTACGTGCAGGATACGAAATAATAAAAATAAACAACAAAGCCTCTAAAAAACCAAGGAACTGAACAAAAAGAAGACATTATAAACTAGGCTAAAAGAACCTATTAAGCTTTATTAGGTTCTTTTAACCTACTCTATAATATAAAAGCATATTTTTCTTCAAACAAAACAATTATAGTACACTTTATAAATAATGACATATTATAATTTAATTTGTTACGCCATAGCCCGCACTTAATTAAGTCACAACACCAAGGTCTCTATGTAGTGTTTATTCAACAACTTGACAAGTAGCTATGTATATGAAATTTATATGATAAAAAATGATGTTATACAATGTAGAAATCTGAGAATAAATAATATGAGATAAAATTTATGAAATGATTTTGTTCTGATATTATATGGACCTACAGTGTAATCTGAGTGAAGTGACAGGACAGTCATGGCGCAGGGGCGCAAAGTGTGACGACAACGCAGGTTTAAAATAGATTGTGGGTTCGATTCCCACTCGAGGAAATTAAATATTTAATATTTTCATTTTCTTTGCTCAAGTGTCGAGGCAAAGCGTGGCGTTCATTTTCACTACTTAACACGCAATGCTTCCAGAAATCTGCAGAAAATTGTGAACGGAGTATCTTAAAACTGGATTCCCTCTGCTTACTCTGCTGGAATTAGGGTCAAAATTTTTATAAAAATAAATCAAGCTGAATTTGAATCCACGATCGCATTCCGTAAATAAGTAATGCAATATTAGGTGGCATCAGTAATATAAAGGGTAAGGGTAAGCACCAACAACATCCTGAAGGAATTTGTAGATAGATTGGATGGGCCGACCATGAGGAGGTTTATCAGGTTGCTTGCGCAAAATGTAGCCGGGCCAATCTCTCTGTGGTAGATATTTGTTTTACTTATTTATTTATGTATATTTTGATTTGTGATTTGTTTTTTCTTTGAATTTTATTGTTGTATTGTATTTTATTTTATTGTATTTTATTTTACTAACACAGTTCTTAAGTAGCGGCGTTGAGCTCTGCCACTCAACACGCAATGCCTCCAGAATTCGGCAGAAAGTGGGGAACGGAGTGTCTTAACACTAGGTTCCCTCTGCCTACCGTGTGCCTGCTGTGTGCGGGATACAGCGTGAAGCTAATTTATGTAATTTTTTTAGTTTTTAAGTATTTTCATTGCACTAACCAGCTATGAGCCTATGTTGCTTAGAAATAAAAGATTTTATTTTATTTTATTCATTTAATATTGCTTAATAATTGTTTATTATGAAAAAATTTAGTATAATGTAAAATAATCAATTCTGCTTACAAAAAAGGCAGAAGTAAATCAAAATATAATAAAAACACAATTTATTATGAGTGTATATTGGTTATTAATAGGAAAACGAAGTTTTGCAACATTTATATAATGATATTGAACGAACGGCGGAACCAGCTCGCTGTTAGAAGCCACTGGTCGACCTCGGGGGACAAATAGTGAAGTGTAGTGACTAGTGAATCACTTGTAACGTGACAAAAAACAGGATTGCCGACAATAAAATTAATTGAGTCCCACACCGTATATAATTTAATCCGATATGGTTAGATGTAGACAACATTTGAAGGAAGATTTTCCTTAGGTTACCTAACATAAGGATGGACTTTTATAGTTTATCCGACCGAGCTATAGTGGTTTTATGCTTTATATACCATATGTGCTAAGCCTAGTACGATTTTTTTTAATTTATCTGAGTAAATCTAGAAAACGACGAAAATATTTTTTGGAGAAAATTATGAATAGAAATAGTTACTAATATTTTTTTATTTTTAAATAAATATACCTACGGGTATAATTACAAAATGGTGAGCCGTTCGTATTAAATACACATACATATTAAATTTCGTAAAGAATGTTAATATAACTATGTTTTTACTTAGTCTGGCCATTAATACTGTTACAATATCTCATTCCTCATCTGTCACTCGTAACGGTTAGACGTTCAAATTCAAACGCTAGAGAACAAAGAAGTTTAATTATGGCAAAGTGTACTCATTGCTCTAAATTGATAGCGAAAAAGAATCCTGGACTTGAATGTAACAAGTGTAGTGTTATAGTGCATGCTACAGCGATATGCTCAGGACTAACAGCAAAACAACTAAATTCTCTGAGATCAGCAGAAAATTTAGAGTGGACGTGCCGTGACTGCTCCCAAAAATCACCTCGAAAAAGCTCATTTATTACACTACAAGAAGAAGCAGAGGACGACGAAGAAGTACAAAATCAAAGCTATTATCCATTCGACATGAAAAAACTACTTAACGATTTAACAACAGAGATAAACAAAATTATTAAAAAGGAACTAAGGGAAACAAATACAGCTCTCCAATATTGCAGCGATAAAGTAGACGAATTTCTCGAGTGCATGGAAGCTTTCAAGGACAAAGTAAAACAATTAGAAAAGAAAACCATGGATTTAGAAAATAAATATAAATCAACGGAAAATAAAATTGGTGCTTTAGAACAACGTTTGAATGAATACGAGCAAAGAGAATTAAATAAAAATATTGAAATAACCGGAATACCTTATCTAGAGAACGAAAATTTAGAAGAAATATCAAAAGCGATAGCGAAAAAATTACACAAAGACGTTGCAGATATAAAAAAAATCAAGCGGGTATCCACACCACCTGGAAGATTAGGTAAAATAAAATTTGAAATGTATGATGAAATTAAAAGAAATAATTGGATTAAAGAAGCAAAATCGGCTCAAATCTATGTTAACAATATTCTAACAACAACAGGCAACAAAGAAATACATGGACATATTTATATAAGAGAAGAATTAACTTACTATAACAGAACTCTTTTATGGAACGCAAAACAAAGGTGTAAAGATAAATTTAAATTTGTATGGTGTAAGGAAGGGAAAATACTTGTAAGAAAATCCGAAAAGAGTAAGATTTTTATTATTAGAAATGATGAAGACCTGAAGGAACTATTGAAGTAAGGAAGTGATTTTTTTTTTTCTCTTTTCTATTCGTTATTTCGATATAAATGTAAATTACTTTTATTAAAATGGCTTCTAGTATAACATCGAGTAATATTACAGAGATCTATGATTGTGTAGATATTAACGAATATTTTAAGCATGTCTCTAAAAATAACAATAATTTAACTTGTATCCACATTAATATAAGGTCAATTATTAAAAATTTTGTTTATATAGAATTAATTGTCGCCAAGGCTAAAAGAAGTATAGACGTTTTAATATTAAGTGAGGTAGGTATAACGGAAAATCTTAGTACACTATTTTACTTGGAGGGTTATAGTATGTATACGCAGTTACGTAATGGTCGCAAAGGAGGTGGGATTATAATGTATATTTTAAAGAAGCATAAATTTAAATTAAATAATCACATAACTAAATATTTCGAATGTATCACTGGGCAACTAATAACACCTTCAAAGCGAATTATGTGTCTGTGCGCTGTTTATAGACCTCCATCGTATAATGCCTTACACTTTATCCGAGAACTAAATTGTATACTAAATATTATACCAGATAGGGATTTAATTGTTTTGGGTGACATAAATATAAATCTTCGTTCATACAATAACATTCGTACACACTATCTTAATTTAATGAGTGAGAACGGACTTGAGTGTGCGATCTCCGATTATACTAGAATAGAAGCTACAAAAGATTACACGTCCAAAACTTGTATAGATCACATCTTTCTGAGATCACACACACAAGAAGCGGTAAGCGCGGCTGTCGGAACAGTACTGGCAGATCATAGACTTACGATTATAACTTGTTTAGAAGCAAGCAATATACAGGCTGTTTTAGAATATAAAATAAAATATAATAATAAAATTATACAAAATGAATTTAAAAAAGTTAAGTGGGAGAGCATATGCAATACGGATTGTCCAAATACACTATATAAAGAATTAAAATTAAAAATTTTAAAATGTTATGAAGCGGGAAAATATAAAGTAAAAATAAACAATTCTAAACGAAATAAACAAAAATGGGTAAATTTTAAAGTTATAAAAGTATGTAAGGAAAAAGATAGTAAATTTAAGGAATGGAAAAATGATATTAATAACAGGATATTAAAGCTTGAGTATACTAAAATAAGAAACAAATGTAATAAAATTGTACATCATCAAAAAAACCTAAGTATTCAAAATGAAATCAGATTACATAAACACAATCAACGAAAAATATGGGAAATACTGGATAGAATAACAGGTAGAATTAAGGAATCACTAGATAGTGTAATTTTAAAAGCCTTTGATAAGGATGCTACTAAAACAATTGTCAATAATTTTGCTCATGAGTTCAATAAAAATGTTAAAAATGTAATCTTGAAATGCAATACTCCACTATTAGACAAGAATTTATACAGACACTCGACAAATATGTCGATCAGATTTAAAAAAGCCGAAAAAAAGGATATATGCAAAATTATAAATAATATTAAAACTCAAAAATCTGCAGGTGTTGATAATATAAGACCCCTCGATATTAAGTTTATCTCTACAAAAATCGCACAAGTCATATGTAGGTTACTCAACACAAGTGTTTATTCAGGCTCTTACCCCGTCGACTTAAAAATTGGAGTAGTTAGACCAATTTTCAAAAAAGGATGTAAACAAAATTATAATAATTATCGCCCTATTACAATTTTGCCTGTAATAGACAAAATAATTGAAAAATTTGTATCTACTCAAATACACGAATTTTATAAAAATAATAATATACTAGCTTGTCAACAATTCGGCTTTCAATCCAATAAAAGCACAACACAATTACTATCTGACTTAACTAACTACGTCAATACAAGCTTAGATAAGAAAAAACATGTTCTAATGATGTTCATAGACTACAGTAAAGCCTTCGACATCCTGCAACATAATGTTTTAATTGAAAAATTAGAAAATACAGGTATTCGAGGACCCTTGCTAAGATGGTGTGAAAATTACTTAGCAAATCGAGCATATGTGGTTAAAGTAAATACCCAATATAGTGAAAAAGTGAACGTTACTGAAGGCACAGCTCAAGGTTCAGTATTAGGCCCCCTTCACTATCTGGCATATGTAAATGATTTGCAGCATATAATAAGTAAAAGTCAACTGTTCCAATATGCTGATGACACTTGTTTGGTAGCAGCAGACGCAGACATCAAGACAGCTGTGAAAAATTTACAATGTGACTATGATTTGCTCTGTAAATGGTCACATGACGTAGGTCTAGTAATAAACTCACAAAAAACAAAACTGCTGCATATATGCTCAAGCCACAACAGAGTATTGGAAGAGTACAAAATTATATCTCACGACCACGATTGTATGCATCGTAATAACATAACTTGTAACTGTAAGGCCATCGAAAAAGTTGAGGAACATCTATATCTAGGGGTTATTATAGACAAGAGATTTAATTGTGACAGACATATTGAATATATATGCAATAAACTACGACTTATTACAGCAAAACTGTATTTAGTAAAAAACAAACTACACTTCAAAAGTAAATTACAACTATATACATCTTTAATGGACAGCATAATTGCATATGGGCTCTGTAGTTACGGTCGGACATTCAAAACTCATCTTAATAAAATTTATAATATCCAATTAAAAACACTAAAACTGATAGCACCATAGTCAGTAAGACAAAAATTCTACCACAATGAATGTAAACTTTTTCAGTATTGCAAGGTTTTACCAATACAAGATAAAGTAAAACATATTTTACTTAAAGAACATTTCTTTCATTACAACAGAAACTATAAAGAACACAAAATATTAACAAGATCAATTTCAAATAATACAATAGAAACAACTAGAGCAAACAATTTTTATGGTAAAAGGACATTAAATTATATAATCCCAAGACTTATTAATGAAGTACCGAAAACCCTTAAAGATAAAATTACTATAAATAACATAAAACACAAAATAAAAGATTTTATCTTGTCAAATTATTAAAAAAAAAAAACAACAATAAAAATAATAAACAAATCTTTAAGAAATAATTATTATAATATAATAATAAGCAAAAAAAAAAAAAAATATAATATTTCTTTTTCTTAATAAATTAATTATTTTCTTAATTAATAAAAAAAATCTGAATATAAAAGGAACATACTGTAGCTGGACATTTAAAACGTACGCGTAATTACAAATACGCGTCTTTTATCAACCTACCTCACAATGGCACTTGTTGATATTTTATAATTTTCTATGTGTTAAAATTATCTGTAATTTGTATGCTTTTTGTTTTCTTTAATTTTATATACTAAGGAATGTGCAGTGGTCACACAAGCCTAATCGGGCTTAAGACCGCGAAGAAAATTATTGTTTTATGTAATATGTTTTAAATAAATAAATAAATAAATAAAAAATAATCAAAATATTATTTTTGAATTTGGAATCTGTCAGTTTTATTGACTTTTCGTAATTTCGCGCCAATATATTGTAGAATAATCAAAATATTACTTTTAAATTTGGAATCTGTCATTTTTATTGAGTTTTCATATTTTCGCGCCAACATATTGTAGAAAATATGTATGTGATATTATAATGAAGTGAAAAAAGAAACGAATTGTTGATTGCATTACATGAAGTAGATAATATGGTAAAATGTTTGAGTACCAGGCTATTGATAGGTACTATATAACCTCCTTTTGTGAAGAAGTCCTGTCCGAAACCAAAAAAAAATATCTCGAGAGAAGAAGATAGCACCCAGAACCAAGTCGCATATTTTAAAAGATGACTAAGAACTATAAGGATATGAGGACTATAATGTAAACCATTTTTTTATAAGCACCAGTACTCTATTAGCAGCAATTTAATATAAAATATAATATACAGAGATATTCGTATCGTATAATCTAGGCAACAATGACCCAACACCGACGTCCATGTAACAATTTTCCACCCCCATCACGCCTGGTGACTACTACGTCGGGTAAGACAGAATTCAAGTGTAATTTAAAATAAATAAAATAAATTAGCTTCACGCTGTATCCTGCACACTGCTGGGTAGACAGAGGGAACCTAGTGTTAAGACACTCCATTCCCCACTTTCTGCCGAATTCTGGAGGCATTGCGTGTTGAGTGGCAGAACTCAACGCCGCGTTTATAATTTAAAATTAATTAATTGTAATTTTTTTTTAAAGGACTTTAATCACAATACAATAAACAAACAATTTTAAAATATAGAACAAAAAGTGTTAACAAACAAAACGGGTTTATTTTGTACAAAAAATTAAGAAGATTTAAATGTAAATTGCATTATCAACATTTGTCTTGAAGCTGACGCGACGGTGTTCAACTGGATATTACATAATCACAACTTTCGTTTTCTCTTATTAAGAAGCGAGATTCCTGTTTATATTATGGAAATGTAGAAATGTGGAAGTGCAATACGTATGTCCCAATTTTAATATATTACTTATAGTAAATAATGTAAAATGAAGGTCGTTGGGGCTCAGGGGATTAAGCGTGCGACTCTAAGCGCAACGACTGTGGAGTCGATTTATATTAGGGGGAATGAAATATACAATATTTTCATTTCGTCGCTTTGGCAACGAGGCAATCGCGCGGTGTTTAATTTCGCCATTCAACATTCCAGAATTCGGCAGAAAGTGGCCAAAAGAGTGTCTTAACACGAGGTTCCCTCCCAGGTTACCTTTGGAAAGTTAAAAAAATAATGACAAGGCTATGTTGTTTCAGTATACTTTACTATTAAATTGCATTTAATCGCAAAATCGTTTATATTAAATATAAACAACTAATACGAGAAACAATTTCAGCGTTTTTACGATTATTCCACATATGTTCATAATTAGACTTTTATTTAGGCCTTCAGCAATTCTGTAGTGGACCAAAATTTAAGTATCGAGCAATGGTTTTCTAAGGTTGCCTATGCAATAAAACAAACAGAAAGACCAAAAAGAATATATGTTTAGTACACTTTTGCTATATTTTATTATCTTAAAATATCTTTATACGTTCATTTCTGCTTCATAAATAAAATTTAGAATTTAATTAATTTAGAAGGTAATATGACCAGAGGTCCCGTTCTGATCAGGACCATCCCGCTTTTCACTTGTGAGTCCCTAAACAAAATCGATTTTCCAAATGGCACGTAAATTAAGTCGCCCGAAAATATCTCCGCGTCGATTATACAATTGTCAAAAGATAACCAAAATTAAATAATCCAGCAAAAAACAGAAAAACAAACCGAAGTACCGTTTTGAACCGAAAAAGGAACGATGACGTTATGATCTTTGTATAGGCACCTATCGCATTATTAGTTAATGCATATTAAAGACAAGTAGAAAAACACCTACGTCCCGTCACGTGCTATAAAGACCTACACGGGAGTCGTATTAAACTGATAGCGCAATCAAATGTGATTTGAAAGTAGTTTGTGGATAAATAATTTTGCTAGCGCATCTATAAGTGTCTAAGATTGTTCTCAATAAAAACTTTACTATTGCGGATTTTTTTTATTCAAGGCAAGTGTTGAAATGTGCTTGAAATGTTATTAAATTTCTTTTTGAAATGCATCTTCTCTGTCGTTCTCTTATTGTCTACCGTTATCTCTGTTTCCGTACAAACTCTTTTGTGGGTTCTCCAAACATTGGGGAAGTGATTAGTGGCACGCTCGCAACACCAAAAATTAAAATTTGAATTAAACTGGTGTTGTTTCTAATTTAAATTAAAATATTTTATAAGAAAAATATAGTGCAACAAGTTAATTAACATTAATTTCGCTTGGAAAAAATAAATAACCAATATTTTTGCAATAATCTACGAATATTTAAAAGCCATTATCAAAGAACTGAAATAAATTAAATATTAAACATTTAAATTATTTAAATATGCACCTTTAAATATACAACTACTAAAGCACTATAATTTAGATATGCATGTATATGAATCTTCAACACATACAAACAAAATGTATTGAATAAATGAACGACATAGTTTCTTTGAGATATTGGTATTGTAATTGCTTTGGCAATTTAAATATTTTAGTCAAATGGATGCATCATTTTAAGTCTAGAACATTTAATGTCTAATAAAAAATATATAAAATATCTCATATTATATAAATATTTTGTAGGTAGGTCTAGTGTATTTACAAAGTGTCACGCAATAGAGAAGATGCAAACATCAAAGGCGTGTTTGGCCGTGTCGGTGTCACGTTGATATGATCGACTATACTGTTTTACCTATCAGTAATTGGCCTTACAATTAAAATATTTTAGTCAAACGTGTGCATAATTTTAAGTTTAGTGAAATTTATGTCAAATATAAATATTAATGTAGGTAGGTCTAGTGTATTTACAAAGTGTCACGCAATAAAGAAGATGCAAACATCAAAGGCGTGTTTGGCCGTGTCGGTGTCACGTTGATATGATCGACTATACTGTTTTACCTATCAGTAATTGGTCTTACAATTATAATATTTTAGTCAAAAGTGTGCATAATTTTAAGTTTAGTGAAATTTATGTCTAATAAAAAAAAATAGGTTTGAGGCCGGTCGTGGCGCAGCGGCACGAGGTGTGACTGCAAAACCGACTGGTTGTGGGTTCGATCCCCACTCGAGGAGATGAAATATTTACTTAAATTTATATTTCCATTTCTTCGCTCTGGTGTCGAGGTTAAGCGCGGCGTTGAGCTCTGCCACTCAACACGCAATGCCTCCAGAATTCGGCAGAAAGTGGGGAACGGAGTGTCTTAACACTAGGTTCCCTCTGCCTACCCTGCTGTGTGCGGGATACAGCGTGAAGCAATTTTTTTTTTTTTTTTTTTAAATAAGAAATGTTCCATATTATATTAATATTAATATAGGATAGGTCTTGTGTCTTGTTGTGTCACGCAATAAAGGAGATGCAAACATCAAAGGCGTGTTTGGTCATGTCACGTTGATATGGTCGTCTAATGACTATACACTATGTTACCTATCAAGGAAATAGAAAGTTTGCTGACAACAAGATTGCCGTGAGCCAACATCTTCTGTATATTATTTTTATATTATGGCAACATTTCCCTTATACGTGTGTTTTGTGTACAAGAAGGGTATTTTGTAAATACATTATATGCTATAATGAGGGCAGCCGTGGCGCAGAGGCACAGAGTGTGACTGTAAAAACGACTGGTTGTGGATTCGATCCCCACTCGAGGAAGTAAAGTGTTTATTTATATTTTCATTTTTTCACTCTTCTCTTCGTCTTAAGACTAGGTTCCCTCTGCCTACCCTGCTGTGTGGGGGATGCAACGACATCCTTACGGAAAAATCATTGACAATTTTTTTATTATACGTTTATTTATTTATTCTTCAGCTTTACGCTACAACGTGAAACAGGTAGCAGTGTAGGCAGAGGGAGCATTATATTAAGACACTCCGCCAATTCGTGTTGGTGGCGGGACTCAACGCCGCGCTTTGCGTCGCTTTGCTGATATGCGTTTAGTGAACGTTTGATATCATTTTCCTATTCCTATTTGTTAAACAGTACTTAACAGCTGATATATGTATATACTTTACGTTTACGTAATATGTAGACGTATAATAGGTATATATTCGTGACATTACATTTTTAATTGAATAAATATGTATATTATGTATTTTTATTTGTTCCAGCAGAGCTTTAGAGGCCGCAATTCAGTTGACAGTAATCATTCTTATATTAAAAAAAAATAAGTAAATTTTAATTTTACACGAATATCTGTTACCAATTGTCGTTATTTATTAAAAGATCCTGTATCTGGAATCGGCACGTGCGCTTTCACCTTTCAATATAAACATTAACCAAAACAAATCACTTTCCACAAAAAAAAAACACTATTTGAATTATTCAAAAAAAAAAATATCAGCAAATTCAAATAAAACAATAATTGCATCGACAATTAAAATCTATTTGTTTATAAATAAAAGCTCGATGCGATGCAAGAGAACGTCACAGACTAGGAACACCCAGTGGTACAACCGCGCACGGAGGCAGACGCGCCGGCACTGGACGAGAGTCGTATCGACCTCATGACTCGAGTTATGAATGGAAAGCCACCATGCCGCAGTATCCCGCTGCAAACACGCCACTGCACTGCAGCTTTATTTTTGGCAACCAACCTGGCATCTACAGTTCTTGGGACAAGTAGCGCCAAGTGACCTGTTTACATTTTGCATACAAGCGTAACCAAGACTTAAAATTTTGTAGGTTTTTGATTAAAAATCCAATTTAGACGCATGCGTGACACAAGAAGAAGCGATGAATGACCTCGTTCCCACGACTGTAATCCTCAGCTGGATGAAACAGGCCTAGAGGTCGAGTCATGGCCGAACAAAAATATATTGCAATAAATAAAGTGACATACGGCTGTGTAGTAGTATTCAAAGCGGTAGATGTGAACGCTATGCGATTTGTTAATTTCGCTTGTTGTGGTTTTGTAGATTGATCGGACAAGATTATTTTATAAAATTGATTCGCTTACTTCCAACTAGTATTGTTTATTTGTAATAAATTTATGAAAGATCGCGCGTTCCTATTAGGTTAATTTTATGTACGACAATCTTTCGCTGCGACTTCGCCTGTATTGTGAAATGGAAATAACTAAGGTTAACAGATAGTATGTCCATGGGCGTGGAAGTAGATGGGGGCCTGGTGGACCGTGCCCATCCCAAAAAATTTACTAACAAAAAAATTACGTCTACACGAACAATCAGTTCAAGGTTAAAGTCCAAATATTATTATTTACATCATTTACTCTCAGAATAATTAGTAAGCTGAACACCAAGAAGATAATATTATGCTTCGATTTATAATCATGGCGCAGCGGCACGAGGTGTGACAGTAAAACCGACTAGTTGTGGGTTCGATACCCACTCGAGGAGATGAAATATTTACTTAAATTTATATTTCCATTTCTTCGCTTTGCTTTTTATTAACTAAGTTCCCTCTACCTACCCTGCTGTGTGCGGGATACAGCGTGAAGCTGATTTTTATTATAATATTTTGAAAAATCAGTCTTAGTCAAGTAGCAAGTACTACATAAATCAAATTATTAGCGTATCTTGACAGATGTGTTTCAATAGTTAAGAGATAACCTGCTTAAACAGTCTGAACACCCATCACAGTCAGGTACAATGTGTTCATCTTGGTCTCCGTAAGATAATGGTATTGGTTAATGTCAATCACCCTTATCGCTAAGATAAAGGAAGTATAATAAAATTTGATATTGATATGAGACCAGTCGTGGCGCAGTGTCACGAAGTGTGACTGTAAAACCGACTGGTTGTGGGTTCGATCCCCACTCGAGAAGATGAAATATTTTACTTAAATTTATATTTCCATTTCTTCGCTCTGGTGTCGAGGTTAAGCGCGGCGTTGAGTTCTGCCACTCCACGCGCCTCCAGAATTTGGCAGAAAATGGGGAACGAAGTGTCTTAACACTAGGTTCCCTCTGCCTACCCTGCTGTGTGCGGGATACAGCGTGAAGCTGATATTGATATGGAAACCATGAGAAAAGTTGCAAAAATACTAAAAAAATTGGCAATAAAATCGATTTCTGCTACATACATCGTTTAGGTTTTATATTCCATGTATATTTACTGTTATGAAGATGTCTTTAGAAAGCTTAATTGTCTTTGAATAATTTATATTTAATTTGATTTGTAATTAAATAGTGTGTGAGTGTGACTTTTATAGTAACAATTTAAATTATTACATTTATTAAATACCTAAATAGATTTTTAATATATTCAATACTAGAGGGCGCGCGCGGCTTCGCCCGCTTATTAGGAGTGAATTCTAAAAAAATCACGAAACACGTGTTCAATTAAATATTTTTAACAGTCTGAATTTCAAATTTTATAAAAATCGGTACAGATTATTTTAATTTTCCATACAAACTTTCAGCCCCTATTTCATCCCTTTAGGGTTAAAATTTTTCAAAATCCCTTCTCAGTGGATGTCCAGAATATGAAAATAAACATCTGTCCAAATTTCACGTTTCTACCATCAGCGGTTACGGCTCTGCGTGCGTCTTACCTCAGTCAGTCAGCACAAGTCCTTTTATATATATAGATAAAAATGGTGGTAGGTATAGGCATGTCAAACTATTATTTGGACAAATAAAAAAAATTATAAAATAGTTACTTTATTTCGTTAAGAGAGATTATACATAAATTATCTTTCTTTATCCGCTCTAGTAACATAAAGTGAGGCGTTAAGTTCCGCGATTTACACACACACATTGACTCGATTTCGAGCGGAAAGTGAAGAATGGACTTCTTCTTTCTGTATTCTCGGTTATGACAGCAAAAAGCGTGATGCTATTTTTTATTGTTACTGGAAGAAAAAAATCACGAGACTTCTTCAAATATTTTGCAGTAGTGATTACGAGACCACGGACTACTAAGTACTTAAATTAAATTAAATTAGCTTCACGCTGTATCCCGCACACAGCAGGGTAGGTAGAGGGAACCTAGTGTTAAGACACTCCGTTCCCCACTTTCTGCCGAATTCTGGAGGCATTGCGTGTTTAGTGGCAGAACTCAACGCCGCGCTTAACCTCGACACCAGAGCGAATAAATGGAAATATAAATTTAAGTAAATATTTCATCTCCTCGAGTGGGGATCGAACCCACAACCAGTCGGTTTTGCAGTCACACCTCGTGCCGCTGCGCCACGACCGGCCTCATACTAAGTACTTTTGTACTTTATTTACAGTTTGATGATTAGGTAAAATGTTTTACTTTATAAATTTTACGTGACATTATTAGAATTATTTTTCTGTGGATATATGCACGACGTGTTGTTGAACACGCTCTGTGTTGTGTCATTTTCATATACGTAGGTAAGTAATAAATACTTACGTATAATGTAGAAACTATAATCGTAATATAAAAAAAAACTTTTTTCTTATATAACGAGATTCGTATTACTAAAAAAAATATAATTTTAATCTATACCATAATGTTATGTACTACATTATTAATACTTATAGGTATTTTAACTTAATTATGAATTATTTTTTACTGTAACAGCTTATATGCAGTGCCGTCTCCAACACGATTCGAGTCCTGCAGGGGACGCTCTTGCCGTCGTCGACATCTTCTCAAGCGGCCACGTAGTACTTACAATCTCTCAGAGACAGAGTACCCACCTGGTGTCTCTGAAAAGGCCAAAAAGGCTAACAGAATTAATCTCATATTTGAAAAAAAAATATTAAAATGTGTTGCAGTAGTGTTGTTGCAGTAAAGTAACTTACTTTACTGCAACAAAATCGTCGTCAAAATAGTTTGTCCATCATAAAAAATATATATTTATCAATACATTCATTTTCGACCTCAAACCACAAGAATAACGGATGTAAAATACAATCTGTATGATAAAAAATGACACACGATTTATCTTTTCAACGAAATGCATCCTGATTGAAAGTTTATTAGGTTTAAATACTTTCATTTAAATATTTGATATATATTCGATATACATATATTTATTTTACATACCTTCATTTTATTAAGATATTATTTTTTAATGCAATTGGCAAATTATTACAAGAACCGAGGCTTTCGTGGCGCGGCCCCATAATGGCATAAACCCGTTGGTTGTGGGTTCGATTCCCGCTTAGGCATAATGAAATATTTAATATTTTCATTTCCTCGCTCTGGTAACCAGACAAAGCGCAGCGTTCAGTTACTCCACTCGACGCTCAATTTTTCGGGAATACGGGGGAAAGTATGGAACGGAGTATCTAAACACTAGATTTCCCGGTCCCCCCGGTACATACGAAATACAGCCTGAAATTATAAAGAACCAGGCACATAAAAATGGAGACAATGAATGAATGGTTTTAAATTTATGTAATACAACAGATTTTTTAATAATTCTCTTCATCTTTCAACATTTATTTAAAAAAAACGAAATTAAATCAGCTTCAAGCTGTATCCTGCACACAGCAGGGTAGGCAGAGAGAACCTAGTGTTAAAACACTCCGTTTCCCACTTTCCGCCGAATTTTTGAGGCATTGCGTGCTGCGTGGCGGAACTTAACGCCGCGCTTTGCCTCGTCACCAGAGCGAAGAAATGAAAATATAAATGTTAACATTTATTAAATGTTTCACTTCCGCGAATGGGGATCGAACCCACAAACAGTCGATTGCTCAGTTACATTTTGTGCCTCTGCGCCACGACCGGCCTCAACTATTATTTAATTAATCCTAATTAACTATATTTATTAGAATAGAGTGTAAACAAATAAAATAGTGATAAGAGAAGTCCCGCATAACCATTTTGGTGACAGTCATGTAATATGGATCATTGAAAGGATGTATGCCATTTAAAGAAACTATTTTAAGCCGCTACCCACGACGTACTGGTATGTGACCCGTGAAGGTCTCTACTACTGACAGACAACAACAAATGTATTATTTGTATAGTAATAATAGGATGAGGCCGGCGTGGCGCAGTAGCACAGCGTGTGACGCTAGATGCGACGGTTGTGGGTTCGACTCCCACTCCGGAAATTAATTTTTACATGACTGTTCTAAAAAGTATACTTAATATTTTAATAACAAAACAAATCAGCTTCACTCTGTATCCTGCACACAGCAGGGTAGGCAGAGGGAACGTATTGTTAAGACACTCCGTGCCCCACTCACCGCCGAATTTTGGAGGCATTATGTGTCGAGTGCACTCGCTGCCGCCTGTGCCTCGACCGACACCAGAGCGAAGAAATGAAAATATAAATTTAAATAAATATTTCATTTTTTCGAGTCGGGATCGAGCCCACAACCAGTCGCGTTTACAGTCACAGTTTGTGCCACCTAAGCCACGACTGGCCTCAAAGAAAGAGAGTAGAAAGTAAAAAATTAAATATTTTAACACTATTCTGTTTGCGTACCGTACGTACTATATGTATAGATACTGAATGAGAGGCGCGAAGCGTGAAAAAGTGAAAATAAAATTATAATTTATATATACGTATATAATTGTGTGTAAATATACAAGTATGTAGGTTAATTAACATCTACATTGGTTTATAACAATCAATTAAACAACCAGGGTCAAACAATGTAAATGTCATACATGCAAAATGGCTGGCTGTGGTAATTATTAAATATAATCGACGTTTTATTACGTATTTATTAGTTAGTTTTTTGTAGTCTAATCGTTGGTGTCTGTTACCTAAGTTTTCGCATTTACAAAAATTAGAGAGCATTACCTAGGTAATGCTCTCTAATTTTTGTAAATGTGAAAACTTTTTTTTTTAGGTATTTAGCATCCAGCAGTTTTACAACGTTTTACATAAATAATGAAGATGCATTATTAAGTTTAAAAAAAAATGGTAAAACTAAAAAAACATCATACGAAAAATAAATGTTTTAGGTTATTTGGTTAGTTTTCAATTGGATGTGGGGAATGATGGACGGTTCCATCTTCCTTCCCTGCTGTGAGCGGAATACAGCGTGAAGCTGATTTTCAATTGGATAATGCAAGCATTTCTTTATAAAAACCCCCGAAGGTCGTAATGTCATTTGAGTAACTGCGCCAGTTAAGAAATTTGATAATCCGTGGTACATCCGGTGAGGCAAAGCGCGGCGTTGAGTTCTGCCACTGAATACGCAATACCTCCAGAATTCGGCAGAAAGTGGGGAACGGAATGACTTAACACTAGGTTCCCTCTGCCTACCCTGCTATGCGGGATACAGCGTGAAGCTGATTATTATTTTGATTAAGTACGTATCTATAATAAAATTAATTCTATATAAAATTTTAAGTATTAGGCACATTATGAGGATTCTTTACAATGTTACAATATCTCCTATGGGTTTCGTTCTTCTTCGAATATTTAAATATATGAATTAAAGATATTGCTGATATGAAATGTTTTGTAATTTTATAAGTTTTAAAAATATTTATCATTAGGCTTTCGCTACAACAAAATGTCTAGAAATTGACTGTTATCACTTTGTTTGTGTGGACAATGTAGTGTTAAGACACTCGATTCCCCACTTTCTACGGAATATTTCGGGGCATTGCGTGTTAAGTGGCGGAAGTAAACGCAGGGCTAAGTATGCTTCGGTGCCAGAGCGAATAAATTAAAATATTAATAAATAAATAATAATTCATTTCTCCGAGTGGAAATCGAATCCACGACGACGGCATCTGACGGGATGATAATCACATTGGCTCTATAATATGTACCTTTATTGAATTTATAGTAAAGCTACATTTAACAAGCAGATCGCTGATCAAATCGAATGCATTGGACCGTGGTTCCGCACTCTTTATATATTTCGTCATTCAGTCAGAAAACCAATGTAACACAATGGAGTCAAGTGCAATGACCTTGCACTAATAAATATTGTTTTTATGATAAAGTATCGAAGGTTTTTCCGTTACTTGAAAGATCAATCCGAATTTCAGATAAGTATAGCTTCAGATAAGTATATATAATATAGCATAATCTTACTTCTATATTCTATTCATTTGGCTTCAGACGAAAAGTAAACAAATAAAACACAATTTCTGAAACTTTTATTTCACTTTTTAATCTCGAGTAAGATCGAATTTTTTATACTATACTGTTCTTTTCTTATATAGTGTAGTTGATAATAGCTGGACTCGAATTATTAAACAAAGGTTGTGAATAGTCAATTTAAAAAAAATAAACTTAAATAAATCATATATTTGTAACTTTAAAATAGATTACCATCAGTTTAATTATCTTAAAATGTAAAATTTGCATTGTTGCTTGATCTCAAAGCTTTGATATTAATATATAAAAGACCTTTGTATATAAAAACAAGAGTAGCAAAAATAAATAATAAATTTGCTCAAGTTTTAGTAAAACAAACTTAATTATAAGGATAATAAAACTAAAGATTTATAACTCTTATTCAATTATTTATTAGAATTCAGAGCATTTGGAGGAAGTATCACCAACATGAGTGATGAAACAGTATACTACTGTATTATCAATATATATGATCAATTTTTAACATTTTTTGCTCTTATTTTATCACATGGTCAATTCACTTTTGCAATGCTTCTACTGTTAATTTTTATTTTGAATTGCATTTCTCTTGGCCCATTTCATCAACCACTTAAGTTCAGTAAATGTCTTTTGAATGTTATATTTTTATAAGTAAAATATCAATTCTCATCCATCCAGAAAACCTGTGAAGAAATTATGATTGAATTATAAATATCTGGATTTATGTAAATTATTTATTTAAAGTATGACCATCCACCATATATTACATCCCACAATGGAATGATTTCTTTGTTATATTAAAATCAAACTTTACCTATTTGAACTACATTACGACAATTTCCTTTTCCCCTTGATCTTTTTAAGTGCATTCTCCTATTGTGTAATATAGTCTCTTTTTACCGTATAATCTCCTTCGTGTGTTCTCCATACAACTGGCATTGGCAAAGTGATTAGTGGTCAACTGGCACGCTCGAAGTGCCATAAATGAGGCACTGAACTGATCTTTTTAAGCCACTGGAAAAACTTGTACAATGAGCTTCTATATTTGTCTTCATGAAATCATCCTGCTGAACTTTATACATAGAGTCCTGTAACAGATACTCAAAGTTAATTTAGTTTTAAATACTAATCCAAATGTTTGGTTCATAATTACAAAACATTAAGTACCTTACAAACATTTCATACTTTTAAATTAATAATTATCCAGGTATTCAGGAATTAAATACAGTTATAGTTTAATCATTGAAATATGATTGAAGTCTTAAAATATATTTAAACTAAGCTATTAAGTCCAGTTTCAACAAAGTAATAGATGGTTTTGCCTTAATTTCTTAACTTTGTTAGGGTACTTTAATATTTGATACGTCAACATAATATCATGCCATCATATTTAAATTGCAATTTCATTTGTAATTTATGTAATGACCTTTTAAAACTGGGCAAAGATTAATCTAAATTTACAGCCTTTAGCGGCTTGTAGGCAGTTCAATGTTATCAGGAAATATGTGTACTTTACACTATATTTCATTCACATCCAAATTATCTAGTGTCAGTCTTTGATAGTCTTGGTAATGGTAGTGGAGGAGATCTCAAATGGCCTGTTTTCTTTCCCTTTAGAGTTCTGTTTATTCCCATTCTATTTATTACTACAATTTCAGTAGTTTTATTGATAATATCACATTTATACAAAAACAAATTGTTCAGCCACCTTTCTTTTACATAATTAATAACATCAATAACAGTACCTTTTCTTCCTTGAAAAAGTCTGGTTTGTTCCAAGTTTATTCATGTTATAAAGTATAAAAAAATCATTATAACAAAACCAAAACAATCAGTAAACAACATAAAACTTAACAATGTTTCATTAGTAATTTATAAAATGTGGTTCTTTTAAAATTGGGCAAAGATTCATCTGAATTTACAGCCTCCAGCATCTTATCAACAGAAGGCACTTCATTGTTAACGTAAAACGTCTGTACTTTACGGCGTATTGCATCCAAATCTGTCTCGTTCAAAGTGTCAATCTTCGATAGTCTTGGTGATGGTGGTGGAGGTGAGCTCAAACGGCCTGTTGTTTTCTTTTCTTTTATTATTCTGTTTACCGTGGCTCGAGATATTCCCATAACTTTAGCAGTTTTATTGATAATATCGCATTTGTATGGATACGAATCCTTCGGCCACGTTTCTTCTACGAATTTAAGCACATTCATGACAGCCTCTTTTTCCCATGAAGTCATTGGAGATGTCTTTGTCTTTGGTTTACTCATGTTTTAAAATATAAAACACTTTAAAATTAACAAAATAAGAAACTTAATAAATACAGCGAAATAACAAAAATTCTATAAAAATATTTGGAAACAGTACATAAACAGTATAACTTCAATATCAACTATTAACAAGTTGATCGATAGTAAAAATGGCGGCCGTGGATATATTGTTTTGTTAATATTTGTTATTATAGAAAAATAAGCACGCACAATTGATTGAAAAGTTGAGTGAGTGAATGAGATTTTTTTTTTGAAAGTTAGATGTATGGGTAAAAAGTTAATTATAGAAAAAAAATTGATGAAACAAAAAAATGTTTTTGATCGGATAAACAATATCTTTAATTATAATTAAGGCTGTTATAGTTTAATCAAGATTAAATGTGAAATAAAAAAATCAAGTAAACATTATTGTATTAAGAGCCAAGCTTAAGTTGAAATATTGGAAATTATTTATCGAAAAACGAACAAACAGCAAATTTTATCGGACTAACAAACGAAGAACGAACGGAAACGAATCAGCAAAGTTTAAAAAAATATATTTTCTTCCGCCATTTTTGTAAGCCGCGTTATATTATGTAGGGTACCAAAGATTTCATTAGATGGGCTCCCTCCGCGTATGAACAAGTGTCCCTAAAATAAAACACACTCCCAAGACTACTCGACTATTTGTAAGAAAAAATATTCAAAAAGCTCGAATCATTAAAAATATAATGTGTTGACCTTTTTAGCCCCATTTCGGTGGGATTATATAGTACAATTTATTGTTTACTAGCAGACATTTTTTCTGCTGAATCCTTATTTGAGATGATATTTGGCAGTTCTCCGAAACGCATAAATTTCAATTTTCTTGTATTTACTCATTAACAGTAAATTATTTAAAAAAGATGAATATCATATTAAATATTTAACTAAATAATAAACAAGTAGTCTAGACAAGTTTAATGATTTAATGTATACAAAAATATAACCAACCACCAAATCTCCAAGTAAAATCTTCAAAAAATTTAATATTTTACTTGGAGATTTGATGTATTCTTAGCTAATTTCTTTCCAAACATATTCGTAATTAAACTATATTATTATTTTTTGCTATTTTTAATGAAATAACTATATTTTCAGTTCTCCTAAAATTGTTATTTTTAACCAAAAAATATTGCCACCAAAAATTTTGCTGTAAGATGTAAGCTTGGACATTATAATGCACGTTTATTGAAGTGGCATCTTTGAACAACCCCTACTTATTTTATAAATGGATTTTTTAAAAAATGTGTTAAATCGGACAATGACGATTAGTGTAGAATAATGATAAGCAACTGGAGAAAAATGATGCTGTGGTACCAACAATGATTCTTTACAACAGAATTGAAATTAAATACTTACTTATTTAGCTTCTAGCTGTAATACTAGTGGGAAAATCAGAGAGAACGGAACCGCAAACGCTACGGTCTCTATATACCTCTTTCACCTCGTCCACTAGGGGCCGTTCAAGTATTACGTAAGCAGTTTTTTTACAATTATTGACCCCCCCCTCCCCTATGTCATCAAAAATAAGCAATCCTCTTACCCCCTCCCCCAATGCTTACGTAAACATTGGCATATACATTTTTTTTAAGGTATTTTTTATTGATTTATAAGCAGCAGTATCTATATATGTAAAAGGACATGTTCCCACTGACTGAGGTAAGACGCACGCACAGCCGTAACCGCTGATAGTAGAAACGTGAAATTTGGACAGACTTTTAATTTTGAAATCTGGAAATCCACTAAGAAGGAAATTTGAAAAATTTTAACCCTAAAGGGATGAAATAGGAGTTGAAAGTTTGTATGGATTTTTTTTAAATCAGCACCGATTTTTATAAAATTTTAAATTCAGACTTTTAAAAATATTTCATTGAATACGTGTTTCGTAATTTATTTTAATTCACACCCTAAGGCTGCAAATAAGGGGTTGAAAGTTTGTATGGAAAAATCCTTGAATCGCCACAATTTTTTATAAAATTTGAAATTTAGACTCTTGACAATGTGCTATTCTCGCTAAATAGATATAAGAAACTTATATATTATATTATAAAACGAATAGTTCTATCGTCTACCATACATACGTCTACCAAATATAGCCATAATTTATATGAAGAAATAAACAACTTCTGCTTACGTAATTACCAGCTGGACCCCCCACCCCCCATGTCATCAAAAATAAGCAAACCCCCCACCCCCCTACAGTGCTTACGTAATACTTGAACGGCCCCCTATCATCAACTTTTTATACATGCCATCTGGGGCGTCCTCATACTTTTTACGAGATTTTTCTCCTTCATTATCTTTGATGCTGTATTTTCGAAGGTGTATCTTTATTACTGCTCACTTTTTCTTCATTAATCTTTTTTGCTATTCCTTCATCATCAATCCATTTTCACGTTCTATTATATTATCACCGTGAAAAGTATGATTGACTTATTCCTAGCGGATCAGTATATTTAAGGTTAAGTTGTGGACACAGGAGTGCTTAGGATGCTATATTGGGAACAGACCAATATGTAATCGTTGCTATAATAAGGAGTCTGTTTCATTTTGAGGTACGAGACATCCAAACTTGGAGTCGAATTATCGCATAAGAAGCTGGAAGTTTTAAGATCCATCGATCAAAGAGGAATAAGTACTTCCAAAATATAAGACATCTTTGAAACAGAAAACAGAACTCGTTAGGATCATAAGGCCTCAGATAAATATTTTTAAAAAAGTAAAAGGATATGCTACAAAGGCACCAAACGAAAGTACTGATAAAGATGAAGCGTGAAAGTTCTGAGAAAGAAAGAAATAAAATGTTAACGAGCAATTTTAGTAATTCCTAAGGTTGTTTATTAATTTGCCACACATTTTACAGCAGTGAGCAGGTCGCAGGAGGTCCTAAACCAATAAATAATAAATATTTTGGGAGACTACCTCGGTACAAAGAAGAATGAAAGAAACGTAAGATATGTAACATTAAATCCCTCGTAACTAGTTATGTAAAATATCCTAAATTGTATGGGTTGCCGAAACTACACAATAAGACTAAACTGACTGTATATTCAATAGTTAGCCAAATCGGTACGCCTAATCGTACGATAAACCTAACCATAATATCGGGTCTTATAAATCCCAAACCCTCGCTCGGGAGAAAAGATATATAAAAAATTTCAACTTTACTTGCTGGGTAAAGACATAATTTTTGGTTACAAATTACAATTTTAGGAGAACTGTCATACTCTCTATGTAATATATGTCACTTTTGACCTCCGGTATATGTTATTCTGTGCTTTTGACTTCGTTGTGATTTGACATTTGTCAATTTATAATAATACAAATGAAGAAGGTTGTTTTCCTAATATTAATATTAGATTTATGGATCAATATATTTCTGTAGTAAATAAAGTTAAATTCTTAGGCATTTTTCTCGATAACCGGCTGAACGGAATTGCACATACAGAATATATTATTAACAAATGCGAAAAAGGTATTAATGCACTTAGAGCTTTGTCCGGGGTGTGGTGGGGCTCACACCCATATTCTCAAAAACTACTGTACCAGGCTTTGATTCGTAGCCACATCGATTATGGCTTTTTTGTACTTGACCCCTGTAATAAAGCCGCCTCAGAAAAATTAAATAAAATTCAGTATAAATGCCTTCGTATTATTTTAGGGGCAATGAGGTCTTCTCCTACCAACGCACTTCAAGTTGAATGTGTTGATCCTCCTTACCCAATACGCCGACAATTCCTTTCCGATCGTTTTGTTTGCAAACTTTTACAGCTGTCATCCCATCCTTTAGTAACCCGCCTATCCCAGCTATCTGAACTTGTTTCTGATAATCCAAACATATCGTGCTTGTTAGATAGCTTCCTGAAATTTACCAGACTTCCAAATCCTGCCACCTGTTTTACAAGAAATCCCCTTTATTCCATCCCCTTCCGTGCTTTAACCTACTCCCCTCCTATACTCACAAATCTTGGTCTAGTTAAAGGCTCACTGAACACCAACACAGAATTTCAATCCTACATCCATCTCAATTGGTATAATCATATTCTCATCTACACTGACGCATCTAAACTTACTAAGGATGGTTGTGTTGGTGCAGCGTGTTGGATTCCCAAATTTAAAATTACATTACAGTTTAAATGCCCCCCCCTTACATCGGTGTTTACAGGTGAGGCTTTTGCTATTTTAGAAGCAATCCTGTTTGCCCGCTCCCATGACTTTCGACAGACTGTTATTTTTACTGACTCTCTCAGTTGTCTACTGGCCATTAAAGAGAATCCTTTTCGTAGCAGGAAAAGATATTCCATTATTTTAAGGATCCGCGAAGCTTTATTCTCATGCCATCGGGAAGGATTATCAGTCTTATTAGTTTGGATTCCTAGCCACTCTGGTATTGCAGGAAATGAATCCGCAGACTCGTGTGCGAAGAATGCTATTGCTTGTGGCACTTTAGAACATTACCACAATTCGGCCCAAGATTTGTTGTCACTTGCAAATACTCGTTTGGACTTGTCTTGGAATAATTACTGGAAGTCATTAAAATCTTATAAGGGTAAATTTTATGCAACCATACAACCTGATATTCCAAGGCGACCTTGGTTTTTCAATCAAAAATTTACTGCACGGAGAATTATAACTACAATCTGTCGCTTGCGCCTTGGGCATGCATGTACTCCAGTGCATCTGGCCAAGATCAGGGTCAGGGACCATTCACTTTGCGAATGTGGCCTGGACGAAGGTTCTTTTTCCCATATCCTTTTCTCCTGTCCTAAATTACTTCATCCTATCTATGATGTCCTCCCCCATAAAGTCCCTCGTCCCCTTAATGTTCAGTGTGTGTTATCGTTTGTGTTTAGTCCCCTTTGTACATTCTTATGTAAATATATTAGACATAATAAAATTAAATTGTGAACTAACCTAGGTATAGATTATACTAACACTGTTTGTTGTAGATTTACTGTATTTTAGTTTGTGATGTCATGTTTTTAATTTTTTTTTCTTTCAGGTGGTGGTATATCTAATTAGACCTTCTATTTTTATACGTTTTATTCAGTCTTTTAAGTGATATTTTCTTTTGTTTTTAATTTACCAATCTTCATCGTGTCTTCTCCATTCTACGTGACATTGGCGAAATAAACTGTGCTCTACTGGCACGCCTAAAAGCCATAAAATAAGAAACAGAACAGAAGAAGGTTGTTTTTAAAAATAAACATTATTAAAGAATTAATGAATGTTACAAAATTAAACAATGTAAAGAGACTAGCAAATTATATTTGTTTTACAAAAGCTATAGTTCTCTCCAGTTCTGTGTTGATTTGGAAATAAAAAGAATAAAAGAACCGGCAATACACGAAATTTCGCTTGAAACTCAATAATATAATTAGTAATTCAATAATCTTTTATAAATTATAATAGAAGTTATGCTTCAAGCTCCAGAAAATGTTAAACAAACCCTTGTTCACCTTCTCCCGCAATCGGTTATTAACGATGTAGCTTGTTTTGTTTTTTACGATAATCATCCGAGGGACCAAAGATGTTTAGATATTACTGTATGTACTCGAAAAGGAGAAATAAAAGAATTTTATCAGCGTGAATCAATCAATTCAATTTTAATAGAAAATATTATTGGTATATCTGAAATATTAATTATAAGAAATACTAAATGTGACCTTTTTTATTTAGTGGTTGCTCAAAATGAAATTATCATCATATCCAAAAAAGAAACCCTCCAGTTATGTTTTAGAATATCTAATGTAGATAAATATAAATTTGAAGAAGCAAGTTGTAGAGGACTTAAAATATTTTGTAATGATGATGCAGTACCTGTAATTTTTGATGATGATATGAACAAATTAGAAGATGCTGAATTAATCCTGTCTCATGAAAAGTCTGAAGATTCCTTGCCTATAATCAATCAATTAAAGAGAAAATTAATTGAAGCCAAATATACTACAAAACACAATGAAAATATATTAAATGACTATATAAAGTTAAGGCAATTAGCTGCATTTCAAATGTATAAAAAAACACAATTAAATTCAAATGCTACTTCTGCTTTCAAACTTGACCAGAATGAGGTGATTATTACACATTTTTATTAGTTCTTTAATAAATCAATTAGAAAAAAATCATTAAAAAATTACACTACATGATGATCTTAATGTTGTTTCTAGATATCTAATGCTTTACAAGTTCAAACTGAGGCACCTATTGTCCGTTTGTGCAATGGGAAATTTGTTATGTTATCTAATATAGTCAATAAAAATAAGTAGTAAGTATTATACCTACACTCTTCTATATATTTTTTAAGCATAACTGCATTGAAGCTTAATTTATATACTACAGATACTTCTTGTTTTAAACAGTTATTATTTACAATTTGTTAATTGTACATATATATTTATTTCCAAAGTGTATTTTAGTTACAATTTCTGATTTAAAATATGCATATCCTATAAGTTCCACCACTAAACACACAATGCCTCTAGAATTTGGTGGAAGCTGAGGAATGGAGTTTCTTAACCCTAACTTCCTTCTGCTTCCTCTACTGTTCCGTGTGCTGGATACAGAATGAAACTAAAAAATATATAAAAAAAGTAAATCTTTAAAGGTTATTTATCTATATTTACAGTGGACTTGATGATGTTAGTGTGCTATTACATGGAGCATCGAGACCATCAATAGAATATAAGTCAAAATTGTTCATACAAATACCAACTTCTCCATTTTGGTCCGAAATGAAATCAATGCTTAATAGTGAAGAAAAATGCACTTTAGTTACAATTCTTGATGTGAGTGAAGTAAAAAATGATACGGAGACGAGAATAGATTTTGATGTTGTTATATCATTGAAGTTAAAAGGTACAAATTATTTGCTTCCTTTGGACAGTGTGTCCATATCTGCTTTGGATATGATGGGAGAGAAATTTGAAATGTTAGCAGATGAAACAGAAGGTATTTAATATTATGTTTTTTTTTAACTTTACATTGTATGCCACATAGAGAGAGGGAGAATGATGTAATTCATTCTTGTGCTCAATTTTTAGAGGTGTGCTGCATTGCTGATTAGTGGATTGGATTGTGGAACTTAATGCCATGCTTTGTTTTCTTATAAAAATAAAAATTAATTATAATTTTAAGAATTAAGCAGTTGTATATTCTATCAGACACTATGCCGCTGCACTCATGCCATTTCTATGTTTTATTATTATATTAAAGAAAATATTTTAAGGAATATAATAAAGTTTATTTTAGCTACAATTTTATGCTGTCTGGGATAAATATTGCCTTTATTTTAATACTTTTTATAGTTAACTATGACTCAGTAAGATCATCATTGTTAAACTATATGATTGTAGATTTGATGTCCTATCAGAGGAACAAATAATTTTTATTTTCCCACTTTGATAAGGAAAATTGTAGTGTTAAGTTTTGCCACTCATATTAAGTGGAATATCTTGAATTTGGGAAG
This sequence comes from Heliconius himera, assembly GCA_021202915.1. Classification (NCBI taxonomy): domain Eukaryota; kingdom Metazoa; phylum Arthropoda; class Insecta; order Lepidoptera; family Nymphalidae; genus Heliconius; species Heliconius himera. The sequence continues at coordinate 188,644 of JAJHJA010000672.1, read as the reverse complement.
AAAGTGGAAAATGTATTGTCTTGGCACAAGGTATTTTCTGCCTACCATTATGCAAAATACAACAAGAAGTTAAATTTTATACTATAATTTATAAAAATATATTATATTAAGGCCAGTCATGGCGCAGGAGCACAAAGTGTGACTTGTGTGGTTGTGGGCTCAATCCCCATTCGAGGAGATGAAATATGTACTTAAATTTATATTTCCATTTCTTTGCTCTGGTGTCGAGGCAAAGCATGGCGTTCAGTTCTGCTTCTCAACACGCAATGCCTCCATACGGCAGAAAGTGGGAAACGAAAAGGTTCCCTCTGCCTACCCTGCTATGTGTGGGATACAGCGTGAATCTGATTTAATTTATAAAAAAATATTTCATATTTTCAGATAGCAGCAATATAGTTTTATCTATACTTGCCACATCGAAGAAAATAGACTTATGTTTGAGACACTTTGGAAATAGTGAGAACACTGTTCTAACACCAGCAAATTTGTTTGGGGATTATTTGAAAATGGATAAACTTACAAATATGGATAATATTTTTATTTGCAAGAAATCTCCACACCACATCCTTTATGGTGTTATGGTTGTTCTTGAAGATAATAATGAATTAGTACCTAATCATATTATGAATGTTCAAGTCTATGTTCGGTAATTTATTTTATTGGATATTTTTTTTGTCTTTTAGTGTAATTAAAATGTATTTGATATTTTTTATACTAAGTTACAGCTTCTATTGATTCTGTGTAAATTTATAATTACAATAATTGAAGTTGTTGTGATGTTTGCTTTTCACTTGGGGGCAATTCATTGTTTTTATTTCCTTGCTCTGGTATTTTTTTTTAGTTTCACACTTTATTTCGGACATAGCAGTGTAGGTACAGGGATTGTGGGAAGCATTGAGTGTTGAGTGGCGGCAATCGATGCTGCGGTTTGCCTCGTTACCCAAGTGAGGTTAATTATTGAGTAAGAGTCTTAAAATACACAATAGAGGTTAAAGTTTACAACATTAAGCCCTCTTTTGAATATAAATTTATTTGATTTTATGATTTAATTCTACAGCAATTAGACAAAATGTATTATTTAGGCAAGAGTAAATAAATAGATTTCCGGGGCGCCGCGATTTGAAACTACTCTTAGGTTCTACACGTCAAAATAAAGTGAAAATGAAGAATAAAAAAAATCGATATCTCGCTTCGTTTGCGAGATATCGACTATCGATTTTTTTTATCTCGTTTTTTGCAAATATTTCAATTTGACAATTTTTGTAGGGTATATATGTCAAAATAAAGTGAAAATGAGAAGTAGAAAAATTGATATCTTGCTTTGTTACAAGCTATGCGCATTTTTTAAAAAAATGGAACAGTCAATTTTTTTTCATAAAATCAAAATCAAAAAAATATAAAAGATTTTGACAATACCAAGCTCTTTTCCATTAAGTGCGTGTAGTTGTTGATTTGTCCTTTGAATACCTGAAATGAATATCTGTATTCTACATGTGAATTTTTTTTCTAATTTTTGTGAATTATTTTTTTAATTTTTCAGATGTACTTCTCAAGTGCTGCAACTAATACATTTTATATATGACTCGGTTCCTCATAAAATAATAGCAACGACACCAGATTATGAATTAACAGCAAAAATCAGTGAATTATCGAAGTACAATGAAAAGAAGTCTTTTACATTAAACTATGCAGACTGTGCAGTATCTGTCACAAATCAAATAAAGATTATACAAGAACACATAAACGATTGCTTAGTGAAAATAACAGCCGAAAGTTCTGGAAATGAACCCACTAAAGAAGTAGATTTGCTAGCTCTAGGTGTACCTAAATATCTTGAGTTCCGGAATAAGCTTCTGGAAGAATCTGCGAAAGGGATAAACTATTTGAATTTTGTACCACAAACGCTAACTGATACGGATTCTGATGAAATGATTATTGATGATTAATAGGTGTATTATATTTTGTCTTCCCTTTTTTTAATTTATTTAAGTCTTTATTACACCAACAAGATTTAATACAAAAGAAAGAGAATCAAACAGAAAAGCATTGATGTAAGGGTGGCTTTATCAGCGCAGGTGATCTGTTCCAGGCAACCCCTACAGTAAAAAGAACATAGAACACAGGATTTTAGGTTGGTGTACAAAAGAACTAATTATCTATAATAGACTTACTTAAAAGTTACATGCTATATGTTGTCATAATAATTTACTTATATAGATATATAATAAATACATAAGTAAAAAAAAAGAAAATAAATAAATAATTAAAATATAAACTTACATAAACTATAATTACATACATACAAGTAAATATTATAGAGAAAGGAAATAGTTGGGTTTATTTTATTTTAAATGTAAGAGTTACTTAAATGTTACAATAACCTAAATTTTTGTATTTTTTCTTCACACAGTTTTCCTTTTTACAGGATTTGCACACTCCGATTCCCACTTTCCACTCAATTTTTGAAACATTGTGCGATGAGTGGCGGAAGTCAATACCGCGCTTTGTCTTGTAGCCAGAGAGAAAAAAAAAATAATTATGAATTCCAACGAATGGTTTCGAACCCACAACCGTCGTGTTTACAGTACAGACGCTATATCGCTGCTCTATGACGGCGGTATGTTGGTAATGTTCCTTAAGTGGTAAACCAAAGAATAAACTTTATAAAATATTACATGAATGATATTCATATTTATTCCATTATTCTTTGAGTTATCATTTTCGTTTTGATTTATTTTTAAATACCTCTTAACTGTATCATATAAACTAGCGACCCGCTCGCGGCTTCGTCCGCAAGTACTACACAAATATTTATTTTCTCATCTGTCTTACTTCCTCACGAAAGTCCAGTAACTTTATCATTTTAAAGACAATATCCATACATAAGCTAAAGTTTCAGCCTTCATTTTCATCTCTTATTCGTGGCGCAGCGTGTGACTGTAAACGAGATAATTTAAGGGGTTCGATTCCCACTTGAGTAAATGAAATATTTAATATTTTTATTTTTTCGTTCTGGTGTCGAGGCAAAGCGCAGCGTTGAATTCCGCCACTGAACACGCAATGCCATCAGAGTTCGGCGGAAAGTATCTTAACGCTAGGCTCCCTTTGCCTATTCTGCTACATGCGGGATACAGCGTGAAGCTAAAAAAATATATATTGACATACCTTTTTATTTATGAGCAGATTGAAACAAAATAAATACTGAAATGTTAACGGAAATTTTCCGAACTATAATAGTGAAAAATGCATTTAAACCGCTAAAGCCGTTTCTGAGTGCCCCCAATAGTAGATTTTCTTATATATCTTCCATGTACAGACAGTGATGATTACAGTTTTATTATATGTACAGATAAAATTATCTAGTCAAATTACTGAATAACTTCTAATTAAAAATATACAACAAAATGTATAATTATGTAATTCTTTCCCCAAATAGTAAATTTATGATTTATCATAATTATATTTTAGTAGTTAATATATTTTTTATATTTATAAGAAAAGAAATGCAAGGTTAATTTGAAAAATATAGATTTAATTACAAAAAATACAAAACTCGACGTGTACACTTTTTTATAAAACACTTTATAAAAACTTGGAAAAATAAATATACTTAAAACAATACTGCCTGTAAAGAGAGCATTTACAAAGTCTCAAAGTCAACGTACAAAGTAATTGTAATTTTTTACATTGAGCATTGAAATTTACTTAATTTTTTCTCTTGTAGGACAATATATTGTAAATCGAATCAATTTATTTTATAATTATTGCAAATAAGTAATTAATTATAAATAAACTCTTACAATATACTAAATAAATAAATACTAGTAACATTTACAGATAATCTATGAAAATATAATAACGTACATAGTTATATTTTAACGTTTCAAACAAGTGAAAACAAAACAGAAAAATAATTATAAATAATATTATAAATTATTGCAATACCCGATTTTTTCCTCTTATTAGCACCATTTGTCAGCTTTATCTTAAATTAAAGTAATTATATTACTATATTGTTTTTTAAATACTATTAAAAAATATATTTATATTAAGCGTCGCGTAATTCAAAATATCACTCTAGTTTTCTTCCTTGAATATTTATTAAATTTTTCCAAAAAAATTAAAACTTATTTACTGATATTTGTAACCACTGAAGAAACATTTTAGTTTTGAGGCAACTCCGTGTAATATTTTAAATTAACGATTAAGAAATTAAGAATTATATTATGGATTGTTAAATATTAATTAATATTTGCAATCCATAATAATTATTTATCTTTAGCTTATATAATTTTGTTAATAACGCTCTTAAATATACCCACAACCTATGAGCTTGACGTTGAGAATAAACAATCGACAATCTTAAAAATAAAAAAAAAACATAAAATGAGTATTTCCATTTTAAGTCTGTATATATTATAAGGCATTATGAACTAACTTATTGTTATAGTTTCCATGGTCCCTAATGTAATCTGTATACAATGTATCTATTAAATAATGTACAGTGATAGAAATTTCCTAAATGTAATGATAAAAATATATTAATCAACTTCCCGCACACAAAAGGGTAGACAGAGGGAACCTCGTGTTAAGACACTTCACGTTCCCTATTTTCTGCCGAATTTTTCGAGTCATTGCGTGTTGCGGAACTCAACGCCGAGCCTTGGTGCCAGAGCGTACAAATGAAAATATTAAAAAATAATATTTAATTCCCTCGGGCCAAACCCATAACCGTCGCATTTCAGTCGCACCCTTGTGTCTCGAAAATATAATAATTTGTTCTATTATTAAAGTATATGATATATAACTTAATATATGTACAGTATATCCTATAAACAATAGCATATTGGGTGTCTCCTATCCTATACGATGTCCATAATTTTGAGGCAAATACGTTTAACTGTAGTCTGGTAATGTCCAATAGAAATATTAAATTTGAAGAATAACTTTTACTTGATGACTTCTCCAAATATATACAACAATAAAAATCACAATAAATCTTTTATGATATGAAATTATGATTTGATATAAAAAGCCTGTAATAGTCTATATATCTACTTAAAATCAGTTTCACACTGTATCCCACAGCAGAGTAGGCAGAGGGAACCAAGTGTTAAGACACTCCGTTCCCCACTTTCCGCCGAATTTTCTCAACGCCGCGCTTTGCCCCGACACCAGAGCGAATTTAAATAAATATTTCATCTTATCGAGTGGGGATCGAACCCACAACCAGTCGACTTTACACACTTTGTGCCCCTGCATACTGACCTCATATATACCTACTTATTATTTATTATTACCACAATAAATGCAGTGTTTTCTAATTTAATATATTATTTACAAAAAGATTGCCTATTCTCAACATTTCAATTTAAATATAAACATGCTCTATTACAGAACGGGGAGGTCGTAAGCGTGCTTTAAGCACACCTCTCCGGAGCAACCCACACTGGTCAGGTACTAGGAAGCTTTGTATTGCCGCCTGACTCTACACATTAATTACAATATTATAATAAATAACCTTAAAATTATAATTTGAGCAAATTTACCAAATAACTTTTTTATTATATTACAAAAAAAATAAATCAGCTTCAGGCTGTATCCCGCACACTGCAGGGTAGCCAGAAAGTGGGGAACCTAGTGTTAAGACACTCCGTTCCCCACTTTCTGGCGAATTCTGGAGGCATTGCGTGTTGAGTGGTAGAACTCAACGCCGTGCTTTGCCTCGACACCAAAGCGAAGAAATGGAAATATAAATTTAAGTAAATATTTCGTCTCTTCGAGTGGGGATCGAACCCACAACCAGTCGGTGTTACAGTTACAGTCACACTTCGTGCCGCTGCGCCACGACTGCCCTCAATTATATTACAATTTATCTAATTTTGTATAATACTTTTATTGATAATGGAATATGCTTAACTGACAAAAACATTTTATTATAAAGTCATAGGAACACATTGAAACGCAAAATGAAAAATATTTTTTTCAAATACGTGTCTATGTTTTATTTTTGGTTATTATTAATTTTGGAATATATATTGCACAGATTCTTTACCCATAGAATATTGGACTTATTTTAGAATTTATCAAATATTTGGTAGTATTAGAACTAACATATTCCATTACCTTCTGGAAGTCTTGATATAATTTATTAAACTTATTATAATTTATTGCTATTATTGCATTATACTTATTTCTATTATTGCATTGCACGTCCGGCCATTCTTCTAACTATATATACATATACATGTTCAGAGGTATTTATTTAGAATGTTATATAAAATGATCTAACAATAATTAATAAACTATTTTTTAAACTTAAAGTGTTATTCCACACTTAGGAAAAAAAAAACTTTTTAGAAGCGGGATTTGAATCCACGCCTCTTGGACCGAGAGGATTCCAAGAGGCGCGGGTTCAAATCCCGCCACGTTCAAATTTTTATACGTTTTCTAAAAAGTATAATTAATTAACCACTTAAATTATTATATTGCACTCGGTTTATTATTGCACAATTCACTGGCTAACATTATCAGTAATAGTTTTTATTTTTCTCATTCTATTAGAATGTTTCGTATTTTCTTCGCTCGGCGCCATTTTTTCACAATTGCCGAAATATACAGAATGTGTTTCTACACTTTCAGCACCAGATTCGCTTCTAGCTTCATCCGCAGAATCGTCACTCTCCGTACAACTTGCTATTTTAGCGATCACTATTTTCCTTTGTACTTGCTTAGAACTGGTAGAGTCGCTGCTAAGATAACCAGAGTCCTCTACGCTGAGACCTTTTTTTCGCCTAAATTTGGATCTATGTCCGTTTTCTATTTTTTGACCGCGGACAAAAGTATTTGTGTTGATTTTACTTTGAGAACTCGATGTACGTAAAGAGCTTCTAGTGTTGTCAAATATTGTTTTGTCATTATGCGGTGTGGTTAAGTTTACATCTTCGTATTCAGCATACTGACTACGATTTGTTCTCGTTGAACTTTTTGAAGCATAAACAGAACTGTGTGGTGAAAAATTTTCACTAGTATTGCATTCTTTTATTGTATTAGTTGTTAATATTCTTGGGTCTAGATTTCTATTTTGTAGATTATTAGAGTAATCTGCTCCTGCAATGTTAGATTGAACTCTTCTAGGAGGGAGTGTAGGTTTTTCATATACAGGAGTATCTTCTGTGGGTGGTAGTGGTGGAAGTATATCGGGTCTTGCCAAATTTCTGAATTGTTTTATTGTGGGTGGAGTTGACTGGCGTTGTCTTTTAGAATGTCGTAGTTCTAGGGTTAAAATCCGACCTTCCTCTGAAGACCAGTCAGCGTTATCGTCCCAAGTATCATCTGTAGTGTCGTCTAAGGATTTTGTATCACTGTAAACATTAGGTGATAACTTTGGACGATTTAAAAAATTTCGTGGATTCTCGTGGTCATTTCGTAAACTATTAAATTTTGCAATAGATCCTTGTTTTTCATTAGTTTTTATAAAGGTACCACTACTCCTTAATTGTATTCGCTGACTGCTTCTATGTCGCGAATGATCAATATTTTTTATAAGGTCTTTGCGACTAAATTGAACATTTTCAACTATTTCTCTTTGCTTTGGGTGTTTTCTATCTAAAGTATCAGGTTCAAAACCGTCAGATTCGTGAATTTTTATATAATTTTCTGGTGGATCTTTCACCTCTATTGTCAAACAGCCAGGTTTTTCTTCTATTCTTTGTATATTTTTAGATAAACTTAATTTTCTACTTCCCATAGAGCACTCAGAGCCACTGGGTGATGTGGGTGTACTGTCAAAGTTATAACTATTATTTACGTAAACTTCACTTACTAAACTGTAATTATTTTTAACACGATTCAGCGTCACACCTGTAGTTTGTTCGACCGGAGAGATTGGCTTTTTTAATTCTATAATTTCGTAGTGATTATCTTCTACACACACATCTCCTTCTGGAGACGGAGTATTGCTATTGCTACTGGAATTTGTTTTATAAATAGCATTTCTCATAGTAAGTTCTTCTTCTAGGGGCAAAGCATTACTAAGACTTGGGCTCGCTTGGGATGATGGGACATCAGGATAGTCAATGGGAGTAATCTTTCCCTTTTTATTTGAATTTCTTTCAAGACTATCAGTCTCATATTCGTTTCCAGAAGGACTATCTAAAATGTTTCTTGCAAAGGAATCTTCAATATTTTGTGATACTGTGTTCTTGGAAAACCTTTCTTCATCAGAACTACTCATGTTATATGAAGATCGTGAAAAATGATCAAGCGCTATAGCTTCATTGACCATATCAGGTAAACCTGATTTGTTTTTAATTAGCGATTGTCTTTGTCGTTTCGTATTTTCATTATTATCTCTAAGACTTCCAGAACGACACTCTTTTGATCCTATAGGATTTATCTCGTTTACTCTTGATATTGTTTCACAATGATTATTCTGATTTTCATCAGTATCAAAATTGGGTAAAGGTATATTATAGTTTCTGATTGAAGGCTCTGATCGAACTGACCTAGAGGTAGACTTTTTATGATGTGAGAATTTTCCAGATAAATTCAAACTGTGATTAGCGCAGAAACTGTTATGTTTTTGTAATTTACCTTGATTCTCGTTGCTTGGTAGCGAGAGCAATGAATTTGCTAGGGTATTTTGAACTTGATTTGTTGATTGATCACCGTATAATGTTTGTGACTTAGTGTTTGGTATATTTTCTAACCACTTTCTTATGCTATTTTGTTTTTCACCTTTATCTCCTAAACAGTTGGAGCAAGTTGTAACATTGTATTTAACGAAGTTTTGAATATCGTTATTGTTATTAGTCTTACATCCGGGACAACCTAAGCAATTTGATTTCTTTCTACTATTTTCTCTTTTCAAGCTAATCACACTACCGCTGCGTTGGCTTCCTGCGTTATACAGGTCAATGCTATTTCCATTTGACGGGTAGGTTTCTTCCTCAGGTATTTCATTTAATATTGGATGAAAACGCTTTGCAGCCATTTTTTGTTTGGCAATTGCTATCACTTCTCTTATTTTAGATAGAAACTCGATTGCGGCAGCAGGAGGATCCTGTAACACAATGAAATGAGTTTATAATTTTTATATATTGATTTATATTAAATCTTCCAAATACAATCTACAAAGCGTATATATTTTTAATAGCTATTAAAAATATATATTATTTATAATTGTAAAAATTAAGATGATATTCAATGAAAAAGAAACTGGTGGTTGATATAATGAATATTTTTTGTATTTGTTTAATATTATTAATCTTCAATAACAAAAAAAATATATATTAAAAAAAAAACATCGTATAATACATTAAAATAATCAATAAAATACGTACTGCCAATAAATGAGGTTCAAAGTAAGCCGGGTTGAAGTAGAGCTTGCGGCGCGTAGTTCCCACTGGTCTTGCGATTTCACGGTCGTCTATTGTCTCAACTATAGAGACGTGCTCGTCGGGTAAACGTTCGATTCCCGATTCGTCTCGATGATTCATTTCGTAACCATCACCTTGATGACGTATTTCTTTCGAATTCCTATGTATAACTGCTGATGTTGTTAGATTCTGAAAAATTTATAACTTTTATTACACACGTCTTAAGGTTTAAATTTGATTGAACTGAATTGTGGTATTTAAACGATGCCATTAAAAATATATAATATAAAAGATATATAATAAATGACGCTAGTGGTGGTGCAGGGGCACAAAGTGTGACTGTAAAACCGACTGGTTGTGGGTTCGATCCCCACTCGAGGAGATGAAATATTTACTTAAATTCATATTTCCAGTTTTTCGCTCTGGTGTCAAGGCAAAGCGCGGCGTTGAGTTCTGCCACTCAACACGCAATGCCTCCAGTATCCGGCAGAAAGAGGGGAACGGAGTGTCTTAACACTAGGTTACCTCTGTCTACCCTGCTGTGTGCGGGATACAGCGTGCAGCTGATAATAATATATTTTTTGTATACAGTCTAGTCAGATACGACAATGGTGTGGTGCTAAAATCAAATTTATTCAACTCACATTAAAATCATTTTCCTCACTTTGCATACTACTGTCATTGTAGTCTTCCAAATCCGATAAATCACTACAAAAACCTTTATTATCGTGAAACTGTCGTCCCACGGTTAATAATGGATTATTCTTTATAACCCCATCATCTGGGTTCGGTAGATTTTGTATACGTTCATTGTTAATTCGTATTATATCATGCTCAGTAATGGAGGTACCATCTGGTTTCTTTAAACCTTTAAGTTTTTTTAAAGCACTCTCTTCACAAGCAGCTTTCCGACGTTTCTTTATATGTAAATAGAGAAAAACAGACGCGACATATATGAGACCGAGAAGTAAGGAACTTATGCCAATTGCTACGTATTCTGAGACGGAGAGTCCAGAAGTGTTGGAGGTTTCTGATGTCTGTGCATTAGTCGCGAATTGAACCTCAGTTATATCTGGAATTAAAAGTATATTTTTTTTATTAAAGTATTATATTAGATACTGTTGACAAAATTAAATTATGAAATAGCGATAAATGTATACAAATAAAATTGTGATTTTTCCTCTAATTATCTTCATACATCTTTGATTTTGTTTTATCGTATACAGTTTTACAATATGCCGCATTTTGCTTAAGAAGTTAATTTGTAAACAATTTTTATAATAAAAACAATGTCTTACTATTGCCGTGTTTAGGCGGTGTGCCCTGGACTCTGAAGGCGACACACGGTGTGAATACACCGCGGAGGTCCAACGGCGAGGTCGGCGTCGCTGCTATATCCCTGCACAGCAGCCGTACAACCATGACACGACCTGACATCCTCGTACGAACTTCGTCTTCACCGCTCCACTGAAACGATAAATATGCAGCTTAACAAACTCATCATCATTATCATCATCAGCCTGTCCTCGTTCACTGCTGGAAAAAAGCTTATCTGGCATGCCTTTGAGCTCGATTTTCAAGATAAACAACAATACAATTGAATTACAAAGTTTAGAGTGTTAAAACCCCCCGATATCTAACTAAGTATGTTATAAATGAAATTATAAAGTAGTTCAAGTAGGCTCTAATTGTTTTTTGGGTACCCAGAATTTAAACCATAAGCTTACTTAATTAATATTTCACAAAAAATATATATTAGTTTGGTCTTATAAAATACATATACGGTGGTAAAGTGGGAAACGGAGTGTCTTAACAGTAGTTTCTCTCTGCCCACTTTGCTATATGCGGGATACGACATGAAGCCGATTTGATTTTATAAGAACGGGCACTTCTTTAATTTAAGCAAAAGTTACGCTTACAGAGAGTAAATAGATTGTGCAGACGAAACACTAAGTATTTTTTTTACCTGTAAAAATGTCCTGCCTTCATCCCGAAATAATGTAAATGGCACGTCAGCATCGAGCGTGTTCCGTAGATCTAAAAAACCTTTGCGAGTAAGAAACTGAGCGCCGGATACAGCGCATATGGGAGTTTTCACATCTGTAAAATATATGAAAGTATATTTATTAATAATATAGATTAGTGACTAAATAATACATTTATTTTGTTATTTACTAGTTTTATATTATTATTGATATTGATGAGGCCAGTCGTGGCGCAGGGACACAATGTATGACTGTGAACGGTTGACAGGTTGTGAGTTCTATCCCACATGAAAAATTGAAATATTTAATTCTTTAAATATTTAATTTTCTTTACTCTGGTGTCATGGTAAAGTGCGGCGTTTAGTTCCGCCAAAACGCAAAACCTCCTGAATTAGGCCGAAAATGGGCAGCGGAGTGTCTTAACACTAGATTCCCTCTGTTTACCCTGCAGTGTGCGGGATGTAGCGTGAAGCTGCATACATTATTGACTATTTATAAATTTGGCAAAGCCCATCAAAAAAATTGAAGCAAGAATAAACTCTAAAACAGTAAAAACTTACTTTGAAACGTTATTTCTCTCGATGGATGTATTATTTGACCTTTTAACGGTAAATAGATAAATGGTATCCTCTGCACTCCACTGCCGGTTCCGAAAGTGGCCAAGGAACATTCTGTGAACAACGCGAATTGATTGTGAATAATAACATTGATTTATGGTAGCTCTAATAAATCAATATGAAAAATTAACAAATGTAATATCTATTAATAAAGTTTCTGTTTGTGTTAAATAAAAATGTTTTTTGAGGATAATGAGGCCAGGCGTGGCGCAGCGGCACACAATGTGACTGTAAAACCGACTGGTTGTGGGTTCGATGCCCCACTCGAGGAGACGAAATATTTGCTTAAATTTATATTTCCATTTGTTCGCTCTGGTGTCGAGGTTAAGCGCGGCGTTGAGTTCTACCACTCAACATGCAATGTCTCCAGAATTCGGCAGAAAATGGAGAACGGAGTGTCTTAACACAGTGAAGCTGAAAAATAAAAAGAAAAAAAATGTTTTTGTATCCAGTAATTTTGTGAGTGACACTCGAAAACACGCGGCGTTAAGTTCCGCCATTGCATATGTTCCGCCATTGCATTGCAATATGCAATGCCTCCAGAATTCAGTGGAAAGTGGGGAACGGAGTGACTCAGTAACAGCGTGAAAAAAACAAAAAATTAAAAATGCTAGACAACCAAAATATTACTTGACAATTACTGGAATAACTAAAATATTAGCGTCTCATAAAATTAATACATTCGATTTAAATCTTTTTAATAGTAATGTAATACTATAGTTGAAATATAATTTTTCTTTAGATAATATTCGAAGAGGTGTTCGAATAATCTTATTCAAATTCAATAAAAGGCTTAACATTAATTTTCTAATCCATACATATTGATGCCAGTGGCAAACGCGATTGGTTGTGGGTTCAATCCCCATAAGAGGAAATGAAATATTTATTTAAATTTATAATTCCATATCTTCGCTCTGGTGTCAAGGCAAAACGAGGTACTCAATACCTCTAGTCAACACGCAATGCTTCCAGAATTCAGCGGAAAGTAGAGAACGGAATGTTTTAGCACTAGATTGCCTCTGCCTATCCTGCTGTGTGCGGGATATAGCGTAAAGCTGATTCAATCGATACATTTGAATGTGAAAAGTTTACAATTTAACGTAGAATTCATCCAATTTTATGCACATACTTATCATTAAAAAGTCATTAAAGAGAACCTATCTCTAAAATAGTAGTCTTTAAATGTTGATAAGATCGTTATCTCGCAAATCCGATTGCGTCAAATAAAACACAGTATTAAATTAAATTCAAATATATTTATTGTTCATAAAAGCTTAAAATCTACAAGAGTACACAACTTATACTGTATTTATCCTCTAAAGTCTAAGCTGGAGCATTGGCCATTTCTCAATGCGTTCAAAATCGATTTCAGCAAGCCGTAGTATAATACTCAGTAAGAATCTAACGATAGCTTAAAAGCTTATATTTAAATTAGAAATTACATTTTAGCTAAACTGCAATAAATGTAAACAGAACTAGTGAGAGCTGTTGTGAATTCTTATTTATTATTTATAAATATAATAAAATTGTTATAGTATCACATATAGGTACTAGGGGTCGCAATATCGGGTCATTCAAGCAAAACCGGGATTTTCGATATCGACTTCAGAAAAATCCCGGGATCCCGGATTTTTCGATATTTTCGATATTTTAGTTTTTTTATACCAAAATTAGTAATTTTTCAAGCCTCTTCTTATTTTTAGAGTTAAGTTAGGGGGGTATTTTTAGAAAAGTAGTAAATTAAATTATATTTACTCAATAAAACAATTTTTTATTATAGACTATATATACACTTTAGTAATAATATTTATTAAATATACTGTAAAAAAATATATAATAATTTGCTACGAAAAATATCTTATAGGCTTATTATTTAACAACATATATTTTGCAGCGTTTTTGCAACGATGAGCGGAATTTTACAAGGAGATGTATGAATGTGATGACGCCTCAGTCTCAAGTAACAGTGAAACGCTGAGTCTTGATATAGCTGATGGCGGAATCAGTGTAAAAGAAGTTGAGAGTGCAATACGAAGTCTGAAATGGGGTAAGTCAGCGGGAGCAGATGGAGTTACTGCCGAGATGAACAAATATGGTGGGCCACGCGTCTTGGACTTGTTCTGGTTTTTGTGCAATTTATGCTGGAAATCAGGGGAGGTCCCAGACGATTGGCAAGATGCGGTCATCGTGCCTTTGTATAAAGGCAAAGGTTCACAGATAGACTGCGCAAGCCACAAGGCTATCAGATTGGCTTAGATAGTAAAGTTTATACTAAAGTTTCAGCGAGAAGAATGTAAGAGAGATCTGAAAGGCTGTTGTGGGAGGCCCAAGGAGGCTTTCGAGCTAGAAGAGGTATGGATCAGATCTTTTCCCTCTGCATGATCACGGAAAAATTTTTGGCCGTTAACCAAAAAGTTTTCTGTACTCTTGTGGACTTGGAAAAGGTGTTTGACAGAGCGAAATTATGGGATACTACTCCGGTACAACGTGAGTGGACCTTTGTTGCAGGCTGTAAAGTCTCTTTACAGAGATCACCCAGCCTGCGTGCGAGTAGGAACTGGCATGTCGCCCTGGTTTGATATCCGATCGGGTGTTAAACGAGGTTGCGCCATGTCAGCTTGGTTGTTCTATTTGTATTTGGATAGCTGTCTCCAAGGAGTGAAACAAAGTGATATGACAGTGAAAATAGGTGACCTGAATGTGAATTGCCTGCTGTACGCAGATGATGCAGTGCTTATTGCATCATCAGAATGCAAGTTGTAGGCATTGGTCACCACTCTGAAAGAAGGGTGGGAATATAATGGTCTAAGCCTCAATGCGAATAAGACAAAGGTTCTGATTTTTGAAAGAGATGAAGAAAGGACGGAATGCAAGATCAGTGTAAATGAAAAGATATTAGAACAAGTGAATGAAGTGGTATACTTGGGAAGTATGTTCAGTAGAGATAAAAGATGCGAGATGGATGTGAAAAGGCGTATTGCTGCCGGTAACTAGGTTAACGGAGCCTTGGTTGCATTGATGAGATGGCGAAACGTCAGCACAACTGCGTTTTTGGCCGTACACAATGCCGACCGACCCTGTTATACGGCAGCGAAACGTGGGTATTACAGAAGAAGAATTAAAGAAAGATGAATGCCGTGGAGATGCGATCTCTTCGTAGGTGTATGCGGCGTCAGCTTAGCGGATCGAAACCGCAATGAAGAGGTACACAGAATGGCAGGTACTAGCGAGGATGTCACGGTGAGAATGAAGAAGAACGTGCTCAGCTGGTTTGGGCACGTCGAACGAATGAGTGATAAAAGAATGGCAAAAAAGATTTATGATGGAAAAGTGAGCGGTAAGAGAGGTAGGAGGAGATCTCGGTTGACCTTCGAAAACAGTATCAAAGATACTGGAGGAAGGTCACGTAAAAAGCATGAGGACCGCCCGGAGGGCATGTATAAAGAGATTCATGACAATGGACGAGGCGAAAGAGGTATGTAGAGACCGTAGCGTTTGGCGCTCCGTTCTGACTACCCCGCTAGGGATAAAGCGTGAAGTTAGTTATAACATATATATCATATTAACGAAAAACAATAATGACACCTGGAACATCGACGTGCAACAAAAACGCGCAACAACGACGCCCAATGAGAAAATTCGGTATTCGTACGTTCGTTAGTCGGGTCGGTCAAACTCGGTTAATGTCGTAAAATGCCGGATTTTGAGGAAAACTCATCGCTTACTTTTGCCGATGTATGTTATGTACCATTGCATATCTTAAATAAGCCTGAATTTAATAGCAGGCATGTTTTAATTCGAATAACTAACTTTTAACTTTCTAAAATCCGAAAATATCGAAAATCCCGGTTTCTTGTAAAATTAAAACCGGGATTTTAAAGATCTATATTTGGTCCGATATCCCGGGATTTTTGAATCCCGGGATCCCGGATTGCGACCCCTAATAGGTACACAGAATATTAAGTATTTTATAATTTAGTTTAACTTTTCAAAATTTCTCTTAATTAATTTTTTCAGCTTCACGTTGAATCCTACAAAAAGCAGAGTAGGCAGAGGAAACCCAGTGTTAAGACACTCCGTTGCACATATTAAATATTTTTATTACTTTACTATTTTGAAGGTAATTCAAATATCGAGGTAAACGTTAAAAAATATCATGTTTTTAAAACAGAGCTTTATTTTACTGAAAATTTATATGGCAAAGTGCAAATTTTAAATTATTCACTATTTTTTCTGGCTTCGCGTTTTGTCTCACATAAAGGGATAAACAGAGAAATATGAATCTAGTGTGTAAACACTCTCGTCTCCGCTTGACGAATGAATTAGAGATATTGTGTTTTGAGTGACGGAATGCAACGTACAGTACGGGCAACAAGTCGTGACCACCATAACGTTACCTGTAGGTTGCTGCGAGGCTTTGATTTTAGGATTTTCCTTACTTTTTTATTATTAACTTCTTGTTAACCAATTGTCAAGTTTTGTGTTACCAAAGTGGATAAATAAAAATAATTAATTGCCCTGGACGAGATCGAACCTACAACTATCGTTAATACAGACACACTGTCAGTACTGCGCCACAACGGTCTTATTTTTTACAGTAAGTATCAATATTAACTAAAGCTATTCAAAAATATACATTTTTTATTTTATATTTTAACAGTGCTTTCTTGTTGTTGACTTTTTAATAAGTAGTGTCAAGAGACGCGACTGTGAACTAGAAACGAGAATATTTTAAGTTCTACTTGAAATATAAATCTACATAATGTTATATAGAATGTGTCTGTGTGTGACTTGCGAGGTTGAAATAATTTAGCACTATAATTTTTGAGGCCAGTCGTGGCGCAGGGGCACAAGGTGTGACTGTAAAATCACACTCTAGGAAATATAATGTTTATTTACATTTATATTTTTATTTCTCCACTCTGGTGTTGAGGCAAAGCGCGGCGTTGAGTTCCGCCACTCAACAAGCTATGCCTCCAGAACTCGGCGGAAAGTGGGGAACGGAGTGACATAACACTAGGTTCGCTATGACTACCCTGCTAAAAAAATAATGCAATTTAATTGATTTTAATATGTAGGTTAGTTAGTAGTACAAGTTAGTTACATTAGTTTTTTTTAAAAATAAGGCACAGAACAGACCAGAAAATATTTTTTTTGACAATAGTAGGTAGCAAATGAAGATTATTTTCATTTCCACATTGTTAATTCAAATAGTTGCCTCTTATTATCTATACATTATTATTCATTTTAAAATATATGAAATTATTATTTGAAATTAATATGAAATTTACAAGCACTTTAAAACCGTAAGAATTTGATTTTTTTCTATGTAATAGAATTTATGAAACCTTTTATATCTAGTGTTTATTTCTTGAACTAACAATTCAACAAAAAAAAATCAGCTTCACGCTGTATCCCGCACACAGCAGTGTAGGCAGAGGAAACCTGGAGTTAAGACACTCCGTTCCTCACTTTCTGCCGAATTCTGGAGGCATTGCGTGTTAAATGGCAGAACTCAACGCCGCGCTTAGCCTCGGCACCAGAGCGAAGAAATGGAAATACAAATTTAAGTAAATATTTCATCTCCTCTAGTGGGGATCGAACCCACAACCAGTCGATTTTACAGTCACACTTCGTGCCGCTGCGCCACGACTGGCCTCAATTCACCAATATTTATACAATTACTTTAGAAACATATACTTCAAAGCAGTTTCGTAAATGATATGCGAAATTATTGCGTTGCCAACTCGGTTTTTTATGTGACAGGTTTACTTTAATACATATCTACGAGATCTTTGTAAATATTACAAATCAATATGCTAGCTTTTATTTATGGTAATAATTTACAATTCTTAGTTAAAATTTAAATATATTATAAATATTATCTATTTTAACAAATCATCTTGGTTTCATTAATAGATTTAGTGTTCATTTCTTATATTAATTGGCATTTTAATGAATTATATATTTAAGATTTTTTTGTTTTCTTTGAAATGTTTTGTAACTGTTTTTGTTCCAGACTTTGTCATGACGAAGTTAAGAAAAAAATATAAGATTCTTTTTAAGATAATATTCTTTTTAATTTGATGGATTGGATTAAATATATATATTTTTTATCATTACGTACAATATATATACTGAGTCCAACGTGGCGCAGGGGCACAAGCGTGAGACTGTATCGTGACGGGTGTGGCTTCGATGCCTACTTGGGGCGAATGAATTATTATTTATTAATATTTTGATTTCTTCGCTCTGATGGTGCCAAAGGTCAAGGGCGGCGTTGAGTTCTGCTACTCAATATGCAATGCCTCGAAAATTCGGCGGAAACTGGGTAATGGAGTGTCATAACTTTAGGTTCCCTCTTTCTATCCTATAGCCACCCACTTACAACGTGAAGTTGATTATGATTGATTATGTTATACACAAAAAATATATGTGAAAACTTAATTTAAAAAAAAAATTACGTTTGTGTAAAATTTACTATCTAATTCAGAGTAAAATAAAGAAAAAGTGTTAACTTTAATTGAGCTATAAGACAAAAAATGAAAGAAATATAATCTTGATAAACTGCACCTATCTACTATCTGTATCTAACCTATTAGTTATCCCCCAAATGTTGTTCTATTATGATATCTAGAAATTTAAATAATCAACCACTTTTTCTCTTCATATAATATTCATAAAATAAAAAAAGATCGTTATAGATTTCTCCCAAAAAAACTTTAGTAGCTAATACATATTCCATTTATTTTCCAAAAAAAACCGTATTTTTTTGAAAATTCTAAAATATTTTGCATTTTAATTAATTATGAAAATAAAATGCAGAATGCTTAACAAGATGCTTAACATAAAAAATACATATACAAATAATAAATTTCTTACTAAAAAATTTAAGAAACGAATACATTCTATATTTTCCAAAATTATCTATATTGTTTAATGACTAATTAATATACATCGTTAATAATCCATGCTATTTTATTTGCATATGTTAATTATTATAGACTGAGGCCGGTCGTGGCGCAGCGGCACGAGGTGTGACTGTAACACCGACTGGTTGTGGGTTCGATCCCCACTCGAGGAGATGATATATTTACTTATATTTATATTTCCATTTCTTCGCTCTGGTGTCGAGGTTAAGCGCGGCGTTGAGTTCTGCCACTCAACACGCAATGCCTCCAGAATTCGGCAGAAAGTGAGGAACGGGTTCCCTCTGCCTATCCTGCTATGTGCGGGATACAGCGTGAAGCTGATTTTTAATTATCATAGATTTATTATACCAATAGTATAAGAGCAATGTTAGCAATTATTTATTTATTTTGTGTCTATTTCTGGGAGGTAGGTAGAGTTAAGTAGAGAAAGAGGTTTCCTAATCGTTCTTAGATTATAATTAGTTTATTTTTATTAGTATTACATTCAAAACGATTTACATATTTTTAATAGTTATTTTTCTATATGGAGTTTTATTTTCCAAAGTGGCTCAAAAATAAAATGCATCCCCATATTGAACAATGCCTATCGAGCAACAAAGATCAACGCTATAACTAGACCTAACAAAATTAATAACCCCTAATAAATATAAACAAGAATACTTATAATCGAGGCGTTTGAACCCAAAACCACTGTGGAATCACATAACAGTACCAATGGCGTCACTAATGTTTAAGAGATTAAAGCTTTTTTCTACATTTTTAAAGTGTTAATCCATACTTAGGAAAGAAAGATACTTATTTAGGAAACGTATAAAAAAGCTTACCTGGCAAATCATCAACGCACAGTTCACGATCTTCTCTGAAGAGAGGCGCGCGCTGCGGGCATGCGCACGCGCACCCAACGTCGCCGGCCGCGCCCGCGCCGTGCTCGGCACATCGCGACGCACCGCATTCGCCACCTTGGATCATATATGTACATGTATATTAAATTATGAAAGTTTTAATTGTAATTTGTAAAAATAATATTGCCTAATGTTTTTGTAAATGTTTATTGTAAAAATAATATTGCGTAATGTTTTTATATTATATATGTTGTTATAATTGTTTATTATTCAACATTATTAATTTTACTTTGGCAAAAAAATAAAAATAAATAATTGGCCCGATTTGTTCTGTTTTATATTAAGTTTCTACTATTACAAACTAAACTTTCTCCGAACGACTTCAGCCTAGTTTAACCAATTGCATACTGTTTGTTTAAATATAATAATAATTTTATATGATAATATGAAATAATTTACAGAATTAATGAAAATTACCAAGTAAAGTGAAAACGTCGCCGGTGTCCCGTCTCGTTAGGTCGCCGAGGCTGGCGGCGGCCGCGGCTGTCACCAGCAGCAGCAACGCCGCCATGCTAGCCGCCGCCGTCGCTCTCGCTGGCACGCCACATTCTCAACATCTGGATGAAATTTAAAAATATTTATAAATATAATTAAATAGTTACTTAAAAATTGAGCGGTAAAGGAGGTAGAGAGAGATCCCATAAACACAGTATCAAACACGGAATTGACACACACAATATCAAACTGATAGTAAACGCGATGATTATGGGTTCGATTTCCACTCGGGTGAATAATCATTTTCATATCTTCGGCCTAATAAGAAGACAAAAACGCAGTATACAGTAAGTTCCGCCATTCACCACACATATCGACTTGATTTTGGCTGTAATCTTAAGACTAGGTCCCCTACCCTATATTACCCTATTAAAGGTAAAATTGGTGGTGGTGCTAAGGTCATTTAATAGAAAGCATTTGTTTTATACGTGACTTAATATTTGCTAAAACTGTATTACAAAAATAACGCATAAATAAAACTTTAATATTAGATCCCACCACCATTGTTAAACAACGGCATCCCTGTCAATCATAACAAAATAACAACAATTATTACTAATAATTTAAAACAGAAATAATAAAATTGCGCCACTTTGACATCTGAATGTAAGACTTAGATATGATAAGTGGATACTGGAGACGCCTCGAGACGGTCCCGATAGAATATAATGTCGCAGCGAAAGCTCGCACGGTATTGCAAAAATACCATTGTCTGGGTTCGATTTCACTTAGTTCTCATTATTACTCAGAGATAACCTTAGAAAATTGATGAGAAAATATATAGGCGTGTGTTTTTCTTCTATACGGTGTCAATGTGAGATGGCGTGTTCTGCCGTTTTTATTATATAGTGATCTAATTACGATAAATAGTTATTATAAGATAAATAACCTATTTCTATAAATTAATTATTTTTATATGTATTATAATAACAAGGCAATTGAGGCCAATCGTGGCGCAGGGGTACAAGCGTGTAAATGCGATTGTGCGATTTCCACTCAATGAAAGGAATATATCAATTTTCTCTTCAAATTATAATATTAAATATTACATTTTCTCGAGTGGTTATCGAATCCACAGCCGTGGCGCAGGGGCACAAAGTGTGACTGCAAAATGGACTGGTTGTGGGTTCGATCCCCACTCGAGGAGATGAAATATTTATTAACATTAATATTTTTATTTCTTCGCTCTGATGTTGAGGCAAAGCGCTGCGTTGAGCCGCCACTCACCACGCAATGCCTCAAGAACTTGGCGGAAAGTGGAGAACGGAGTGTCTTAACACTAGGTTCCCTCTGCCTACCCTGCTGTGTGCGGGATACAGCGTGAAGCTGAATTATTTCTTTTAAATTTCAATCTACGGCTAGTTAGCCACCTGGCTTAAAATTTAGTGCCCTTAACAAAACCACAAAATCTCACAACAATTATGACTGAAAATAATATTGAAGATGTATTAAATCTAGCAAATATAAATATCTGCGGTTTCACAAAATAAAATCTCTAAAATATGTATAACTTGACGTGCTTTACATCAGCCAGGCGGACTGCTTGACTGGAGAATAGCTCAGGAAATCATATACCAAGTTCATAGCAATCGGTTAAAACTTTTCGTTCATAAATCAAAAGTACAATACTATTCTATTACCGTAACAGTTCCCTCAGTATTGGTTCTAGGGTTCAGAAACGGCATTTTAAGATGTGCAGCATCCAAGATATGTTTCAAAATTCTTAACAATGTATGCCACAAAAAGCCACTTCTTGTATAACGTGGCTCCAGCCAAAGCATGTTGTAAAGCTTAAATGAAATTCACACAGCCTTTGTTTCGCTTCACCAAAATATATTATTATATATGTGATTTACCTAAACAATAGATCGTATTTGTGCGTCTTCTGAACTACCACGGGATGAACAGTTTAATATTTTGTTATTATTGTAAAAAATTAAATTAAATTAGCTTCACGCTGTATCCCGCATACAGCAGGGTAGGCAGAGGGAACCTAGTGTTAAGACACTCCGTTTCCCATTTTCTGCCGAATTCTGGAGGCATTGCGTGTTGAGTGCCAGAGCGAAGAAATGAAAATATTTAAGTAAATATTTCATCTCCTCGTGTGGGGATCGAATCCACAACTATTCGGCTTCACAGTCACACATTGTGCCACTGGCCTCGATTATTATTGTAATATTTTCTTATTTTAATATATAAGTAAAAAATAATGCTAGAGTAACTTAGACCCTGAATCAATTTTAATATTCAAAAGCCATTTGAGGCGCATAGGCACAATCGTGTGGCTATTATAGTTACAGGTATATTCCCACTCGAGAAGATAAAATATTAAACATTTGATTTCCTCGATCTGGAGGTAAAGCGTGTTGTTGAGTTTCTCCATCCAACGTGCAATGCTTTCAGTATTCGGTGGAAGCTGAGGAATGGAAGTGTCTTAATGGGAACGGAGTGTCTTAATACCTAGGTTCCCAAAATCCCACTGCTTACTTTGCCACATGCGGAATACAGCGTAAAGCTAAAAGTAAATACATTTAAATCAATTTAAATTTGACTACCTATAAATAATGACCAAAGAGAAAATTTCAATTGCAAACACCTGTAATACATTACAATTTATCAAAATAGCAGGTTCATACCGAGCCCGTTGATCCCGTTGAACGATAGGCTGCATCGTTAGCCAACGGCTGGGGGGTCCGGCCACCGCTGTGTCAGTTTGTCCGTGTCACCGTACCGTGAAAACATTGTCACTTCAATAATATTTTAAACCGCGTCCCCGATTTTAGTGCGATATTTACTTATTTAAGTAAACACTACCAAAAAATCTTGTCGAACACGGAAACGGATTTACGTAGTGTCAACAAGTGGACGCGTGCCACGGCTCCGTGTGGACTGTGGGTACTTCACTAGCTCAGCCAGTCAAACAAACCGGGCCAATATTTGTTGCACGTGCAATTAGCTATCACCAATATTGGTAATCGAATTATAATTTATGTTGTGGTTTTTTTTTGTTATTTCAATTTTTTTTGTTGTTTATTTTTTTCAAATTTTATTTTGTTTTCCTAATATAGTTCTAACATAATCTTGTGGTTAGCGACTCGGTGAGCTTGGGACTCATTACCCATACATTTTTTTAGCTTTAGAGGGAATATGGGAACCTAGTGTTAAGACACTCTAATCCCATTAAGACACTTTCGTTCCCCACTTTCCGCTGAATTCTCGAGGCATTGCGTGTTGACTTGGAATGGAGTGTTTTAACACTAGTTTCCTTTTACCTACCCTGCAGTGCGAGATATAACGAGAAGCTGAAATTATAGTCAACACTACGTACAATATTAGAAACATAGTTATATATTTAATAATATATCATAGTAATTATTCCAAGTAGAACACAAATGTGGAGCAAAACGCACTTCTAATTCCATAGCAGAGCCTACCATTACTGGCAGAAACTCCAGGAAACCAGTGCCATGTGCCAGCCAGTACTACTCAACACACCAAGAATTGACGTCAATAATTATGATTGTATTGCTACCGTTCTAACTTCTAGTACTTTACGGGAAATGTATGTTCATTTATTACATAGATATAGAATATTCTAGACTTGAAGGATGACAACGATCTCTGGTGGTAGGTCTATATTCTACATGAAGTAGCTGGCAATTATAATAATAAGAACTGGCCGCTTATCTCGTAACAGATTTTTAAAAACATTTATTAGTTGGCTGTAAGCTAACTTACTTTGAACTAGAAATAATTTCTATACTTAATATCTATAGGCTGATATTATATATGTATATATATATAAATTTATTTTTTTAAACTAAGTCCTATTGTTTGCTGATATTTATCTATTAACTAATATTATAATAATTACAAAATGTTTTAAAATTTAGTTTTAAACATTTACTTAATAATATCAACTCTAAGCTAGAATTTTACAATATTCTATTGTTAGCGTACTCGTGTAAAAGAGGGTAGATTTAGGTGGAAAATAACTATAAAAGCAGTGGAATTGTGTCAATCGGGGGCACTCGCTTGTAAGCGACGGCCCCTATTGGAAGGAAACTAGTGTGAAGTATTGTTAGTAGGTGATACATATCACTTATTGCAATTACATAGTATCTCTTTCAAAATAGTTTAGAATCATATCGACGTTGTGAGTCTTTAACGTGTTTTCTTTAAAAACGTTACCCGCTTCCGATTTTTAACATCAGAAGTGGGATACGCATGAATGAAATGATTTTCATATCTTTATGTGTATCTTCGCCCCATTGGTATTTTGGATTGAAAGTTTGGTATTCTAAAAATTAAAAGCTATTTCTTATTATAAAATCTTTGCTGTTTGAAATTATTATCGAAAAATAGAAGGACTACTTTACTAATAATTTTATTGTTTTAGTAATTTTATTGTGGTGTCATAAGGACTCGAAAAAAGGATCGAATCAAGGATGAATATAAGCAAGTGTCAGGTTAGACCAAGCGAAAATACAGGTCTGTGCATAATGCTTTTAGAGTAAGTTAGCCACACTTTACAATTTTTATAATGTTGACATGTGGGCTCAAAGTTGATCTTGGTACTCTTAAGTGAGAAAAATACTCTTTAAGAGGGAGACGACTTTAACAACTTGGTACGCTTAAGTGAGTAAATGCTCTTTAAGTGCAAGTTGTGTTGAGCTATGAGTCTGGTTTCCTAAGTGTGGCATAGTCCCTTTAAGGTTTCCTAAGGTTTCCTAAGTGTGGCATAGTCCCTTTAGGGTTTCCTAAGTGTGGCATAGTCCCTTTAGGGTTTCCTAAGATTTCCTAAGTGTGGTATAGTCCCTTTAGGGTTTCCTAAGTGCGGCATATTCCTTTTAATTTGGGTCATGTTGTCGAGCTATTTCAGTGTAAAGAATGATAAAATGAGCAAAATTCCATTATGGGACTGTTTTATGATACAGTATAGTTTAGGCGCACGACTAACTGCTGTTTATTGTTACAGTGAGTTATCCCGACTCGTGGGGTACCCGGGGCGGGCACCATGCAGGATGGCCGTGTTAGCGTACTCGTGTAAAAGAGGGTAGATTTAGGTGGAAAATAACTATAAAAGCAGTGGAATTGTGTCAATCGGGGGCACTCGCTTGTAAGCGACGGCCCCTATTGGAAGGAAACTAGTGTGAAGTATTGTTAGTAGGTGATACATATCACTTATTGCAATTACATAGTATCTCTTTCAAAATAGTTTAGAATCATATCGACGTTGTGAGTCTTTAACGTGTTTTCTTTAAAAACGTTACCCGCTTCCGATTTTTAACACTATATAAAATTACCCAGAAATTTTAAGATTAATAAATAAATGATATTCATGACTTTTTAATGACCACACCGCAAGTAAAAAGTGAAGAATAAACCATCTTAATTTAACCTGCCCTCCATTGTAAGATTCAACGCGTTTTTACGACGCTGTAAAATATAAATCTACATACACATATATGTATACATATACTTATAAAATATTTTCGTAAAATTTTACGACCTTCACAAACTTGCATAGTCTGTATGGAATATCCTAAATATATATATGTATATATATATATATATATATATGTATATATATATATATATATGTATATATATATATATATATATATATATATATATATAATATAACATACGTCATTTTTTATGTGGGTCCCCAAAAAGGAAGTAAGTGAGATCAAAATATATGCTTTTTTTTGCCGACAATGCAAATTTAATAAGAAAATATGTAAATAATAATTCGTTTCCCGAGTTGGAACGAAAATAAAGCGCGGCGTTGAGTTCCGCCACTCAACTCGCTAAAGCAATATATGCGATTAATCCGGTTTAATAGTTTAATTTCAAATGTGTAATAATCGTGAAAATCAAAGATCTTATAATAACATTTAATTTAAATGTATTTATTTACTTTATACTTCTAAGACCCTATCTGTTAACTTGTAT
Organism: Heliconius himera; assembly: GCA_021202915.1. Classification (NCBI taxonomy): domain Eukaryota; kingdom Metazoa; phylum Arthropoda; class Insecta; order Lepidoptera; family Nymphalidae; genus Heliconius; species Heliconius himera. Next base: position 162,375 of record JAJHJA010000672.1, on the reverse strand, counting down.
TATAGAAGTTTTAAGGGATTAAGGCGATCTATCTGTATAAAATAAATGATAATCGCTAATATTAATTAATAAATATTATCTTTATTTCAGTTCTGCCGAACATAATTATACTAATAACTAATTAAATGTGTACTTAGGCCAGTCGTGGCGTAGGGACACAAGCGTGTGAATAGGTTGTAGGTTCGAGTTCCACTCGAGGAGATGAAATATTTAATCAAATTTATATTTCCATTTCTTAGCTCTGGTATCGAGGCAAAGGACGACATTGAGTTCCACCACACAACACACAACGCCTCCAGAATTCGGTGAAAAGTGGGGAACGGAGTGTCTTAACACTAGATTCCCTCTGCCGTCTGCGGGATACATCGTGAAGCTGATAAAAAAAACGTCAATAAAACTTGAAACTGAACAACCAACTAATTATCTAAAAGAGAGAACTCTATATTAGAAAAATCTGCATAGACGCGTGTCGTTTTCAAAATGACTCCTTATTATCCGGCTCCAGGCATCCGGAACAACAACATCTGAACTAGAAATCCTTAACCTACTAATCATTAATCTTCATAAATACGAAGAAGTCGCATTAGATGTAAATAATAGTTAACAATTAACCAGTCCGACAGCCTCTGCCTCAGTCCCCGTTGCTTGGAGCTACTGTAATTTTAAAATGAATTTCCATAAATTGTTGCACTAAATTAGTTCATAATACAGCTCTGTGGCGCTCTAAACATATGATAACGTTGCATAAAAGCTAAAATGTGTTTTATGTTCTAGTCTTAGTGCTGATTAATACTGAAATATAATTTTATTACTTTACTCTAATAATAGTCCGATTTGATTAGAAAATTGAAGTAGGTCAGTTTAAAGTGCGAAACGGATCGGTTTTATGCTTATTATTTGGTCTTCATATGAATTTAAGTGCAATTATAAGTGATATAATATAAGTTTCGATTCAGTAATATATTTTTTTTATAAACTTCACGCTGTATCCCGCACACAGAAGGATAGGCAGAGGGAACCTAGTGTTAAGACACTCCGTTCCTCACTTTCTGCCGAATTCTGGAGGCACTGCGTGTTGAGTTGCAGAACTCAACGCCGCGCTCCACCTTGACACCAGAGCGAAGAAATGGAAATATAAATTTAAGTAAATATTTCATCTTCTCGAGTGGGGATCGAACCCACAACCAGTCGGTTTTACAGTCACACCTCGTGCCGCTGCGCCACGACCGGCCTCAAGGCCGAGCCCGGCCTGGATTCAGTAAATTTTCAGTAAAAAACACTTTTGTATTATACAGATGTAGTCCAAATAAAACCCAAAATTTAAAGAACAATTTTTTCTTAAATTTGCGTTGTATATATACTTATATATGTTGTGTGTTGTATATTTAGTTTATTTTATATTGTACATAGCAGAGGGAACCCAGGAACCTAGTGTTAAAATACTTCGTTTCCATTAAGACATTTTCTTAACCATTTTCTTATTTTTCTTCGAGTGGGACTCGAACCTACAACCTAGTCACACGCTTGTGTCCCTGCGCCACAACTGGCCTAAGTACACATTTAATTAGTTATTAGTATAATAATGTTCCGCAAAACTGAAATAAACCTAATAGTTATTAATTAATATTAACGATTATCATTTATTTTATAGAGATGGATCGCCTTAATCCCTTGAAACTTCTATAATACAAGTTAACAGATAGGGTCTTATAAGTATAAAGTAAATAAATACATTTAAATTAAATGTTATAAAAAGATATTTGATTTTCACGATTATTACACATTTTAAATCAAACTATTTAACAGGATTAATCGCGTATATTGTGTTTGCGAGTTGAGTGGCGGAGCTTAACGCTGCGTTTTATTTTCGTTCCCACTCGGGAAACGAATTATTATTTATATATTTTCGTTTTTTATCTTAGGTGTGAAAAAGTGCCGCGTTGAGTTCCACTCAATACTTAATACCTCGAAAATTCGATTGAAAGTGGGAAACTGAGTGTCTTAAGCACTAGGTTCCCTCTATCTACTCTGCAATATGCGGGATACAGCGTTAATAATAAGGACATAATTACATTAATCTCTATATATAATAAGACAGTAAAAATATTTTGTCTGTACATTTAGTAATTTTGACTGAAATGGATAGAGGGAGGGACACTTAAAAAGACTAATAGAAAGCAAAAAGATTTTTTTTGAATTTCTTGTCTGTCTGTCTGTCTGTCTGTCTGTCTGTCTGTCTGTCGACATATTGTTGTCCGCATTTTTCTCTGAAACTACTGAACCGATTTACTTGAAAATTTCACCAATTGCTTTGTTTTAACTCAATTTAGGTTCTAAAGTTTGGTTCATCAAAATCGGTTCATTAAAAAAAAAGTTATCGTCATTTGAATGAACTCAAGGCATTAGCTTACCAGCGAATGTTATATAGAAATCGCGCTGATATGACCCTGGCTAAAGAATGACATTCGAAACGTCTTGATTATATGACTGTTGATAAAAATATATATTTTTGAAGCACTATTATACAATATTTTATACAATAAAGTAAACAATGCCAGTCGTGGCGCAGCGGCAAGAAGTGTGACTGTAAAACCAACTGGTTGTGGGTTCGATCCCCACTCGAGGAGATGAAATATTAACTTAAATTTATATTTCCATTTCTTCGTTCTGGTGGCGAGGTTAAGCGCGGCGTTGAGTTCTGCCACTCAACAAGCAATGCCTCCAGAATTCGGCAGAAAGTGGGGAACGGAGTGTCTTAACACTAGGTTCCCTCTGCCTACCCTGCTATGTGCGGGATACAGCGTGAAGCTGATTTATTTATTTATTTTATTTTATTATAGTTGTCAATCAATTCTGCTTAAATCAATAATCATGTATTTTAAGCGGGCGAAGCCGTGGGCGGGCCGCTAGTATGTAATAAAGTAAATATTACGTCCTTAAAGAACACGTTTAAAAGTAAAATTTATCGTTTAATGATGATAAATTTTAGTTATAAGCAATTTCTATTATATCAACCCAGAAACTGCATATTCTATTAATAAATTACAAACAAAGTATTTTATGATGTAAAGAGCAAGAAACCATATTCACTTGTGTCCTGTATGCACCTATTATGCAGGAAAATTATTAAGGTACTATTTTGTTGGCGTAATATTTTCAGGGTTCCGTATCTCGAAAGGTGATAAAGGAACCCTTATATTATCACTCTGTTGTCCGTCTGTGCGTCTGCTGAGAGCATTTATATTTAGGTCACGTGGAGGTATCAAGCTGAAACTAATATCAGTCATCACAGAAAGAAAAGAAATTATTATTAATATATTATTATTTGCTTAATCGCAGTCATATCAATGGAGCACAGGCTTAATTTTGTTCTCATAGGTCGAGTAAAACTTTACTAAATTCATGTATGAGCACACAAGCTATAAAAACACAATATAATAACAGCTCACCCGCAATTACATCTTCATTAAATTTACAAAGCTTAAGGAGATTGAAATGATATTGTCTTAAAAATTTGGAATTAACGTACAAGACACAGGTTCATTATAAAATGTATGTCTCTCTCTTTCAGCTTCATATTGTGTTTTGCATGTAGCAGGGAGGCAGAGGGAGTCTAGTGTTAAGACACTCCGCTCCCCACTAAGAATTATAGAAGCACTGCGTGCTGAGTGGCGCAACTCAACGCCGCTTTATAATTATAAAATTATACCAACTAACCAACAATATAAAATCAAATCAAACAATACATTGAAAATGTTGATGAAATAATATTGTAAGTATAATCAAATTTGGTATTTAGGATAGTTTTTTTATGTTAAATTATAATTAATAAAATTATAGTCTATATCATATTCTGATTTAAAAAGCTAGTACTATCGTAAAGTTTCATCAAAATCCGTTCAGTAGTTTTTGCAGATGAAACAAACATCCATCCTCACAAACTTTCACATTAATAATATTAGTAGAATTGCGTGTACAGTTAATTTAGTTCCACACAATTAAATGGACGCTCAAATACATCCCATACATCACTAACGACGTCCTGGAGAGCAACGCTTGTATTAGTACTTTAGGTCGGCGCGACTGAGGTGAACAAATAACAAATAGGTTCTGTTAGCTTTTGCTACGCTGGCTATGGACGACTGGTTTTATGGAAGTTACGGTGAATTCTTTCTGTTTATGCGTTTTATATATAGGTTTCATGTGATTTATTTTTATTTAAAATGTTTCATATGTTACATGTCTTTCTAAGTGAGTGAATAGTGATGATTAATAAAGTTAATAAATTACGTTTAAAATTAAATCAGCTTCACACTTTATTCCGTACAGAGCAGGATAGGCAGAGGGACCCTAGTGTTAAGACACTCCGTTCCCCACTTTCTGCCAAATTCTAGAGGCGTTGCGTATTGAAAACGGAAAATATCAAAACCTTAATAATAAAATACATATAGAATTACTATAAGCAAAATTTGAAACAATATCGGTTCCGGTAAAAATTTGGGTAGGCAGAGGAAACTTACCACCTACCTACCTACGGGGTAGGTATGCAAATTTTGGAGGCATTGCGTGTTGAGTGTCTGAACTCAACGCCGCGCTTTGCCTTTGAAAATAAAGAAATGAAAATATAAATAAAGAAATTAAAATATAAATTTAAATACATATATAATTTCCTTGAGTGGAGATCGAACCTACAACCAATCACGTTTACAGTCACTATGTCTCCCTGCGCCACGGCTGGCCTCCTACAAATTAAAGGTCCACAATTAAAAAAAAAGGCGATATGGCATAGCAATATCAGATCTTATATAATAATACGATATAGAATCGTAAAGTTTATCGACATTATAACGAAATTGGGGACGTACGGTCGATGATAGCAGATTTAAATACCACCGCGGCCATATTTAGAGATACTTAAAGCATTCGTTAAAAAAAACTGAGTGTCACGTTCGCACATGTGTGTAAAAAAAATGTGGCGATAGTAAAAAAATCATTTAATACGTTTCGGCTAAAATTGCCAATATATTTTAACATATTTAGTTTCAACGGTCACTTGGTGCTTATATTCATTTAAAACAAGGGCTCCGACCTCCTAGAAGGCTTATATTAAAAATATTTAATGTTTTTTGAGGTCGGTCGTGGCGCAGAAGCAGTGTGACTGTAAAATCGACTGGTTGTGGGTTCGATCCCCACTCGAGGCAGTGACATATTTATTTTTATTTCTTCTGGAGCAAAGCGCGGCGTTGAGTTCCGCCACGCAGCACGCATTGCCTCCAGAATTCGACGGAAAGTGGGGAACAGAGTTAACACGAGATTCCCTCTGCCTACCCTGCTGTGTGCGGGATACAGCGTGAAGCTAACTTAATTTAATTTTTATTTTTTTTATTTTAATTTTATTATGGATTACTATATGCTGATAACGAAGGCTAATATAATGCTTGTGAACTACCTATATGTTGTTTTGAGGCCAGTCGAGGCTCAGGACACAAGCGTGTGGCTGGAAATGCGACAGGTTGTGGGTTTGATTTCCACTCGCGGATATGAAATATTTAATATTTAATTTTTTTAGCTCTGGTAACGAGGCAAAACGCGGCATTGAGATTTGTCACTCAACACGCAGTGCTTCCAGAATTCGGCGGAAGGTGGTGAGCGGAGTGTCTTAACACTAGGCTCTCCTGCCTACCCTGCTACAGCTAGTAATGTAGATAGCATACCAAAAACACACACATAAATATAACAACCGCAAGTAATTTCGTTACTATATTATTAATTCAATCTTAAATTTCACGATATTTTTATTACCAAAAAAAAAAAGCCACAACCGAATATCAAACTACATACTACTTACAACGAATTTTAGTGTATCATTGTCGCTAATTCCATTGAAATAAAATTAAACTTATAATAAGATTAAATAAAAAAAGATGTTTCAATGGCTGTAAGAATTTAATTGAAAATATTGAGATGTAATTTAGACCCATCAATCATTATGGGAATAGTTAGTTTTGGACACAATAGCTTTTATTGATGTTACTCACATGTTCTAAAGCTATAGATCATTAACAGACAAGTCTCATCAATCTGACTTTAGTACGTGTTTATTGATATTTAGAGGTATATTAGTTAAGATGAATATATTTAATAGTATTTAAGTCTAATTAAAATTAATATTAAATAATTATTTGATGGATATCCATTCTTGTTGTATTGAAACTAAATTATGGTGTAAGATATTTTGAAAAATAATCAATTCTACTTATTTACAAAATGTATAATTTTTTTTTAACGTAGCGGGACTCGCCTGGTCGGTTTCCAGGAGGCGCGGGTTCGAGTCCCGCTACGTTAAAGTGTGGAATAACACACCTTAAGTGTGGAATAACACATTAAAAATGTTTAAAATAATCAATTCTAATTATAGATGGATAAAAATATTTTTTTTTGTTGCATTGGATTTGTGTTTTTTCTCAGTAATCAGGAATATATTATAAAGGCCGTGTGACTGTGAACGCGATAGGTTGTGGGTTCTATTTCCACTCGAGAAAATGTAATATTTATTAATTTCATTACCGCGCATTATTGAGGCCGGTCGTGGCGCAGCGGCACGAGGTGTGACTGCAAAACCGACTGGTTGTGGGTTCGATCCCCACTCGAGGAGATGAAATATTTACTTAAATTTATATTTCCATTTCTTCGCTCTGGTGTCGAGGTTAAGCGCGGCGTTGAGTTCTGCCACTCAACACGCAATGCCTCCAGAATTCGGCAGAAAATGGGGAACGGAGTGTCTTAACACTAGGTTCCCTCTGCCTACCCTGCTGTGTGCGGGATACAGCGTGAAGCTAATTTATTTTAATTTTTTTTTTATTACCGCGCTCTGGTAACGAGGCAAAGCGGAGCGTTGAGTTCCGCCGCTCAATATACAATACCTCCAGAATTCAGCGGATGGATGTCTTAATGGGAAGGAAGTATCTTAACATTAGGGTGCAACGTTCCCTCTGCTAGTGCGTGCAGAATATAGTGTTAAGCTAAAAAAATATATAACTTAATCAATTCTCACACAAGATCACAGATGCGTATAAAGCAAAATCACAAGTTTTCATAATTTAAATAAGCAGATTACACTTTTTTATTAATATAATAATAAACTACGTAATATACAACCATGCTGCTAAGCATCTATAGCTTTAAAAAAAATTAAAAAAAAAACAAAAAAGTTTAATATAAACAAAAAAAACGTATCAAATTGACTATTACATACTTCATTAATATCGCATGTCAACACTTTCGTTAGTTTTGATTACAATAAGATAGAACCAAAAACTACAACATACATTCTATTTCTTATGATTAATGATAAGATAAGATAAGATAAGATAAAAAAATAAAAAAACAATTAATTCTGAATCTATTCTCAAGTACATATCCCAATCAAAAAACCGCTAACTGTATATTAATATCAAATACAATACCTATATTGGTATTGTCTCGTTCATTAAAGACATCGTGTGAAATGCTCCAACGTGATGTACTACCTCCAATTTGTGACAGCAAATCTAACTATTTTATACGATTATGGCTATTATGTCTATATAGATAAGAGTTAAATTCCTTTGTAATATTTATGTTATTTTCCAAGTAGGGTGGGCACATCAATTGTCAATCGGTTGGGGCCGTACTGCGGTCGAGGTTCCCATGGACGATTTCGCATAGATACGTGACACTGCGACTTGTTATGAGAGCGCAATTTTAGCAGTAAGTAGGTTCGATTATTAGTTGACACCGAAATTCTACTTTTACGGTTAACGCAAATAAGTCATTAATATGTTGATCGATGATAAATATAATAAATGAAGTTGTATAAATGTAATAAAAATGAGGCCAGTAGTGGCACAAGGGCACAAAAATGTGTGAGTGTTAACTAGGGGTCGCAATCCGGGATCCCGGGATTTTTCAGAAGTCGATATCGAAAATTCCGGTTTTGCTTGAATGGTCCGATATTGCGACCCCTAGTTGTAAACGCGACAGGTTCGATGTGGGTTCGATTCCGACTCGATGAACTTTTATGTTTCCAGTGTTGTGAAAGCTTCACGCTATAACCTGCATGCAGCAGAATAGGCAGAGGGAGCCTAGCGTTAAGAAACTCCACTCCCCAGTTTCCGCGGAATTCTGGAGGTATTGCGTGTTGAATAGCGGAATTCAACGCCGCGCTTTTGCCTCGCCACCTCCATCACTCCAGCATATATGTAAATATTAATAAAAAAAAAACACAAATTAACATCGATATCATTAAATATATCAATTTATGTTGTTTTCATTAAGTTTCGTCCTAATAACAAGCGCAGTTCTTAAACTTTAATGGATTTGTTTATTTGTTTATTTCTAAGTGCTTCGATTTTTATGTGAATTTAATAAAAATATCACACGGTAAGTGTTAATGAGCCAATATGGGGGTACATTACTAAAAATTTATCTCCTTCATTCTAATATGTGGCTATATAATAAAATGTAATGTGGATTTTTCAATTTATGGCGAACGGCCGTAGCTTCTTAATTAAATAAATATAAATTATGTTTGTTACACTTTTAGAGGATCATTTCGAAAAGTTTTTTTTTTTCAGTTTCAACGCCGTATCACGCACACAGCAGGGTAGACAGAGTGAAGCTAGTGTTATGAGACTCCGTTCCCCACTTTTCGCCAATTTCTGGAGGCATTGCGTGTTAAGTGGCGGAACTCAACGCCGCGCTCTCCCCTCGACACCAGAGTGAAGAAATGAAAATATAAATGTAAATAAATATTTCATCTCCTCGAGTGGGGATCGAACCCACAACCAGTCGATTTACAGGCACACTTTGTGCCCCTGCGCCACGACCCTCAAATTCCTCTTCAATATTAAACAGTATTAATTTTAGATGATCGTTACATAGAATTGAAAAAATGATATACATTAGAATTATGGAAGTAATTCTAATAGAATTTAATTTTTTTACGTGTCAAGAACTAAGCATACTTTTTATTTGATTTTAGCTGCAAGCTTTATTCCGAATATGAGGGAAGGAAGCAGTGTTAGGACACTCCGTCCCCCACTCTCCTACTAATTTTCGAGATATTGCCGCGCGTTTGGCCGAGCTTTTAATCAGAGCGTAGAAATGAAACAATTCAATTTCCTAAATGGAAATCGAACCCACAATCATTTTACAGTGTTTACAGTCTCATTTTTTCTTATTTTTTTTATCAAGTATATTAAAAGATATTCTTAAATGTTTTAGTCTACAGAGGTTTTGTATTAAAATCTTCAAGCATACATTAAATATTTTAAATTTGAATATTATATAAATTATTCTAGTTTTTAATTATATTCACGATACATTTATAGTTTTAAGACAATATATATATTTTTTTAATTTTTCCTCAATAATAAAATATTTTAAATGTGGCTAATGACCGGTACTAATATAATATTTTATTTTATGATTGCGACAAATATAACTTTCGAAACGTATAAATGTAACGTTAAAATAACACAGGGAGCCATTAAGCTTCACAACTTTATTTACAATGTTCAATATACAATTTGTACAGAGATGGATGCGTATTTTTATTACTATTGATAAAAGAAAACGATAAAAAACATGTTAAAAGTAAGTAAATAAAATATATTTAAAAGGAAAAAAAGCTCAAGCTGTATCCCTTGTAGGCTACATTAATATATTTAAATTAATAAATATTTACGATAATTAGCTCATCGTGGCGCAGTAGCGTCTGATCATAACTAACATATCTATGGAATAGCGACCCTCTCGCGGCTTCGCCCGCTAGAATTACATGATTATTTTTATGCTAATCTAGCTAAAATCACTTCACATATCAAATATTAGGTGCAAAGTTTCAGCCAATCCAATAACAATTTGTGGCAATTTTGGTGAACTTTTTTTATGAACCGATTTTGATTTGTTAACCAATTTAAATGAGACAAACATTCTATAGTGAAAATATTCACTAGTGAAAAATGCACTTAAATCAGTTAAGTTTGAGATTAGCATGAACAAACGGACAGACTAACAGACAAACTGACAAACAGACAAAAATTAAAGTATTTAAAGAAAAGCTCTGGTAAGAAAGCAAAGCGAGACGTTGAGTTCCACTATCCAGCACCCAATGATTCTAATATATGATGGAAACGAGGAACGGAGTGCCTTAACACTAGGTTCCCTCTGCCAACCCTACTACAGGGGTTGAACGTGAAGCTAAAAATCAAACACCACTGACAAAAACGGCAAAGCTCACGTGTCACCATACTTCCTCTTGCACTTGGATGTGGCTAGTACTATGATATTAAACGCTCTTACATAATTACAGAACCAGTAAGCACTTGTCAAAGTCGTTAACACCGCACCGGACAAACGCCATCGGCGCCTAAAGGGCTAGTTTGTTCCACCGATGAAAATATGCGTCAGGTCTCAGGATATCCTTTAGCGATACCAGTTTTTAAATAATTTCTATCGACATGACAAGAACAAACGGGATGTTAATAATTAAAAAAAATATTTTTAACGGGTTTTCTAAAGAAAATAATGATAGGATATGCTTAAATAAATTTTTAGTTTTGTATACATCTATATTTTGTTTATTTAGTCTGTATAGAGATAATCGGTTAGGAAATCTAGAGTATCAAGATAATTTAATGTTACAATATTTCTATACAGATCCACATCAGGATTTAATACTTAGAAATATCTATATACAATTAAAATACAATACCGTGTCCAATAATGAATGTAAGCAATTTAAAGTAAATGAACACTCAATGAATGGTCAGAATAAATTGATTATGTCCATTTTTAGGGTTCCGTGCCTTAAAAGGTAAAAAGGGAACCCTTATAATCCTGTAAGGGTCCAGTTTGTCATCCATCTGTCCGTCTGTCAAGATAATTTATCTCGAGATTCAATTAAAATTAATATCAAATATTCAAGACTATGGTCAAGCACAAAAAAAAAAATAAAATATTATAAGTCAACAACTTTTACGTGTCAACATCTTTTTTATATGAAATTCGCCGTGTAATTAAAACGTATAGGTCTACTTCTCGTGGATCTACAGTTATGAAATTTAGCATGAAGTGAAAACTTAGAAGATACATAAAGGAAAACAAAAAAAAAAGTACAAATTATGAATATTTAATAGAAAAAATATCACAAACAAATATTTCTAGTTCATTTAATAAAAAATGAGTACATATAACCGCAAACTTAAATTAGTCAACTTTTATAAGTTGTCCCGTTGACCTATAATCCTGAATTGATACGGAAGCCTTGGTGGGCGAGTCCAACTCGCACTTAACCGGTGTTTTTCGTTACTTCTAGTATAATGCAATGACTTAAACTTTTTATAAGTCGTTTAAATCTTTTTATAAACTGACTCTACAACAGGTTATTTATTCTCTCATTTATGCAACCACCTAATGGTGGTCTCTACAACCGCATATGAATTGATTTTGTTTGATTTGAGCAGCAATCAAAAAGATATTTACGTATATCGCCAAAACAAACAATGGAGGGAGCGGGATACTTTTTATAGAGATATACAGACAAATGTTAAAAAAATATAAATTAATAAATTTTATCAATTAAATAAATAAATCAATAAATCAGCTTCACGCACACTGCAGGGTAGAAATTGAACCTAGTGTTAAGACACTCCGTTTCCCACTTCCTGCCGAATTCTGGAGGCATTGCGCGTTGAGTTCAACGCCGCGCTTGTCCTCGACACCAGAGCGAAGCAATGGAAATATAAATTTAAATCACATTTTGTGACTCTGGGCCACGACTGGCCTCTAATTAAATAATATTATTTACTGACGAAATGATTGTATATTTAAATGTATTTGGAGAGAAGTAATACTTATGTAATATATGTTCACTTCGGTACTTAATTGAATGGTTGAATTTAGGGCAGCATTGATTTTTCTTATCTGATAAGGAAAGATTCGATTTTAAAATATAATTTTCAAGGTATTTAATCAAATTAATCAAAGATTATAAATAAATATGTTGCAATAAAGTATGACATACGTAGTCAAACGTTAAAAAAATAAAAATACATAAATATTACAAGTATATTCTATTATATAGGAATTATACTTTTATCCAGAACGGCAACTTATTCATTTTATTTGTTGGATAGAAAACCATTGTCAGATATTTATATAGAAATGAAAAAATAGTATAATCGAGTCAGTCATGTTTTGTCATTTCGTTTTAACATGACAGTTGTCTACCAATGTCTATTTCAAATAGATTTTTTTGTTGTTATTTATAAAGGCTATACATATAATAACAATGTAATTGATAGTCCTCTGTACTTGGAAGATATGTTAAAAACTCTATTTTATGGGGGAATTTATTAGGTAATAGAACCCAAAACGATATTTTTTGGTTGTCAATCGTTTGTGCGCGCTAGTATCAGAAACGGCTTAACCGATTTATACGCACTTTACAATATTGTACTTTGGCAAACTTGCCCTAACATTTTAACAATCGTTTTAGAATACAGTTATTTATATTAATTGAGTCCAGTCGTGGCGCAGCGGCACAAAGTGTGACTGTAAAACCGACTGGTTGTGGGTTCGATCCATACTCGGGGAGATGAAATATTTACTTAAATTTATATTTCCATTTCTTCGCTCTGGTGCGGAGGCAAAGCGCGGCGTTGAGTTCTGCCACTTAACACGCAATGCCTCCAGAATTCGGCAGAAAGAGGGGAACGGAGTGTCTTACACTAGGTTCCCTCTGCCTACCCTGCTGTGCGGGATACAGCGTGAAGCTGATTTTTATTTATATTAATATAAAGTATTTAGTTCGACTATATTGCTGTAAAATAACAGTACAGTTAGATATTGTCTTCAAAAAGATAAGAACACAAAATAAAATATAGCTCAAGCGGGCGAAGCGCGAGCGAATCGCTAGTTATTAATAAATTTGTCAGTTTAGGAGGTACGAGATTTTGGCTATCAAGTAAACAGGCGTTAGTTTTCGCTATGTGGGGCTATTGTGCGCTGACGGGTTTGTCAGGCTTCGTCGGAGCGACAATGGCCATCGTTAGGTATGGCACATGGCCCCCTGACCCGCGGTTAGTGGAATCTCTTTATGAATCCCCCGCTTGATTTTTGGAACGCGGACCAGAAACGGTTATTATTATGAGTGCTTGAAGCGAAAAAATGATGTATAATATAAAATATATATTCTTTCGAGTGTCATACTTGTCTTTCTTACAGAATGTATACTACTTTTTACAAAAGTTAATATACTTTTTGTAAAAAATGTACCGACCTGGAAGTAATAAGATTCTTGTTATTTTTTTATTGCTTCACGCTGTATTCTGGATTTGGTAGGGTAAGCAAAGGGACCCTGGGAATCTAGTGCTAAGATACTCTGTTCCGATTAAAGCACTTAAATTTCCCATTTTTCGCCTAATTTTGAAAGAATTGCGTGTTGAATGGCGGAACTCAACGCCGCTAAATGTAATCCAAAAACTGTCGCGTTTAAAGTCGCATCCTTGTGTACCTACACCATAATTAGCTTAAGATTTTCAAAGAAAAACAATATTTATGTATATATATAAGTTGCACAAAAAACAATATTTGAACTTGCACTCTGCGATATCCAAGTGATTTTGACAACACCTAAATCACATGTAAATAACAAATTTTAACATTATCACGAATTCTTATTTTCTAAAATCTCTTCCAGATTGTTTAGTAGTTAATTCCCAAAAATATATACAAGCGACATAGTAAAATCAAAATATTTTAGTTACACATTCAAAACCTGGTGCCTTCTCGTTTTTGATGGCGTCTTGTTCTTATGTTAATATCAGAGTATTGAGACCACCGTACTACCTCTTTATACACCGCCGGTATCTATTGCACTATTAAGATGTGCTAACAATGGTCTCCCGCGACGCTACCGGACACTAAACCACTGATCTGTATCTTACTGTTAAAGCTAGAGAGACCTGTTAGTTTTATTGTTAGAAGCTACGGATTTTTGAGTGAAATATGTGCTTGTGAAAGATATAATTTAAGATTGTAGGAATAAAAAGCAGCTTCACGCTGTATTACGCACACAGCAGGGTAGACAGAGGGAACCTAGTGTTAAGACTCTCCGTTCCCCACTTTCCGCTGAATTCTGGAGGCATTGCGTGTTGAGTGGTGGAACTCAACGCCGCGCTTAGTCTCGACACTAGAGCGAAGAAATAAGTGTAAATAAATATTTACTTTCCTCGAGTAGGGATAGGGACTTTTTGTGGGTTCGATCCCCACTCGAGGAAATGAAATATTTACTTAAATTTATAATTCCATTTCTTCGCTCTGGTGTCGAGGCAAAACGCGGCGTTGAATTCTGCCACTCAACACGCAATGCCTCCAGAATCCTGCAGAAAGTAGGGAACGGAGTGTCTTAACACTGTTCCCTCTGCCTACCCTTGTGTGTGCGGGATACAGCGTGAAGCTGATTTATTTATTTATGATAACAAAACAAAGCGCAGCGCTGAGTTCCGCCACTCAACACTCAATGCCTCAAAAATTTATCGAAAAGTGGGAAACCGAGTGTCACTAGGTTCCCTTTCCCCATCAGCTATACGCGGGATACAGCGTGATATTCATCTAAAATAAAACCATATTCACAAAACACTATAAACTCTTGCTAATGGGACCGAGCGTCTGTAGCATAAATGATAAATTCGTCTCGCTTTTGAGTTTAGTTACGTGTCGATATTAGTGATGTAACGGACGGACGCGCGTATTGCATCGAAACAGCGAATGTAGTGTAATCTTTTTGATTGCGCACGCACCGGCGACGTGACATCCAGACCAGACCAGGCCAGACCAGATCAGACCAGGCCAGCTATAGAGTATAGACATCGACTCTATCAAAATCACGTATGATATCTTTACTTGATGCATGTTATTGCTATTTTTATTTTCTTCGCTCTAGTGTCGAGGCATAAACGCGGCGTTTAGTTCCGCCACTCACATTTCCTTCAGAATTCGGTGGAAAGTGGGTCGGAACGGAGCGTCTTAACACTGTCTATCCTGCTGTGAACGGGATACAGCGAGAAGCTGATTTAAAATCACTACACGTTAGTATATTTTTCAAGTGTCTGGCTGAACTTGACAATTGTGCTTGACATTTCAATATATGAAGCTGTTTTAGTATTTAAAATATTTTGGTTTCGAACTGAAACGTTTCTATATTAGATTTATTTATTTATTTATTTAATTTGGTTTGCTAGTGGCTATTACATTTTTAAATTAGTAATTTTACAAGCACAACACAATATCAATAATGTATAGCCGTTTGAAAGCAAACACTGCATGCGTATATTGCGTTCGGCTTTATAACCATTTCAATTTATACAATGAACTTAAAATAAAAAAAAAAAACTGAACATTAAAGATACAAAATAAACATAAACGTAATTACAAAAAGAAAAAGAAAAGAGAGAACAAAAACATTTTACATTATAATGATTAGTATTAGTGATTAACAATATGGTACTTTTAAATTTAGTAACAAATTATTGCTGATTGATTATATGAGTAATTACTGAAGACTTAAATGAAGTAAGCGTAAGATTGCTTTACCAAGCATGTAGTCACCTTAAAATGGGAGAAAAGGGGAGTATGAAAGTAATATAGCCTTATGTTATTCTGTACTTAGGAAAGAAAAATACTTATTAAGAAAAAATATAAAAATTTGAACGTAGCGGGATTTGAACCCGCCCTTCTTTGGAAACCGAAATCTACTAGCTACGTTCATATTTTTATACATTTTCTTAATAGGTATTCGTAAAAAGTTTGTCGAAACGCTATAATAACCTAAAGCCTATTCTATGTCTTTTTTTTTCAACTTTACGCTGTATCCCGCACACAGCAGGATAGGCAGAGGGAACCTAGTGTTAAGACACTCCGTTTCCCACTTTCTGCCAAATTCTGGAGGCATCGCTTGTTGAGTGGCAGAACCCAACGCCGCGCTTTACCTCGACACCAGAGCGAAGAAATGGAAATATAAATCTGGGTAGTATAATACATATTTGATAAAGAAATAATGAAAATAACAAAAGCTTTCGAATCGAACCATTCATTATTCATAATTATAATAGAACTAGTTCCATTTAGTCATTATAGTACCCAAAAGCTACCTAATTTTATATATCAAGATACTTAGACTACCTGGTGTCTGTAAAGCTGCTTTATTTAGATATGCATTGTGGACACAGTTAGATTCTAATAGGTTATTTAATCTCAAGAGTTCTGTTATAGGAGGAAAAAGTTGTTCAGTCACAGTGATTTACAAGCAATTAGAAGAAATAATTGATATATTCGATACAGTAATATTACGTAATATGGAATGTCATTGTATTCGTAGTATTGCCACACTCAAATAATAAAAGCTAGATTAGAGTATTCCTAAGTGCTATAATATATATATGTAATGAGAGCAAATCAATTATGTTTATATTTTGATGTATTTAAGAAAATATTACATTTTTATTTATCCTGAATTTTATTTAAAACATATTTTTAATTTTACATAAAATATTATTTAAAAAATAAATCAGCTTCACGCTGTATCCAGCACACAGCAGGGTAGGCAGAGGGAATCTAGTGTAAGACGCTCCGTTCCCCACTTTCTGTGGAATTCTGGAGGCATTGCGTGTTGAGTGGCAGAACTCAACGCCGCGCATTGCCTCGACACCAGAGCAAAGAAATGGAAATATAAATGTAAGCAAATATTTCACCTCCTCGAGTGGAGATCGAACCCACAACCATATTTTGTGCCGCTGCGCCACGATTGGCCTCAATAAAATATTACATATATTTTTTTAAATCAATTAATATTATATATTATAGATTGCGCTTTTAATAATTTCATAGGCGTATAATATCGAAAGCTAAAGAAAAACAGTATTTTCTATAATAAGTGTCCACTATTAACGTAATCAGAGATACATACACGTACGGAACTTAATAAGCAGGCGCATAGCTATAAAATGATGGTATAGTAAAATGTATGATTAAGTCTTCATTGCTGCTTAGTTATAAATGATGGTATACAAAGAAACGAGTCATTTACAGTATTCAAGTATTTATATATAAATTAAAAACGTGTTTTCGTTGTAAAATTTTCTAGTTAAATGGAAATCAACTTTCTTTTGTAGTGGATGATATTTAGACAATGTCATACTTCAGCGTTTAGTCTATTACTTCTACAAAATAAACTTCCAGTCCATTGTGTCTAGACTAAGAGGCCAGTAGTGGCGCAGCGGCTCGAGGTGTGACTGTAAAACCGACTGGTTGTGGGTTCGATCCCCACTCGAAGAGATGAAATATTACATTTACTTAAATTTATATTTCCATTTCTTCGCTCTGGTGTCGAGGTTAAGCGCGGCGTTGAGTTCTGCCACTCAACACGCAATGCCTTCAGGATTCGGCAGAAAGTGGGGAACGGAGTGTCTTAACACTAGGTTCCCTCTGCCTACCCTGCTGTGTGCGGGATACAGCGTGAAGCTGATTTTAATAAACTTCCACATTGACAGCATTACCTAATATATACATATAAAAAAATATTTTGGTGTCTCAAAACTTTTCACAATTAAAAACATTGTAACTTCTTCAAAAGCCAAAATCCTCTACACCTGTTTCAAATAAAAAAAAAGTATGTCGAGTCGTCACTCAAATAAAATATCAATCAATTTAAATATGGCGGCACGCGCGTCAATTATTTCCTTTCCCATTGTAATACATGGTGACCGTCTGACCGTTCGCTGTGTAACGAATTTGAACCTTGTACTAAACAAAATAACTATATAAATATATAAACACGGTGCTCTATCAAAATAACATTAATAGGATAAGTAATACGTAATTGTTGATTCGAATTTCTTGACCCCAATATGGAAAAAATCAACAAATCATGACTTGTAATAACACGTCTGAAGCAGCCATTAGGCATTGCTATATTTATTTTTTAAATAAACCTCGTGTCGTCTAGTCAAAGACGGTAGCAGTTAGATACGAGGTTTTTTATAATAATAAATAATTTAATATTATTATGTTTGTATGGAGATGTGAAAAATGTATAAGTTGTCGGCATGACAGTTTTAAGAAGTTGTTTAAATTGCTTAATTTATGAATGTTCGGCGTTAAATTTATTATTTTATATAGAAGGAATCTGGGAACCTAATTTTAAGGCACTTCGTTTCGTTCCTTATTCCCCGCCGAATTCTAGAGGCATTGTGTTGAGTGGTGGAACTCAATGCCGCGATTTGCTTCATTACCAGAGTGAAGAAATTAAAATATTAAATATTTCATTTCCTCGAGTGGGAATCGATCTTACAACTTGTCGCATAGACGCCCGTGCTCCTGCGCTACTACTGGGTTCATAAAAAATATAAATTATCATTTAAAGTCTTTATAAATTAAAAATGTCAATAAATGTATTTTTTTCTAAATATTTTATAGTGACGTACGTACATTGTCAGTTTTCTCAGGACGTCTACACGTGGTAATTAATGACGCATACATAGGACTGCGGCGGATGTAGATTTCTCTATTTATTTAGTTTATACTAGGGCTGCCTTTTATCTAAAAGGCCCCAAAGAAACATGTATACAGATAATATATAAGTCCAAACCATTCGATCCTACACTTGGAAAACAAACCTATGTCGAGTCAGTCAGTCAGTAATTAAAAAAAAATAAGGAGCAGTTTGCATTATGTCGACCTATACCTATATGCCCATTTTCTATAACTGTGCAAATATTTTTTACCTTATAAAAAAATATAACTAAATACGGCTTAATAATTAATGTAAAAAATTAACATAAACAATTTAATGCCAATATTCAACGTAGCAATGACGCAAAGGAAATAACCGTAGTTATTTTTTTAAACATGTCAGTTTTAGCTTTGTTTATATTTTATCTAAAAAAATTAAATTAGCTTCACACTGTATCCCGCATACGGAAAGGTAGGGCAAAGGGAGTCTAGTGTTAAGACACACCGTTCCCTACTTTCTACCGAATTCTGAAGGCATTGCGTGTTGAGTGGCAGAACTCAACGCCGCGCTTTGCCTCGACACCAGAGCGAAGAAATGGAAATATAAATTTAAGTAAATATTTCATCTCCTCAAGTGGGGATCGAACCCACAACCAATCGGTTTTACAGCCACATTTATTTATTATTACTTATTATAGTTATCACTTATCGTATAAAGCTGAGGCAAGTTGTGGCGCAGACGCACAAACGTCCGAAACAAATAATTAATATTTTCATTTACTCGTTCTGGTAATGAGGCAAAAACGCGGCGTTGAGTTTCGACACTCAACACGCAATGCCTCCAGAACAGAAATATTTTAATAAGTTCCTAGGTTCCCTCTAACTACCAAGTACTAAATATTTATATTAAAGTTATATTTGTACGTTTTTTTTGTATGCAACCCTTTAACAAACCGACAAGTTAGGTTCAGATAAAGTCATTACAGATTTTAATTGCGACTTCGTCGACGCGTATACAAGATATAATAACTTATTTAGAATGGTTTAAGTTTGTTTTGATATATAGTAGGTACAGTACGTACAGTAGCACCTACCGCTGCTAAAATTGGTAAATTTACTTCTTATATTCCTTTTTTTATGATATAATTAAATAGAATTGCAGCCAAATGACGAGTATGTTATGTATATGTAGAATCGGTATTTTACATGTTTTCTACTTTTCGATGTTTTCACACTGTATCTTGCATACAGTGGGGTAGGCAGAGGAAACACTGGAACCTAGTGCTTATATACTTCTCCTCCTCATTTTCCGCCCGGTTCTGGACGTATTGCGTGTCAAGTGGCGGAACTCAATGCCGCCGTCTGGTACCAGAACTGTAAACTGTACCAGAACGAAAAAATGAAAACTTTAAATATTTAATTTTTCAAGTGGGAATAGAACCCACAATCAAAATCATTGAACCTACAATCATTTTGAGCATTTATATGCAATTTAGCAAATATTAATTATAACTTATAAATTGATCCATCAAATTTAATGAAAAAAAAATCCAATCAAACGCACCTTATTAAAATGAAACGAGCATATGTTGTAATTGACTATTTAGCTCTAAAGGAAGTCTAAAACACGGTTTATCTTTTACCCAGTTATTTTATAAAGGTAATTCTAAGGTTATATCGAGGACTAATATATACGTATTCAAGATCGTTAAACCATCTGATCCATTATCGCGGACTGATATATTAATGCAAGCTCATTTCTCTATCACTAACAAGGTGCTATAATCATTTTATAGATAAGTCATCGAATCGAATTTTGTACCGCTTCGTTCCGAAATTTTATAATTAAATGTTTATAAATATGTTATAGAATTAAGATTTTTTGTGTTTTATTTTTTATTTTCACGCTATAACGCGCTAACCTAGTGTTAAAACACTCCTTCTCCGTTAAGACATTTGTTTTACCCACTTACTGCTGAATTCGAGTTGGGAGGCGGAACTCGACGCCGCGGTGGTAGCTTTAGTTACATAAAGTGATAAATCAAGTCCGAAAAAATAGATTGTGTTTTAAATGTATCTTCATATATTTTTCAGCTTCACGCTGTATCCCGCACTTATAACAGGGTAGGCATATTAAACTAGAAACTTAGTTTTAGGATATTTCGTTCCCATTCGCTATTTTCCGTTGGACTCTGGAGGCATTGCGTATTGAGTGGAGGATTCAATCAATCAATTACCAGTGCAAAGTGATGAAAATATTAAATATTTCTTTTCCTTGACTAGGGATCGAACCCACAACATATCGCGACTTCAGTCGTTTGTGCCTGTTCGCCACGTCTGTCCTCTATCATTAAATCTTCACACTTTTTTATTATATATAATTTTACAATGCAATCATCGTACAGACGATAAAGCAAGAGAACTAGGTCTTATAACAAATACCGTACCATCCTTTGACCTTTCATAGTAATTGTCTCTCAATTTTAAATTTGACCCAAAAATACCCAACGATTTACCAACAGACAAGAGTTTAGATTATTATTAGATAAAGTATTTATTCGGTCATTAACAATAACTGTCTATGTCAATGCCTTATGAGGAATACAATAATAGTCAATATTACAAGATGGTTTTAAGAATCAACAAAAGACAACACTTATTTTGCTTAGACGCACACACAGACAGCTTCATGCTTTATCCCGCTTATAGAGTAGCCTAGTGTTAAGACACTCCGTTCACCACTTGTCGTCGAACTTTTCCAGACATTGCGTGTTGAGTGGCAGAAATCAATGTCGGACTTTTGCCTTGGTGCCACAGCGAAGAAATTAAAATATTAATAAATAATTAATCATTCCCCGATTGGGGTTCCAAAAACTATAAAAAATTAAAAACTACGGCTAGAGTCTCTTCCAGTCCATGTAAACAAAATTGTTGAAGAATTAATAATTAATATTTTTTTTTGTTTTTTTTTATATACTTTATAGAACAAGCTGTATAAAGCATATATATATATAAAAAAAATCTGGTTTACTATTGAAGTGCTGGAAGTTAGTTCAGTATGTACAGCAATGCAAATAGTTTGGCTACTTTAAGAAAAGAATGTAGTTACCGTTACTTAATCTGTTTTAACCATAAAAATCAAGTAATGCTAACTTGCTATAAGAAAGCATCCGGTATGTAAGAAAAGTGCTCAAATCTCCACCGAACAGTGTTTACGTGTTTGATCGAGTTTCATCGTAGAAAGTAAGGGGACGACTTCAAATTGCCGCATTAGAGGAACACATGGCAAGCGTGCAAACGGTAATTTTATTTGCAATCTGTGGCAATTCTGTAGTGTCATCTGGTGTGTACGTAATTGTGATAGCTGTAGGTGCCTTTGGATCACTAGCTATGTGAAATGCAATCAGTTTACATTGGTTTCACTTTGCTCTATCATTTTTTTTGTAGTAAATATGAATTTATCGTTTCATAAATAATATATGATGAGGCCGGTCGTGGCGCAGGGGCACAAAGTGTGACTGTAAAACCGACTGGTTGTGGGTTCGATCCCCACTCGAGGAGATGAAATATTTACTTAAATTTATAATTCCATTTTTTTCGCTCTGGTGTCAAGGCAAAGCGCGGCGTTGAGTTCCGCCACTCAACACGCAATGCCTCCAGAATTCGGCAGAAAGTGGGGGACAGAGTGTCTTAACACTAGGTTCCCTCTGCCTACCCTGCTGTGTGCTGGATACTGCCTGAAGCTGATTTTGATTTAATTTTTCACTAAAAGCATATCAAGAACCACACATTCCATTTTACTAAGAAGTTAATATCACTACTATATATTAAATAGAAACAATTGTAAGTTGTGAGTCCACTTAGATATATTACAAATTTTGTAAGGCGTTTATTATTACACCATTACACCGTCGAATACTCTTATAATACTGTAATACATTGATAGTACTATTTGAATATAATAAAACTTCTCTATATTCACGTTAGAAAGGGACAGCGGATGAAAGCAATCAGCGGCGCGTGCGCAACTCGGTATGCGGTTTTTTCACATAATCCATCTGTTCAATGAAGAATAATTGACCAGATCCAACTACGTCGTAGAAGGAAATGGTCGAGGCTATAGTTAGAGTCAGTATCATTACGTACCTCGTTCATATAAATATAAAAGGAATTTATATCATCAACATTCCAATCGTGTCGGGGCTTCGATTCTCGTGTTCGACCATGATTTGCAAATTTGGACCCGTATAGATTTTGGTCCTCTCAAGTCTCAGGTCAGTTAAAAAGAAACGGAATGGAGGCCAGAAGGTCAGTTCTAAAAGCGCCGAAGTCCACACGTATTGCAGCGATTGTTCTCATATAATGAAAACTGGGTAATGGATCTTTGATTATCTCTTGATGGACGAGAATGATAAATCAAACTCTGGTTATTCGTAGTCGCCGCGCGTCCTGTGATTTTGCTGTTTAACAGCAAAAATAGTTTTTGTTGGCGTTTTGATTAAGATTCAAATTGGATTCCGATTAGATAGCGCGAGTGTGTTCATTGATTAATGACACTTTCTTGCTGGCCAGTCTCCGAGAGGCCCTTCTGATACGGAATATACTGTGGTTATTGAGGGTAATACAACTTCTGAAGGCATAAGTATATTTAGTAATAACTAATTATATACTTATGAGTAATAAAACATAGTTGATATTGAAACACAAAAAAATACTGTGATTAAAATAATTCTAGATATATTATTTGTAAAATCAGCTCCGCGCTGTATATCGGACATAGCAGGGTAGACAGAGGGAACCTAGTGTTAAGACACTTCGTTTCCCACTTTCTGCCGAATTCTGGAGGCATTACGTGTTGAATGGCAGAACTCAACGCCGCGCTTTGCCTTGACACCAGAGCGAAAAAATGGTAATATAAATTTAAGTAAATATTTCATCTCCTGTGGGAATCCAACCCCCAACCAGTCGGTTCTTACACTTTGTGCCCCTGCGCCATGACTGGCTTTAATTTAATATAATAACATTTTCATTATATGAAAGTTTTGAAAGGAAAAGTTCAATATACTTTTTTTATATTAAATGATCGTCTATGTAAGAACCTGGTAGCCTCTACTATGAAAAATCTATAATCTATAGTTAAGCAGGAGGAAACGCTTCATTATATTCTAATAGTTGGTTAGCACTTTACGCGATACTATTTTTCTATTCATATAATTATAGTTAGAAGATTTCTTCTGAAAATTGCCATCTACTTTTACTGTTATGTTTTTAATTATAATTAGCTATAGCCATAGATTATATACATATTTAAGTTTAGTTTTTATGTTAAAATAACTGTTATTATAATAGATTGTACTAAAATGGAGACAAAAAGTACTTTACTTGTTCAAGCGATACCAGAACGATATTATGCAATTTTTTTTTCAAGTTACGCTTCCCCACATTCATAAAATGATATTTCTTATATAATAGAGGAATAATATATCAACCTAAACTTTTTATTTATTTATTTTATCTGCTTCACGCTGTATCCCGCATACAGCAGGGTAGGCAGAGGGAACCTAGTGTAAAGACACTCCGTTCCCCACTTTCTGCCGAATTCTGGAGGCGTTGCGTGTTGAGTGGCAGAACTCAACGCCGCGCTTAGCCTCGACACCAGAGCGAAGAAATGGAAATATAAATTTAAATAAATATTTCATCTCCTCGAGTGGGGATCGAACTCACAACCAGTCGATTTTACAGTCACACTTCGTGCCGCTGCGCCACGACTGGCCTCTAACCTAAACTTTTAATACTAAATATTAAATAAATTAAATGAAATGAAGCCAACATTTTGGCCAGTCGTGGCGCAGGGGCACAAGGGTGTGACTGTAAGCGCAACAGATCCGATCCAGGTTTGATTCCCACTTGAGAAAATGAAATATTTAATATTTTCATTTCATCGCTCTGGTAAGCAGACAAAGCGCGATCTTGAGCTTCGCTACTCAACACGCAATGTCTCCAGAATTAAAAATTGAGAAGGGAGCGTCTTATCTTAGCACTAGGTTCCCTCTGCTTAACTCGCTGTGTGCGGGTTACAGCGTGAAGCTAAAAAAAAGAGAAAAATAAAGGAAAAGTCGCTTAAAGAACTCGGCATCCAGCCGCGACATTGATCGCGTGCCCAGTTTTATGCGTCGCTAATGCCTTACTATTTGCGGTTGGACACACTGAGATTACGCCTCGCGTAATAGTCTATCATAGACTCATAGGTTATGATAGTATCGGCGACTTCTGGATAATAATATATTGGAGATCTTTAGCGATACACGTTTTTACTTGTAAAATTTCAATGTAAAATGATAAATGTGATTTGAAAATCAATAAATAAATAAATAAATCCCGCAACACAGTAGGGTAGGTAGAGGGAACCTAGTGTTGAGACACTCTGTTCCCCATTTTCTGCCGAATTCTGGAGACATTGCGTGTTGAGTGGCGGAGCTCAAGATCGCAGTTTGTATGCTCGATACCAGAGCGTAGAAATGGAAATATAAATTTAAGTATATATAATATTTCATCTTTTCGAGTGGGGAACGAACCGGTTTTACAGTCACACTTTGTGCCCCTGCGCCACGACTGGTCTCAAATCAATGATATATTATTATTTTCTAGTCTTGAACTATTTGATTTATAGTTCTGTTTTTGTTTTTATATATATTCAAAGTAAAGTGAATTTGTAGTTAGCGCTCTCTGTTTTTTTTATAAAAAAATATGTAAAAGTAATATCTTTCCTATATTAGTTTCATATTGTATTTTTTATTGTTCATTTTTTTTTTAAATTTTTTTTCAATAGAAATGACATTAGCATCGTTACATTTCCTATTTGATTCAATTATACAGTATACAGTATATTCTTAGGGTAGGCAGAGAGAACTTAGTGTTAAGACATTCTTTCCCCGCTTTTCGACGAATATTTTCGAGACATTGCGTGCTAAACGGCGGATCTTAACAACAACAAAAAAAATTAAAATATTAATAAATACTAAATCATTTCTCCGACTCGAACGCACTACCGTCACGTTTAAAGTCACACACTTGCGCCACTGCGCCACGGTGGCCTCTACAGTATATAATAAACGATATAATCGGAAATAGAATAGAAAATATCATCTAAAATTAAAATTTAACATTTAAATCGAATGAACACTAAGATTTAGATGCTCATAACAGAGAATAGAGAATTGCAAGGAGCTGAATATGATGATCAGCTTATAAATAGATCTTTTATCGTACCCAGTAGCTCGGATAGCATCCGAGATGATGGATTGCGCACTCACCAGTTATTAAGGTCAGTGTGGGCAAAAACAACATTAATAGCTAGGGCTATAGAACTTATTGGGATTGTGTATATCTAATAAGGAATTCTATTTGTTAGGTATGGCTTATCTTTTGTGAAATACTTGTTCGAGATGTTGTAAATTAGTTTGAAACTGTATTTGTATTATTACTATACTTATGTTTTTTGATACTACACTTTGATTTGATTGGCGTTGAGTTCCGCCACTCAACACGCAATGCCTCTAGAACTCGGCGGAAAGTGGGGAACGGAGTGTCTTAACACTAGATTCCCTCTGCCTTCCCTGCTGTATGGGGGATACAGCGTGAAGCTGATTTATTTATTTTATTTTATGTTTTTAGATTTTTATTATTATTTGACACTGAATGTATGGAGAACATAGGGTCTTGGAGAGACTGTCTTCCATGTCATGACGCTGAAAATTTTTAGATATTTTATGTATGTTTATATTTCATTTCAATTTTCAATAGTAAAATACGTATTTTCTTAAATAGAATTAAGGCAACTTTTTATTAATAATTCAAAAATTAAATTTAATTAACATTTAAAAAAAAACGTCACTTTTTCCATTAATTTAAACAAAATATTAGAATTACAAACAATTTAACAAAGAAAACTATATAAAGAAATAGAAATATAGAAATCTAAAAGCAGCCTGCAAACAAGGCACCCACGATCTGTTAAACACTGTCAATCATTTACAACGATAACTTCAACTACCATTTGTTTCATTGAAATCAGTTGTTCGACTATAACCGGTTCGATTCCATGTCAGAATGCCCAGTCAACTATGCAATCTCTAAGGGAATAACTAGTCATATGCTGGTTCAAGTTAATTTATTATATGATTAATTATCTTATATTATTTATAGTAGTAATTTTGTATTTTATGTAATCTTGTATTTTGTTTCTTATGTATATATTTCTATGTAAATAATTATATCATATATTTTTTTAAGCTTTTTATTTTAACGTATTTGTTTATCTTAAATTAATGTATTTTTTTATTATAATATGTTATGATGGTGTAGATGATGTTTTATTTAATATAACATGTCGTATAACATTTTTTTTTATTCAGAAAATTAGAAATATTTTAGATCATGAAGGAAATACACAATTTTTTAAAAGAAAATCAGATTTTTTAACTTAATTATTAATAAACTTAAGTCTTATTGTTGCTAAAGTTGATGTCTACTTTAAACTCCTAATTTAAATCTATAAAAGAGATCTATAAAAAATATTATTTTTTATCATTAGAATAATAATTTATAACAAAGCAGCTCACCTTACATCTTCATTGTGTTTTTTGTTTCCGGTATTATCTGTGAAAAAAAAAACATAATTTGAAATTGAATGTGAAATTCAATAAATTATAGTATAAGTGAAAAAAGATAGCTCCGCCTGCAGCGATTTTTGGTATAATTGACAGTTGATCAATTTCTAACTACATTATTGCTTCTTAATAATATTTAACTTCCGTTCTCCACTTTCCATCCTCTCACTTCGGTATTTCAAGTATTCTATTTGGTGGTGCCCGTGTATGTATGGCTTTTGGAGGAAATCAACGTCATTCTTTTTCTTGAGTCCAAGAAAAATGAGAGTGGAATTTGAAACTACAATTTTTAGAGAAATTCACATATTGCTCAGAATAAGAATTGAGGCCGTAGTGGCGCAGGAACACAAACGTGCGACTGTAAACGCGACGGTTGTGGGTATGATTCCCACTCAGGGAAATGGTAAATATTTAATATTTTTTCCCACATTCTGGCAACGAGGCAAAGCGTGGCGTTGAGTGCCTCTAATTTAATTTATCTAGAGAATTCAGTGGAAAGTGGGGAACGAAAGTGTCTTTATGGGAACGGAGTGTCTTAACTCTAGGTTTCCAGGTTCCCATTGCCTACCCTGCTCTTTACGGGATACAGCGTGTAAAAGTACTTAATAAAATTAAAATTATGTCACTAAGTAATTAGCTATAAATAAGCACATCAATAATGAAAAAAAACAATACAAAAAACTAACTAAAGATTTTCTTAAAGAAAAACAAGAACAGGCCAAAAGGCGGTTGAACTTAAATCTCTAATTTATTAAAAACTAGCGGCCCGCCCACGGCTTCGCCCGCTTAAAATACATGATTACTGATTTAAGCAGAATTGATTGACAACTATAATAAAATAAAATAAATAAATAAATCAGCTTCACGCTGTATCCCGCACACAGCAGGGTAGGCAGAGGGAACCTAGTGTTAAGACACTCCGTTCCCCACTTTCTGCCGAATTCTGGAGGCATTGCGTGTTGAGTGGCAGAACTCAACGCCGCGCTTAACCTCGATATCAGAGCGAAGAAATGGAAATATAAATTTAAGTAAATATTTCATCTCCTCGAGTGGGGATCGAACCCACAACCAGTCGGTTTTGCAGTCACACCTCGTGCCGCTGCGCCACGACTGGCCTCACACCCTATAATAGAATGACAAACAAATGTAAAGACAACATACAACAACATATATAATATAAAGACAACTATAATGACTTCTAATATGATTTTTTGTTACTTTAATCTGTAATATTCCATTATGATTTTTTTACGACATTATCGTAACTTCTGTAAGAATTTTTGATTGTTTCGAACTAAAAAATATGACCAATGTCGATATTTGATATTCATAAAATATACATAAAGCTAATTATTTATTATATATATACATATATATATATATATATATATATATATATATATATATATATATATATATTTGTAACATTACGTTCTTTTTACCTATGTTATGTTTTTTAAAGCTCTGTTAAATGTGCTGATGTCACTTAATAATTGTACTGCTTCAGAAACAGTCTTAAATATAAAATTATTAATTTGGTTAAGGATTCATAATATTCTTTGTAAAATAACTGTAATGTTTGCATATTAACTCCTGTTTGCATATTATTAGATAAATGAATAATTGGTAAATATGTAGTTATTACAGAGTACACGTAGAAAGGATGTTTTTAGGCATTTTTATATAGATTTATTTCAAACGAACGAACGAACCAAAAAATCTATGTATTTACTTGATATTTCTTTGAAGATCAAATCGTTCTTTATCTCTGTGTTGAATTAATTACGATTTAAACTTTACTGTTACGATTTATGAAGGTAATCATCTCTACTAACAATTCAATTTTGTTGACTTAAAATAAATAAATCAGCTTCACGCTGTATCCCGCACATAGCAGGGTAGGCAGAGGGAACCTAGTGTTAAGGCACTCCGTTCCCCACTTTCTGCCGAATTCTGGAGGCATTGCTTGTTGAGTGGCAGAACTCAACGCCGCGCTTAACCTCGCCACCAGAACGAAGAAATGGAAATATAAATTTAAGTTAATATTTCATCTCCTCGAGTGGGGATCGAACCCACAACCAGTTGGTTTTACAGTCACACTTCTTGCCGCTGCGCCACGACTGGCATTGTTTACTTTATTGTATAAAATATTGTATAATAGTGCTTCAAAAATATATATTTTTATCAACAGTCATATAATCAAGACGCGATTTTTATATAACATTCGCTGGCAAGCTAATGCCTTGAGTTCATTCAAATGACGATAACTTTTTTTTTAATGAACCGATTTTGATGAACCAAACTTTAGAACCTAAATTGAGTTAAAACAAAGCAATTGGTGAAATTTTCAAGTAAATCGGTTCAGTAGTTTCAGAGAAAAATGCGGACAACAATATGTCGACAGACAGACAGACAGACAGACAGACAGACAGACAAGAAATTCAAAAAAAAACTTTTTGCTTTCTATTAGTCTTTTTAAGTGTCCCTCTATCCATTTCAGTCAAAATTACTAAATGTACAGACAAAATATTTTTACTGTCTTATTATATATAGAGATAGAGATTATAATACACATTACCGTTACAAACACTAAATAATATTCGGTAGTACAAAATCACATATGCTCATATTGCGTTAGTTCATTCACTTAAACGCAATTATATGTATTTAGCCGTGTGTAGTCTTTATTATGAGGGTCTAAAGGTGACTTTGGGTGTTATGACGTGGTTATGAAGCATCAGCCAGACCGATATGGTACAGTGATCGGCGCTGGAGCGTAGCGTAACTGCCCAAGTACGCCGTCTTAGGTGCTTCCTAGTATTTTTAATTTATAAATTGCAAAAATTGATTAATATCACTAGCTACTATGAGCTCTTTCAAGCCTTGTTGGTTTTTATTCCGTTTTAATAAGGCAAAGTTGTGAATAGCGTCACGGTTTATTCCGCACACAGTAGGGTAGTCAGAGAGAAGCTGGTGTTAAGACACTCCGTTCACCATGGCGGAAGACAACGCCGCCCTTTTCCCTCGACACCAGAGCGAAGGAATGAAAATATTAAATATTGCTTTTCCTCGAGTGGTAATCGAACCCACAACTTGTACCTGTACCGCGCTTACAGTCATATTTTGTGCCTCTGAGCCACGACAGGACTCGCAAAGTTATAAAAAAATGTGATTTATCAAAACAAAACTGATAATACTCTATATTTATAGGTTTTAAAGTATATTCTTCTTTATTTGTTATATAAATATACAAAACATTTCAGTTCTAAGCTCAAGTACATTCCTGTAATTATAAATGGCCGTAACAATTATTTCATACTACTTAGTGATTAATTCAGCCTGGGTTCCTTAAGTCTCCCCGTTTCCCACAGAGTATAAATTTGAAATAACCACAGATCATTTTCTTAAATAGACGTGGTTGCCATTATATCAAAACTAGTTAGTCGTGTCACATTTTACCTTTTGGTTTGTGTAAAACAAATATATGGAAAGATTAATAAAGTGATATAATTTATGATTACAGTAACAAAAAGAAACTTTATATTATGTAACCATATTAAATTGTATTAATACAGAAAATATTTAAGACAAATCTTTTTTTTATTTAAATTAAAATTTAAAAATCAGCTTCACGCTGTATCTCGTACACAACAGGGTAGGCAGAGGGAAGCTAGTGTTAAGACACTTCGTTCCCCACTTTCCGCCGAGTTCTGGAGGCATTGCGTGTTGAGTGGCGGAACTCAACGCCGCGTTTTGCCTCGACATCAGAGCGAAGCAATGAAAATATAAATGTAAATAAACATTTCATTTCCTCGAGTGAGGATCGAACCCACAACCAGTCGATTTTACAGTCACACTTTGTGCCCATGCTCGACGACTGGCCTCAATCTTATCATTTTTCAAAATCAGTCATGTCATAAAATGTTTAAGAATTTTATTTAATAGGTTTATGTTAGACTACCTTGTCTTTTACCTACAGAATGACACTTTGAAATTTGCATGCATTTTTATATTTTAAAATATTCTTGTGGATTTAAGCGCTATCATATATGATAAAATTAAATAAGCAGATATTTTATTCAAATAACTAAATGATAATCTCTATGCTTATCTATTAAATAAATGAATCTGAAATCTATACATAAAATAACAAAACATAAACAGAAATACCAAATAAAATTTTTATATTATATGTTTATATCTTATCATGCGTCACGATTGGCCTCTGGCGCAGGAGCACAAGTATGCAGATTATAAAGGAGACTGGTCGTGGGTTCGGTCCCCACTCGATGAAATGAAATATTTATGTTACTTTACATTTTAATTTCTTCACACTAGTGTCGAGCTCTACTTGCTTCGGTCAAAAACGCAATATCTCCAAAATTCTGGAAAATGGGACACAAAGTGTCACAAGGTTCCCTATGCCTCCTGCTTTCCTGCTGTGTACAGGAAACAGTGTGTAGCTGATTAATCAAAATCCTATCATATTTACAATTCCTACTAAGGCGTTAAAGGCAATAGCGATACAATATCTTAATTAGGCCACTACAGGGCGGTGTATAAGATATTATATATTTATTATAAAATCATGTTTTTGTTAATACTCGATAAGATTTTGAATAATTTAAATAAATAAATCATATAAATAGAGGCCAGTTGTGGCGCAGGGGCCTAATGTGTGTGACTGTAAAACCGATTGGTTGTGGGTTCGATCCCCACTCGAGGAGATGAAATATTTATTTTAATTTATATTTCCATTTCTTCACTCTGGTGTTGAGGCAAAGCGCGGCGTTGAGTTCTGCCACTCAACACGCAATTCCTCCAGAACTCGGCAGAAAGTGGAGAACGGAGTATCTTAGCAAAAGGTTATATGAATAGGTATATTTGTAAGTTATGTACAATCACTCTTTGAGACTTAACTGGCTTATAGGGTAAACCAAAACAATATCGCTCATATGTATCAAGTGACGTTTTTCCATTAAAAAACATTTTATTATGATATCGGTGTTTAAAAAAGCTTCCAATGGTGCAATTACCATAAAATAATGTAGAAATAAAGAAATAAACAATATTTATTTTTATTTGTTCCGCTTTTTTATTTTAAATGTTTGGAAATTCTTCTTCTTCTCATTTTTGATAGGTTCTCTCTATTTGTTGTGAAAAGGCATATATATATTTAAGCTTACATTTACATAGGTTACTACTCACTTTAAATAAATCTGATATTAATCTTAGTTTTTACTGTTTACCTGTATCAGTATTTTACATGTAAATCCACGTGATTTACATGTAAAATACTAGATGTATTAAGACAAAGGAGCTACTATAAATTAAGGTAATATACAAGTATATTTACTCTACATTACGTAATCTAGATCTCTCCTATTATACAAATTCTGATCACGGGAAGGTATTGGAACCTCCCAATGCTTTCGTATGCGGTGGGGCTAATACTAATTCATTTCCACTATCATGATCGCCAAGATAGCGGATCAATGATGTCACCAATGATCACCATATTTACAAAGTTTAGGAGAAAAAAAAAACGTAGGTTCAACGCGCCCATTTTTTTGTCGTCTATATTAATTAGGATGTATGGCCACGTTTACACAAGATCTTAGAGTCGATCTTGAGTGTTTGATTTTTTTTCACGCAGAAACGCTCCGAATCTATAATACACGTAAAATCCCGCTATAAAATACACTTTGGAAAGCTTGTTGAAACTTTTTAAAATGTGTTTTTGTTTTACTATTACTCTCATAGATTGTATTATTAAAATTTACGTTTGCTTTATAGTTATTGACTACTTATTTTGCGATATTATTTTCGGTTATAATTTTTTTTTTTTATAATAGGTATGTCATAAGAATTATTTGTGAGATATTTTATATCTCAAAACGTATACATTTTTTGTATTTTTTCCTGTAAAAAAAAAACAATCCCTACACAGATAAACTTTGTTTCTTCTTATCAATAATTTGATACAAATAGGAAGAAGAGCCTTGAAGTTCAACTTCACAATTTTGTAACCAAAATAAAATTATTTAATTTTTAACGATATTAATGAAAATAGATTTGAACGTATTTCTTTTTTGAATATATAGAGAAACATGGAATATAATACAATTATGGAAATTTATATAATTTGGCCTTGGGTGCACCTAAGGTACAGCGCGGTATAAATCTTTATGATTTACGTCCCACATGATGATATCTCAGAAAACTTTACGTTTCGCAATTAAAATTTCACAATTATATACGCTTTTTGCATTCTGTTTTCATATGCACTTTTGCTTTCAAATAAAATAAAGAGAGCTCTCCTAATCTTTTTTTTTGACCATATAGTGTTTTACAATAAAAATATTAATATAACATATTAGTATCTACTATTGACATATAAAATTATATTTACATGTTATAATATACCTGTTCAAAAGAACAAAGCCTGTTCAAAACAAAACTTGAGGCCAGTCGTGGCGCAGGGGTACAAAGTGTGACTGTAAAACCGACTGGTTGTGGGTTCGATCTCCACTCGAGGAGATGAAATATTTACTTAAATTTATATTTCCATTTCTTCGCTCTGGAGTCGAGGACAAGCGCGGTGTTGAGTTCTGCCACTCAACACGCAATACCTCTAGAATTCGGCAGAAAATGGGGAACGGAGTGTCTTATCACTAGGTTCCCTCTGCGTGTGCGGGATACAGCGTGAAGCTGAATTAATTAAATTAGAAAAAAAAGTTGAGAGTAACGCTGATGTAAAATTAGAAGTGAGGTAAATATTGCATTACATGATATAGGTTAGGACTATAGAAGCCCGCTAGAAGACAGATAGATATAGCTATTTCACACAAACGGAAATGCAAAATTTTAGTATTAGTTAAAATATTTCCGAACAACAAATTATGCGTGTCGCGTAGATCGGACATTAGTTAGCTTAGTGTTGCCAGTTAGGAACGTGATGGCACATTAGTGTTGCCAGTTAAACACACACGATAAACATTGCTGTCAGTTAACTATAATATTTGTTTTAAACAATCGAGTGTTACGTGCTCGTTGCCCGCGGGATAGTGTGTGGTCCTTTATGCCTCACGCGCTGTCGGGTAAGCGATTGTTCTTTGTAATTGAGTACAACAGCTTTTTGATAAAAACATTTTTTTTTATACATTCTAAATATATGTTTTGAACGTGTTATAATAAAGTTGTTAAATATATATAGAATGTTGGATACAAAAAGCTAAATTGAACTTAAAGTAATGATAGTAAATGTTTGAGTTGTGGCCAGTCGTGGCGCAGGGGCACAAGAGTGTGACTGCAAACGCTACAGGCTATGGGTTCAATTCCTAATAGAGGAAATGAAATAATTAAATTAATATTTTAATTTCTTTCGCCACTCAACACGCAACGGCCGCAGAATTTAGCGTAATAAGGGGAACTGAGTGTCTTAACACTAGGTTCCCTCTGCCTAGCCTACTGTTAGCGGGGTACAGCGAGAAGCTGATTTTAAAAAGTTATATTTTAGACAATTTATATGTAATTATATTTATGTTTAATGAAATAAACCTCTATAATTCTTGCAAATATATCTTCTAAAGATATACTGCCAACTTACAGTAAAAGAGGTCAAGCAATAAACATACAGCTTCTGGAAATTGTTCAAAGAGATATTAAATGGAATTTGGACGTGATTGCGTTATTGGTGAGAGAATTCGGACGTGCTGAACGCGCGGTCAGAGGGTCAGTGGAGAAATTGATAATAATTTTTCTAGTTTAATATACATAGTAATTTTGAGATTTAAACGTTACAACGGAAGTGCATTGGTAAAAAAATCAGTTTCACGCAGTATCCCGCACACAGCAGGGTAAGTAGAGGGAATCTAGTGTCAAGGCACTCTGTTGCTCACTTTCCGCCAATTCTGAAGGCATTGCGTGTTGAGTGGCGGAACTCAACGCCGCGCCTTACCTTGACATCAGAGCGAAGAAAAGAAAATATAAATGTAATTAAATATTTAATTGCCTCGAGTGGGGATCGAACCCACAACCAGTCGATTTTTCAGTCACACCTTGTGCCCTTGCGCCACGACTGGCCTTAGCGCATTGGTAATGAATTCAAATCCCACTAGGTGGAATAAAAGAATGGTATTCGATATTAAATACATTATATATATGTATAGTAAAAATTTGCAGTGATATCTTCTAAATAATCTTGAAAATTAAAGATCTTGTTATTGATGTCTTTATTTATTTTTCTCTTTTGATTTAATCTATTTGATTTATGTTGTGTTAAAAAATAAGATCGTGAAATATTATAATGAATATATTCATATAAAACTGTATTTATTACAAAATATTTTCTTTAGTAGCGCTTAGTGACATCAAAAACACTAACTATTAATATATCAGGAGATGCTACTAAATTAACCTACTCAAATTCTGAATTCTATTAATAAATTATTATTATTTTTTATAACTTCACGCTGTGTCCCGAACACAGCAGGGTAGGCAGAGGGAACGTAGGGTTAAGACACTCCGTTCCCCACTTTCTGCCAAATTCTGGAGGCATTGCGTGTTGAGTGGTAGAGCTCAACGCCGCGCTTAACCTCGACACCAGAGCGAAGAAATGGAAATATAAATTTAAGTAAATATTTCATCTCCTCGAGTGGGGATCGAACCCACAACCAGTCGGGTTGACAGTCACACCTCGTGCCGCTGCGCCACGACTGGCCTCTATAAATCTAATAAATTATTTAAAATATTAGAATGCAACGCTTTAATTTACTTAAAATATGCTTTCATATTTTAATAAAACCAAACAAATGAGATAGTATTAAATATAAAAGGTATAAATTTAATAAAATAACCAGTTTTTTGTAGCTTTTTAAATATTAATAGATCTGAACAAATAAACTTTCAGTATGCTAGTTTTGATAAGAATTAAGATTATACGTCTGAATTTATTGGTACGTATGTTCGTATGTTTTAAATTAGAACATCTAACGTTTTCTAAAAAGTATTTTTTATTTCCTAAGTAGAAAAGCACGTTGAATTTGTTTAAAATAGTATAAAACAATGTTAATTTCGTACAGAGTGTGATTTTAATAAAGTTTTTTTGTGATATATATATATATATATATATATATATACATTGCTTAGTGCTAGCCAGACCATATACCAGATATATATATATATATATATATATATATATATATATATATATATATATATATATATATATATATATATATACATCTAACAAAACAATATCATATTCTCTTATCATAATTGGAAACTTATTTATTATATATTTAAAATAAATCAGCTTCACGCTGTATCCCGCATACAGCAGGGTAGGCAGAGGGAACCTAGTATCAAGACACTCCGTTCCCCACTTTCTGCCGAATTTTAGAGACATTGCGTGATGAGTGGCAGAACTCAACGCCTCGCTTAACCTCGACACCAGAGCGAAGAAATGGAAATATAAATTTAAGTAAACATTTCATCTCCTCGAGTGGGGATCGAACCTACAACCAGTCGGTTTTACAGTCACACCTCGTGCCGCTGCGCCACGACTGGCCTCATTATAATTTATACTTAATCAATAATTAACAACTATATATTCAAAATAATAATAACATGCAAAAAGAAATATCAGTGAAATACCCAAGTTAGTTCCCAGAACACTTGAAATTTAGAAATGATCATCAGGTCATTACGTGAAGAGCCCATTAGCCGTCGATTTATTTCGTGAGATCTCAAATTTATATAAAAATCATCACATGATGAATGATTTTTAATTTATCGATCATCTTATAATATTATAATCATCATATATTATTCGGATTAAATAATCATTTCGCATTGTTGCACCTTTGTGCTGTGTCACAGGTTTTTTTTTATTATTTTATTTTATTAGGTTTTTAAACTCTTATAAATTAGTATAGAATTGAGACTTAATATTTTTTTATTGGTGGTTGCCATAATATTTTCTTTCATAGATATGGTCTGGCTAGCACTAAGCAATGTTTCAAATTATAAAAGTTATAATTAGTCAGCTTCACGCTGTATCCCGCATATAGCAGTATGGAAGGGAACGTAGTGTTAAGACACTCCGCTCCCCAGTTTCCACTGAATTTTTCAAGACACTCAACAGTGTCGGAACTCAACGTCGGGATTTTGTCTTTGTCCCAGGGCGAAGTGAAGAAAGAGACCTTTTGTCTATTTCAAGAAAAGGATGTGACATGTGATCTTAGAACCGTGAGAAAGAAATAAGTGATAAATTTATATGAACAATTATTTGCGAGCTTTCATTTTTAGTAGTAATAAAAAACTATCAAAATTTATGATATAAACTAACTATTTAAAGAGAAAGTAGCTATAATAATGTAGCGTTTGAGAGATATTTTAGAGACTTTTACAGAACATGTCAAGTCAACATTGTAAAAAATATTATTTTTTTATAAATCTACACTTATGTTGTCCAGTACATATTTAATAGCGTAACAAGTCATGAAATTACATAGCGAAGAAATGAAAATATTAAGTATTTAATTGTCTTGAGTTGTAATCGAACCCACAACCTGTAGAGCTTACAGTCACACGCTTGTGCGCCTACTTTACGCCACTATTGAAGTATTAAATACAAAAATCAGCTTCACGCTGTATCGCGCACACAACAGAGTAGGCTGAGAGAATCTAGTGTTAAGACACTCCGTTCCGTTGGGTGGCGGAACTCAAAGCAGAGCTTTTGCCTCGACACTGGAGTGAAGAAATAGAATATGGGGTTCAAACTTACAACCAATTTACTGTAAACGCGACCCTGCACCACGACTGGCATCACTATTACTATTAACTATTAAAATAATTGACATTTCATGAAATACGAACTGCATACAACTATAATTAATAATTAACAACTTAATTCAAAAACTATAAAATATAGCTTAACGGGATTATTTAACGAGATTAACGATATTAAAATTAGTTGAGGCCAGTCGTGGCGCGGTGACGCGAAATGTGACTGTAAAACCGACTGGTTGTGGGTTCGATACCCACTCGAGGAGATGAAATATTTGCTTAAATTTATATTTCCATTTCTTCGCTCTGGTGTCGAGGTTAAACGCGGCGTTGAGTTCTGCCACTCAACACGCAATGCCTCCAGAATTGGGCAGAAAGTGGGGAACGGAGTGTCTTAACACTGGGTACCCTCTGCCTACCCTGCTGTGTGCGGGATACAGCGTGAAGCTGAAAGAAAAAAAATAAATAAAAATAACGATATTAACAGTATAAACGACATCTGAACGATCGCATGATCCACATCGTCGCGTGTTATATGAATGCTCCCCCGTTATTCTTTATGCGGTTACCGTTACCGAATTGACCAAATCCCGTTTACACTATGTCCGAACGTTTTATGTGGACGGCTTGAAATTTATTGGAGTGTTCTTGGAAATATGAGTTGCTATTCTGAGTGCAGGTTTAAAATTGGTGCATTTGATTTTCTAATTTGTATTTTGCATTTGTTAACTTAGTATATATTAGTATATTGCGGCGTTGAGTTATGCCACTCAACACGCAATGCCTCCAGAATTCGGCAGAAAGTGGGGAACGCAGTGTCTTATCACTAGTTTCCCTCTGCCTACCCTGCTGTGTGCGGGATACGGCGTGAAGCTGATTTAATTTTTTAATTTTAATTTAACTTAGTCTATTAGGGCAATATAATAAATAATATTCTATGTTTAAACTATATGATATATAGTAGTAAATTATAACTATTTTTTTTTTTACTTTTTATTAGTTAACTTTTATAAAATACGGTTTAAATAAATATATGCTAAATTTTTATTATATATCTAATATTAACGTCTGCGAACCACGAAAATACAAGTTACTGCACAGATTAAATCACTGTAAACGGGATTTATTAACTATCCAAAAACAACGGCGCGTGCGCACCTTACGATTTAATTTTTATGTTAATCTAAATAGTTCCGCCGACGTTTGAGAGTGCCTGTTTAATTTTTTGATTCACTGACTTCTTTATTCTTTTAGTTAAAAATTCTAATTTGTTATTTAAAATTCATTTTTTTTATATCTTCATATGTTGAATAACTTAAGTTACGTATCAAATGCTATTTTTCCGTCATAATTTTTTGCCTAGTAGTAGTTTGCTGTAATGATTGTAT
Source organism: Heliconius himera (assembly GCA_021202915.1). Lineage (NCBI taxonomy): Eukaryota > Metazoa > Arthropoda > Insecta > Lepidoptera > Nymphalidae > Heliconius > Heliconius himera. The sequence goes on along the minus strand of JAJHJA010000672.1, from coordinate 122,972 downwards.
TTTTTTTTAAACAAGCAATAAGGTAGTAGTTAAAATTTAAGTTAAAATATATTATTATTCTTGTACAGATTTTTATGATTTCTTAAAAGTTAAAATCAAAAAAATCAGCTTCACGCTGTATCCCGCACACAGTAGGGCAGGCGGAGGGAATTTAGTGTTAAGACACCCCGTTCCCCACTTTCCGCCGAAATCTGGAGGCAATGCGTGCAGAGTGGCGGAACTCAACGCCGCGATTTGCCTCGACACCAGAGCGAAGAAATGAAAATATAATATAAGTATAATATAAGTAAATAAATATTTCACTTCCTCGAGTGGGGATCGAATCCACAACCAGTCGATTACAGTCACACTTTGTGCAGCTGCGCCACGGCAGATATTTATGATTTTTTAAAATTCCTTTATTTTATTTATTTTGATAGGAAAAGCACTATCCATAAAATAAATTTTGAAGTCGTAAAATATAGTCGTATAATAAATAAGTGATCAACAACCAGTCGAATATAAAAGTAATAATAAGCTAATCAAAAGACTAAGCTTCCACGCGGTGTTTAGCTCCGTGACTCAACAAGCTATACATCCAGAATTCAGCTGAAAATGTTCAATGGAGTGTTTTAACACCAAATTCCCTCTGTCGACCCTGCTATGTGTGCTGGATACAGCGTGAAACTTAAGAAGAAGAAGAAAAGTCTAAGCTCAATTAGCATTATCTCTTATTGACTTTTTATGATATAGCTCTAAAAAAAATATGACAAATTTTTTTTCGCAAAAAATAATGATAGGTATTATAAGTGGTGGGGATTGTCACATTACCGTTAAGCTGGCCACATTGGCCGCCGTCGCAACGCCTGCTGGAAGGCGGTAACCTCTTGTGGCAAATAATGAATGTTTTAACTATCAATTAGTATGAACGGATGGACAGTTAACATTCTAAATATAAGTTGAAGTTATAATTTCTATTTATTTAGTGTTTTAATATTTTCTAGAAAACTTTACAGTCTATCTTGGCCAAGGTAAAGGTTTTAATACGATTTTTTTAAATATTTATCCTATAGAAATAATTGATTGAGGCCAGTCGTGGCGCAGCGGCATAAGCGTGTGGTTGTGAACTCGACAGATTGTGGGCTCAATTCCCACTCGAGGAAATGATATATTTAATATTTTAATTTTTTCGGATAAGTGTAGAGAAGAAGTGCGGCGTCGAGATGAGCCATTCTACACGCAAAGACTTGAAATTAGGCGGACAGTTAGGAACGAAGTGTCTTAGTACTAGGTTCCCTCTACTTACCCTGCTATATCCTATATGCAGGATACAGCGCGAAGAAAAAGAAAAAAGAAAAAATATAATCAAATTAATAATAATAATTTTAATATTGCGTGGTGTTAGTGGTATTCCGTCAATTCGTCAATTCTTTATAATACAGCATAAACCATTCTATTAAAAGGACTTGAACTCACTATCCTTGTCGTGTAGGTATAGATCGTAATATAGTTCGTGATTACCTTGTTGAGTTGTATAATTGTAAATAAATCAGTTTCACGCTATATCCCGCACACACCAGGGTAGGCAGAGGGAACCCCAGGCTCAACGCCGCGCTTATCCTCGACACCAGAGCGAAGAAAATAGAAATATAAATTTAAGTAAATATTTCATCTCCTCGAGTGGGGATCGAACCCACAAGCAGTCGGTTTTACAGTCACACTTTGTGCCACTGCGCCACGACTGGCCTCAATTGTATAATTGTAGTTAAGTGATTTCTTTTTTGATATATTTAGCATGAGTACTCCTTGTAAAATAAAAAAAATCTCCCTTGACTGTGATTCATTTGAAGTACGGGTAGCCTTCTTCTCCTATTCAGATTTATAAAAATATAAAATCGCTAGTAAATATATAAAATCGTAGTTTGACAATTTATTAGATACTAAAGGCAATAAAATGTTGACAAACAAACTATAAAATGTATTTTTATCTTTTTAATAGAAACACTATGCAGCATTTTATAATATAAAATATAGATTGAATTGATTGAATTAATGTTGTTTGCAAAATAATATTAGGATATTATTATAAATAAAATATTATAAATAAAATATATTTTTTTATAAAACGCCGTAAATTAACATGAATTATAGAATGTAAATTATTATAACATTTATAGTTTTCTAAATATTATCATAAAAATCATTTAAAAATACGATCATTAAACTGAATTAAAAAAATATAAAATATTATTTAATAATTTGCTTACGTTTTGCTTGTAAAAATCTACATCTTCTATAAATTTAGCATATTTCCAGTTCGCTGAATAACTTATAGGTATTTATTTCTATACATTTATTTTTACTGGAGGTGACAGGTGTCTACGTATTTTTTGACATTTTTTAAGGTGTGGAATACCACTTAGGAAAGAAATTTAGTTATACCTCCCTACAGCTACGTTCAAATTTTCATACGTTTTGTTAATAAATATTTTTCTTTCCTAAGTGCGGAATTACACTTTAAAAAATGTTAAAAAATATTAAAAAAATGTATTCTCTTTTGCCTCTCATCTTTGGGTAGCGGAAATTTGTAAAAATCTCTCTACAGAGATGCTAACAATATAAAAAAGATGCAACAATATGCGTATAAGAATTTCGACGTAGCTCGATGAGAGCGTATGGCTTAGTTAGTCAGAGAACTTGGACGGTTTCCAAAGTTCAAATCCCGATACGTTCAATTTTTATACGTTTTCTTAATAAATATTTAGGTAGCTACGTAGTTCTAACCAGTAAGTAAAATATGTTATACTACGTATCTAATAAGTATAATTTATCATTTCCCATAATTTTGCTACAAGTAACGTGAAGGCAAAACAAAATGAGATATCGTCTGCAACAATTTAAATAACGATTTAATAATAAAATATTTTATTTAGATGAAGTATGGTCCGTCGTCACATAGAATATTAATTCGCCTGTCGATATTGTTTATGTGTCTGTATAAATTAAATGTGAATAAGATAGATAGATAGATAAAAATTTTTATTAGATACATAGAGGAAATATAACATTTTACAAGAGAAATAGGAATACCAATATAAAATAACAGAAAAAATAAAAAACATTTTGTGCACAGAGGTAGTATGCAAAGGCGACTTAAAAACTAAAAAGAACAAAAAAGATTTAAGAACTAATACTGTTTTTTTAAATAAAAATAAAATAATTCTGATTTTAGAAAGAATTGCCGATTGATAAGAGAGAGTTAAGCTGTAAACACTTAAACTTTTTAGGGTTCTGTACCAAAATACAAAAGAAGTCCTTAAAAGATTCTTATAGGAGCGAGCAGACGTCAGACGGTCACACAGACGTAACAAAGTGGTTTCCGTCAGTGTGACCGTCTGACAAGATCATTTAATCAAGAAAGAAATAAGTATCAAATATCCAGGCTTACGGTCCTTTTGAACACGGAAAAAAATAGATAGAGATATATATTTTTTTTATTAAAAGATTTTTATTTCGTTTTTTCTGTATTTGGAATTCACCGCGTAATCAAAACGTAGGGTATTTCTCGTAGTTGGTCCACGGCCACTAAAATTTGGCAAGAAGTGAGAACTTGTAAAAGAAACAGAAAAATAAACGAAAACTGACATGTCTATAAATATTACAGTAAAACGATTATAATTTTTTTATTAATTTTTATTTTTAGCTTAACGCACAAATGTATCTCGCACAAATAAGGATAGGCAGAAAGAATGTAAGAACTTAGTTTTAAGACACTCCTTCAATCATTAAGACACTTACTTTCCACACTTTTAAATAATTATAAAAAAATATAATTGTAGTTCATTCAATACGAAATATGTGCATACGCCGGCAGATTTAAGTTTGTCAATATTTATAAGTTACGTTCCCGTTGCCATGCAATAGTGAAATTCGTATAGAACCCTTAGTAATCTAATCAGTTGCTGTATCCGCACACAGCAGGTTAATCAGAGGGAACCTAGTGTTAAGACACTCTGTTCCCCACTTTCCGCTGAATTTTGGAGGCATTGCATGTTGAGTGGCGAAACTCAACGCCGCTCTTTGCCTCGACACCAGAGCGAAGAAATGGAAAAATAAATTTAAATAAATATTTAATTTCCTCGAATGGGGATCGAATCCACACCCGTCGCGTCACACAAAGTGCCCTTGCGCCACGGCAACCTTAACGACCATTTCATAAAAAAAAACCTCATCCACTATTATTTACTTTCCGGACAACAAACACTTCAGTGACATCGTACTTAAAATGAATTTGAAACAGCATTAGTAGATAATAAAATATTGAAACAAAGCAGCGAGTGTTAACAAACCAACAAATGATAAGTCAACGTGGACCGTTCTCCGCTGTGCTTAGCAATGAATGGTTACGATGCTTTCTATTCAATAGTAGCTAATATGCTGCTTAGAGGCCAGTCGTGGCGCAGCGGCACGAGGTGTGACTGTAAAACCGACTGGTTGTAGGTTCAATCCCCACTCGAGGAGATGAAATATTTACTTAAATTTATATTTCCATTTTTTCCCTCTGGTGTCGAGGTTAAGCGCGTCGTTGAGTTCTGCCACTCAACACGCAATGCTTCCAGAATTCGGCAGAAAGTGGGGAACGGAGTGTCTTAACACTGGGTTCTTTCTGCCTACCCTGCTGTGTGCGGGATACAGCGTGAAGCTGGTTTTTACTGCTTAGTCGCAACTCTTGAAAGTTTTAACCAATTTTTAGGAATTTACCAGAAAATGAAATTATTTTAATCGCACAGCTCTAGCAATTTGGGATTTGAGACCGTCGTAGCGCAGGGGCACAAGTGTGAGGCTGTAACTCAATGATTGTGAATTCGATTCTCACTTGGGGGAACGAATTATTATTATTTATTAATATTTGAATTTCTTCTCCCTAGTGACAAGGCAAAACAAAACGCAGCGTTGAGTTCCGCTACTCAATACACAATGATCCGAAAATTCGGCAGAAAGTGGGGAATGAAGTATCTCAACACTACGTTCCCTCAACTTACCGGACTTACATAATTGTCGCCAGCTTAAGGGACTAACTTTATGGGAAAAGCATAGGAACCTATATCATTGCTGCAGGCTTCAGAAACAACAAGATAGAGTATAAATAAATAAATAAAGAAAAATGAGATTGAGATCTAAATCTATAAAGAAACTTGCTGTCCAACACGCCCTAACTGTGCCGTGACGGCACACAGCATTATAATATTAAAAATAATCTTACATGCATCATATAAAAAACTTTTTCTTTTTTCCCTCCTACGTTGTTAATTGCATTCATCAAAATTCAAATAGCACGTCAAACACTTGAATCACTCACAATCAATAGAGTCAAGCGGTGTAATATTTAGTACTTATTGTTTTTTTTTAGTTTCACGCTGTATCCCGTATACAACAGGGTAGGCAAAGGGAACCTAGTGTGAAGACATTCCGATCCCCACTTTTCGCTGCACTTTGAAGGCATTGCGAGTTGAGTGGCGGAGCTCAACGCCACGCTTTGTCTTGTTAATTACATTCATCAAAATATAGATAGCATGTCAAACACTCACGATCAATAGAGTCAAGCAAAGTGTAAAGTTTAGTGTGCTCTAGCACAATTACATGTATTGTTAGAACGAAGTAATTATCTCTATCGAGGGCTCTCACGTGGGAACCAACCGGAACAATATCTTCGGAAGCAATCATGTGTGTACATCGTCTTTTTTATTAATTAGAAAAAAATATACCTTTATTTACAATAGTAGGAAGTTCCATTTTAATGGGAATAATTGCGGAGAGTCCATAATCAGAGTATGGTGTAGTGTTGATTTATTTCTATAGCTAACAAGATGTTATCTTGGTTTTTTATGAGTTGCACTAACAACAATTAAATTTATGGATATTCAGCCTAATCAGTATTGAAGGGTTAATAATGACGTTTTAATATTGTAACATTTTTCTTTTAGTCTAATTTAGTCCAATTTCTTTATGTTAAATTTTATTATTGTTTGCCTTAATTCTACTCATCTTAAATACGCTGCATATATGTATGTAGTTATAATATTTTTACTTTCAGATTTTTTGTATTTAAGTTTTTAATAAAACATCTAAATTAATTTCATAATTATGTACATTCACCTTATTAAAATATTATGCAAGTTAATTGCTAACAAAAAATTAATTACGTAATTTTGATAATTAAAAAAAAATACGATGTTTTTTAATCTTCTTAATTTATCTACCTATTCAATAATATTTAAAATTTATTTTCTTGAAATATAATATTTTTTATTAAAAGCTATAATTGTTTATGCACATAAAAATGTATTTAAAAAAATAATAATTAATTATTAAATAAATAAATATAAAAAAAAAAACAAAACAAAAATAATACTCACCAATTCACGTGCGAAAATAATTTTCATATATCATAATATACATTTTACTAAATTCACCAGAATCAAGACCACAGCACATATCAAAAAAATCTAAACTGTCATATCTGTTACAGATTATAAATAGAAATCTAAATTAGGTTGTTTATCGAGTGTTATTTTTTTTTATTAAAAAGCGCGGTGCTTTATATAGGGGGTTTTATAACTTTAGTTTTATATTAGATATTTTTTTACGGAAGCTTCGAAAGAGTTAAGCTCGAGTCGGTCGGCTCAGAGAAGACTCGTCGGTGCCGCGCGTGTCGGCTAAATGTCTCTCCGCACCTGTTCGCGTCGCATGTGGTATGGCACGGGGATGTTCAGCATCGAGTCATTGATACTAATTAAAAAGTTATTGCACAAGCCGTTTAGGTTCCGTGGTGAGATATTTCTTAATGGATATTTAGTTTGTATTTATTTTTTTATTCTTTTTTTTAGAAAAGTACTGTTGAATTTTTTTTATTTGTTTTGTTGTTTTTTTTCTAAGGCATAATGATTTGAGCCTTTTATTTATTCTATATAGTTGTAATTTAGAAGTACATTTATTTTATGTTATAGAAATATAATTATTACTTAAAAAAACTACTAAGTACATAATTTTTTTTTTGGAAAAGTACTGTTTATATTTTTTTGTTGTAAATATGTTTTGTTGTTTTTTTCTAAGGCAACATAATGATTTGAGCTTTTTATTCATTCTATATAGTTGTAATTTGGAAGTAGATTTATATTACGTTCTAGAAATATAATTATTTCTTAAAAAAAACTACTAACTACATAAAAATGTAACGAATGCGATTTTACAATGATTGATATCGGTTGGATCAATTATATTCTTTTGATCGTTGAATACGATTCGTATAAAACTCATAGAGTTCAATATAGTTAGCGTAGCAACGTTACTGTGTTATTTTTTTTTGTATAATGACGCTTCTTAATATATTTTTAATTTGATTAATTTGTGGCAATTTTAATATTTAATAACTTTTTCATTTTTTGTTAATTTATTATAAATTACGCAAGATTATAAATTCAATGAATGTTTTTAAGTTTAATATTTTTTTAGTTTTACGCTTTATTCCGCATGTTGCAAGGTAGACAGAGATGGAGAACCTGGGAACGTAATGCGACATTCAGTTTCCTTTAAGGTGTTACGTGGCGGAACTCAACGCCGCTTCACCTCGTAACCAAAGGAAATGAAACGAAAATATTAAATATTTAATTTCCTGGAGACGGAATTGAACCCGCGAGCATTGCGTTTGCAGTCGCACAGTTGTGCTCCTATGTCACGACGACCTCTGCTATTATTTTAATATATCTTAAATTCTATATTTATAATCTATATATATTTTTTTTGCAATTTTATCCAATTTTATAACTATGTAATATAATATTTTTGTAATATAAAAAAAACATGACAATAAATATAATTAATGACATTCACAATAATTATAAAATAAACAAAAAAATAAAAGATGTATTATATTATGCTATTAATTTCATTGATGGTTAGGATTTTATTAAAAATTGTATAATTAATAAAAAAAATTAATTTGATTATTTATTTATATAAAATTAAAAAATACTTAAAAATAATAAATAACATTTATAAAAAATAATAAAATAAACAAAAAATTATTGGCAGCGGTGGGATTCGAACCCACGCCTCCGAAGAGACTGGTGCCTTAAACCAGCGCCTTAGACCGCTCGGCCACGCTACCCATTGAAATGAGTGGTCAAATAATGGATTGCTTACTTCTGACTCTATAACTGTGGTTACTAGTGTAGTTTCATTTTAAAAATAGATCATTTTGAAATGAAACAAGTTCGACATGTCGGTTTTATATCCAGTTTTTACTCCATATTTATATTTATATATAAAATATATAGTTACGTAAATTTTAGTTACTACTACTACTATTTAAACTTTATTCTTGACTCTTTTTTTACATATAAAAAATTGAAATTGTATGAATATTGTGTGAGTTCTGTATATAGCTCATACAATATTTTTAGGAACAGTTTAAGATTAAGACAACATATAACCACTTTACCAATAGCCAAAATGTTTAGTTGAAAAATCAACTATAATATCTAATATTTTTCAGAATATTTTGTCATAAATCAGCTTCACGCTGTATCCCGCACACAGCAGGGTAGGCAGAGGGAACCTTGTGTTAAGGCACTCCGTTCCCCACTTTCTGCCGAATTTGGGAGGCATTGCGTGTTGAGTGGCAGAACTCGTGGCCGTGCTTAACCTCGACACCAGAGCGAAGAAATGGAAATATAAATTTAGGTAAATATTTCATGTCCTCGAGTGGGGATCGAACCCACAACCAGTTGGCAGAAAGCATGGAACGGAGTGTCTTAACACCAGGTTCCCTCTGCCTACCCTGCTGTGTGAAGGATACAACGTGAAGCTAATTTAATTATTTTTTTAATTTTTGAGGTTTGACTAACTAAAATAAATTCCTTCACAAATTTCTTTGAAATGACGCAAGAGTTTACAATTTCATAGAAAGCCGCTAAGGTGTTACCTGTTAGTTTACGAGGGAACGACGTGCATGTGACGTTTGTATAATATATTTATATGAGAAATTTTGCGAAACAGTGTAAAATATCACTTACTTATGTACGCTACAGTTAGATAAATATCATTAAATTGTATTATTTTTTTAATATCTCCTTTTTACGTTAAAAAACGTAACGTGTGTGATGGTATATAGATTTTGCTGAACTCGATACTACCGAAAAGATATTTATATTTATAATGTACTGTTACTTCTTCACCTTTGGATCAGCACGCAATATTCAAAGAGAGATAGAAAGTTCAAATCAAAACCAAATGACTTAATAAAAAGTTTATTCTCAGCTTCACGCTGTATCCCGCTTCCAGCAATAGGCAGATTGAGCATAGTTACTGCTCCCCACTTTTCCGTACTATGAAAGCCTTGCGTATTCGACACCAGAGAAAAGAAATGAAAAATAGTATTTAATTTTCTCGAGTGAGAATCGAACCCACAACCTGTCGCATTTTCACATGCTTGTGCTCCTGCGCCACGATTGGACATTCAAAAACTTTAACGTATTACACTCGTACAGACACAATATTTCGCTTACATACAAGGTACATTTACGACGTTTTTTCTTTAAAGTAACCTAGTGTTAACACACTCCGTTCCCCACTTTCTGCCGAATTCTGGGGGCATTGCGTGTTGAGTGGCAGAACTCAACGCCGCGCTTAGCCTCGACACCAGAGCGAAGAAATGGAAATATAAATTTAAGTAAATATTTCATCTCATCGAGTGGGGATCGAACTCACAACCAGTCGGACTTACAGTCACACTTTGTGCCGTTACGCTACGACTGGCCTTCTTTAAAGTTAGTTATTTAAAAAGACAATATTTGATGTTTTATATTTATAGTAGGTACGTCTAATGGGATTATTTCCTAGGACATTCGATAATAAAACACTGATCATCTACCATAAGCGGACATACGCTTTATAGAGGAAACCACCATTACGCCCATAAAAGTTATAACGTTTGCGGCCGTCACTTGCTCCTCTATACTAAGATAATTTTAACTACATTGTACGTATGTTCTTTTTGGAGTTCTATTTTAAATGGTAACATTTTATGTTGAGGCCAGTTGGCATGGGGACAAGTGTGTGACTGAAAACGTGATAGGTTGTGGGTTTGATCTCCATTTGAAGAAATAAAATCTTTGCACTAGTGTTGAAGCAAAGCGCAGCGTTGAGTTCCGACACTCAACACGCAATGCCTAGAATTCGGCTGAAAGTGGGGAACAAACTCTTACGAAACTATAATATTCTTGGAAACGAAGTGTCATAACTATAGGTTTCCAGGTTCTGCTTTGCTATGTGTTGCCCAAAATGAGCAGGCAGTGTCATATCAACTTCAATAGGCGAGAATTACAAAACGAAAGCACATAAGCCTAACTTCTCTCTGCCTATTTCCAAAGCTGCAAAAGCACAACTAAAGTGTTAAATTAATAAGTTCTTTGATTTTCACGATTATTACACATTTTAAATGAAACTATTTTAACCGGATTAATCGCGTATATTTGGTACTTTTATACATTTTTGGAAACCCGACGTTTCGAACACTTTGCAGTAGTCCGTGGTCACGGGTAGACTGAGGTGGCATTCGTCTGTCAGTTGACATAATTATTATATCAAACTACCATATATCATACATCGGTCAAACAAAGAGAAGCATCGGTGTTAGGGTGAAAGAACACATCTCTGATATCAAGAATGGGCATGTATCGAAGTCAGCTGTGTGTGAGCATACTGTGGATAAACCCAGCCACTACATTAGGTTTGATAAACCCCAAATCCTCGCTAAGGAAAACAGATACATTCCTAGAATGATCCGCGAGGCTATTGAAATACAAAAACATCCTAATTTCAATAGAGAGGATGGCTGGAAACTTTCTACCACCTGGGACCCACTCATAAAATCATTGAAGTCTCAAACCCACCATACCAGAGGGCAAGATACTATCAGCTCATTCTGCAGGAATCCAGGGCAGTACGCGAGGCAATTAAGAAATCGTTGGCGGTAGTTTGATATAATAATTATGTCAACTGACAGACGAATGCCACCTCAGTCTACCCGTGACCACGGACTACTGCAAAGTGTTCGAAACGTCGGGTTTCCAAAAAAAATGTTTAAAAGTACCAAATATACGCGATTAATCCGGTTAAAATAGTTTCATTTAAAAAGTGTTAAATTGTTAATATATCATATATACAGAGTGTAACGCGATCGACGGATCAACGTTGATCTATATATGAGTAGAGGACCTTAGTACCTATCCGTTTCACTTCATGTATATTCAGGGTTTTTTAGTTGCTCAGCAAATATATGGAAATTTGTTATTTTTTTTCAAAAACTCACATTTTTGAAAACTTTCAGGAGCTGTAGTAAAAATATTTGACAACAATATTTTTACTGCCCATCTTAAAATTTACTAATAATCATGTAAAAAATATTCTCTTAAAGTCCCCATGTAATTTAAGAAAATGGTACTAAAATGTACTTGACTTCAAAAATCTGTGAACGATTCGCTTTTTTTGTTACCGGAGCAAGAAAATAAAAATATTAATAAGTAATAATTCATTCCCCCGAGTGGAAATAGAACTCACAACCGTCGCGTTTCCACGCTCATGCGTGTATTACACGTGCACCCTAACACCGATGCTTCTCTTTGTTTGACCGATGTATGATATATGGTAGTTTGATATAATAATTATGTCAACTGACAGACGAATGCCACCTCAGTCTACCCGTGACCACGGACTACTGCAAAGTGTTCGAAACGTCGGGTTTCCAAAAAAAATGTTTAAAAGTACCAAATATACGCGATTAATCCGGTTAAAATAGTTTCATTTAAAAAGTGTTAAATTGTTAATATATCATATATACAGAGTGTAACGCGATCGACGGATCAACGTTGATCTATATATGAGTAGAGGACCTCAGTACCTATCCATTTCACTTCATGTATATTCAGCGATTTTTACTTGCTCAGCAGATATTTGGAAATTTGTGATTTTTTTACAAAAACTCACATTCTTGAAAACTTTCAGGAGTTGTAATAAAAATATTTGACGACAATATTTTTTACTGCCCGTCTTAAAAAGTACTAATAATTATGTAAAAAATATTATCCTTAAGTACCCAGGTTAAATTTAACAAAATGATACTAAAATGTACTTAACTTCAAAAATCTGTAAACTCAAGCATTTTTTATTTGGGAATTGGCTTACTTCAAACGCGATACAATAGTTAAAAATTATTATGTGATATGAAAGGCCTATTATTAGGCTACATTGTCAACAGTCGTATGGCTGTATTAGCCAATCTTCTTCAAAAACTTAGTGTTAAGACACTCCGTTAACCACTTTCCCCTGAATTTTCGAGGTATTGCGTGTTGAGTGGCAGAAATCGACGATTCGCTTTGCCTTGTTACCAGGAAATATATATAAAAATAATAAGTAATAATTCTTTCCTTCGAGTGGGAATAAAACTCATAACCGTCGCGTTTCTACGCTCATGCGTGTATTACACGTGCACACTGCGCCACGAAGACCTCAATATAATATTCGAAGCCATAATATAACCGATCATTGGATATTGTGTCAATTTGATATGTTATTAAATAAGTATCAAGTATGCATACATGAAAAATGTAAATTAAAAGTAAAATAATGTCGAGGTTAAGCGCGGCGTTCAGTTCTGCCACTCAACACGCAGTGCCTCCAGAATTCGGCAGAAAGTGGGGAACGGAGTGTCTTAACATTAGGTTCCCTCTGCCTACCCTGCTCTGTGCGGGATACAGCGTGAAGCTGATAAATAAAAAAAATAAAATAAATCAACTTCACGCTGTATCCCGCACACATCAGAGTAGGCAAAGGAAACATAGTCATAAGAAACCCCGTTTTCCATTTTCCGCCGAATTTTTCGAGGCGTTATGTGTTTGAGTGGCCGTGCTTTTTGTCTTCGTGCCAGAGTGAAGAAACGAAAATATTACTTAGAAAAATAATAATTCATTCCCTCAAGCAGAGATCGAACCCACAACCATCGCGTTTCAGTCAAACCCTTGTGCCCCTAGACCACGACGACGACAAATATAAATTAAAATCGTATAATAAAAAAAAATATATAGATATAAATAAAATTTTCACATAAAATCAGCTTTACGCTGTATCCCGCACACAGCAGGGTAGGCAGAGGGAACCTAGTGTTAAGACACTCCGTTCCCCATTTTCTGCCGAATTCTGGAGGGATTGCGTGTTGAGTGGCAGAACTCAACACCGCGCTTAACCTCGACACCAGAGGGAAGAAATGAAAATATAAATTTAAGTAAATATTTCATCTCCTCGAGTGGGGATCGAACCCACAACCAGTCACAACCAGGGTTTTGCAGTCACACCTCGTGCCGCTGCGCCACGACTGGCCTCAATTCTCACATAGATACTTAATAAATTAAGTTTTTATTGATATTTAATTTAACTATTCCTATAGAGACTCTAACTGTAGTTAAATTTCCCCGTTTGGTAAACAGTAAGTACGTAGATACACATGTTCTAACAATAATCTATAATTGCTTTATTGTGGACATCGAGTTATTTTGAATATGCTTGTAATAAGGTACCACTCAATCAGTGGCTGTTTGTATTTCTTTGTTTATTTGACACTAGACACCAGCCAGTATTGGATTTTTATAATAATATTTTTTAATGCTTTGCACGTACGTACATATATATATTATTAAAAAAACACAGCAGGGTAGGCAGAGGGAACCTAGTGTTAAGACACTCCGTTCCATACTTTCCGCCGAATTTTAGAGGTATTGCGTTTCGAGTGGCGGAACTCAACGCCGCTCTTTGCCTCGACATCAGAGCGAAGAAATGAAAATATAAATTTAAATAAATATTTAATTTCATCGAGTGGGGATTGAAGCCGTAACTGTCGCGTTACAGTCACACCCTTGTGCCCCTGCGCCACGACGGCCTCAATTATTATTAGTGATATTTTAATATAGAGAAAAACTTTCTAGTATTCTATGGGTTAAATGTGCCCATGGCTTTCCAGAGAGAAGTAATCAGAGACTTGTGTCGACGACCTAAGTTTAGTTAAGAAACCTTTTTAAAATGAATACTAGTACAAGCCTCTTCTGGTTTTATTACTCTGCTAAACTAGTATTTTTTATTGTGCTTTTTTTATAAAAGGATTTAGATGAATCTGATAAGTGCATCAAAAAAGTGATCCAGTAGACTCTCACAAGGTATCTTTAGGTTCTTTTAGTTTGGTGACAATCTTTCCAAAAGTAGCTTTATTTTATGGAATATTTGAAATAGACACGGCTAAACAAAATTAAATTATTTGAAATTTATTTATAAAGTATGTATATAACGAATATTTAAATGATTATCTTATAAGTTATCTTGACTCTATAAATATCTCAAGGTAGAGCGATATCCTATCTATAATTTCGAGACTCCATACAATGGCCCATTAGCTCAGTTGGTTAGAGCGTCGTGCTAATAACGCGAAGGTCGCGGGTTCGATCCCCTCATGGGCCATATATATTTTTAATTAAATTTTACTTTTTTATTTTAATACTTAAAAATGTCGCTTTTAATACCACTCTCACAATTTTCTTACAAGTCGAAGTGTTCTATAAATGAAATTTGAAAATGATTTTTGGCTATATATTGGGATATATTTTATTAACCGACTTCTGTAAAAGGAGGAGGTATTTTTGATGTTTATTACTTCAAAACTTTATACTAGGTGAACCGATTTTGATGATTCTTTTTTTATTTGAAAGCTTGTGCTTCCCGTGTGGTTAATTTTAAATTGTTTCTTTAAATTGTTAAAAGTGGAGAATATTAAGCACTTGGTTTAGAATTTTTAAATATTATGTATTACATTAACAAAAATGGGAATAATGATTGTAAACTTTAAATATGAATTCAAAAAAAGTATTTTTTTATAAAATATTTTCACAAAAAATCCGAACGAAATCCATAAAAAAAGGAAGTGTTTCGTTTCACCTATATGTATCTATAGATAAATCTTACAATCCTAAATTGAGGCCGTCGCGGCCCAATTGCACAAGGAGTGACTGAAACGCGACGGTTGTGGGTTCGATCCTCATTCGAGGAAATTAATTATTATTTCTTAATATTTTAATTTCTTTGCTCTGGCATCAAGGCAAAAGTCCGACGTTGAGTTCCGCCACTTAACACTCGAAACATTGCATCGAAAAATTCGACGGAAAGTGAGGAACGGAATGTCTTATCACTATGTTCCCTCTGCCTACCCTGCTGTGTGCGGAATACAGCGTGAAGGTGTTTATAAAAAAAATCTAAAATTAATAAAGCTGTGATACATTCTCGATTGTAGCTGAGTGTAAACAGAAATGTTTTAACATAAATTTAATGATCATTTCATGGATGTAATTCGGCTCCATCAAGACGCTCTGTGAACTATCTAATTAATATATCAATTTGGTTGGAATGTGGAAATAAAATTGTAGTGACCATACATAATTTTTTTTAAAATTTTATTTATTATGGATATGTGACATATTTGGAACGAATAGATTTTCATTAGTATGCTTTGAATTAATTTTGGATCTGTAGTCTTGTGTTTCTCATATACGATTTGGTATTTAAGATTATTATTATTATTTTATATATAGGCTAAATGTTGCGCAATGGCATAAGAGTGTAACTGTAAACGCGATAGGTTGTACGTTCGATTCCCATTCGAGGAAATTTAGTTTTTTTTTCCTTGGTCTAGTGTCAAGGTAAAACGCGTTGTTGAGTTCCGCCACTCGACACGCAATATCTCCACAATTCGGCGGAAAGTGGGCAGCGGAGTGTCTTAACTCTAGGCACTCTCTGCCTACACTTTTACATGCAAGTAAAGCGTGAAGCTGAAAAAAATGTTTTATATTAAAACGTTAAATCAGATTGTCTTAAATTCGTTCATCTTTATTAGCGTAAGATAGTAATACCGAGTACCTTCGTCTGTCATAGCTGTTAAATTGTTGCTTATATGATTTGCAGTTATTTGTAGAAAAGGAATTTAAAATAATACACATATTTTAGTTTAAATATTTTTATATTCACCTATAATATTGACATTTCTTTATACAAAAGTTATAATATTAATTTACCCCATCCATTTTATATTTCAATCCATAAATAGTCAAATACATTTCTTACAAACAATACGTAGGAAAATCTATACAAATATTTAATAATTGCACAACCGGCCGGTCATATTTACAATTTAAATGGCATTTATTACCGTAATAGTATTATTTACAATGTGAAATTAATAATTAACTATTAATTAAAATATTTATTATTAATATATTTATTTTAGCATCTTACTAAATTGAAATCATTGACTTCACGAGATGCTCTTTGACTTTCAAGAACTTCTTAATTTGGCATGTTAAACTCTTTTTTTTTTTATAAAAATTTAGTTATATAATATCAAGTCATTTTACGTTGTAAAAAAAATAAACAAAAAAGTTTGCTAAAAGCTATCTATTACATAAAAAAATTATGAATAATTAATTTCTACTCGTTATTCTCAGGATCGTTATTTATGAAGAAAATCATTCTTTTAAATAAAAAGGGCCCGTATTTATAAATAGCTCTGAAGTCGATCGATCTTGAGATGCCGCTTTCTTTTCTAAATGTAATTTATGAAGAAAACTATATAAATGTTTAGTACGTCTTAAGACCGATCTCAAACTTGAGGGTTTTCTTAATAGTGTTCCTTACATTACAGCAATATACCTTATATTGCTCAGACTTGTAAATATTTAAAGTATTGAAATACCTAACAGAGTCAAAAATAGTAAATTTTAAATGTATATGTACAAATTAGATTTACACTTAATACATATTAATTACACATTAATTCTAGTAATTAATTTTTTTATTAATTTATATACATTATCCATTTTCATGATCTAAACTTTAAAAAAAATATCAACGATTATTATTATTATTAAAATTATAAAAAAGGGTGGGAGTATATAAATTTTAATAAAACATTTAAAAATCCATATTCTTTCAGGCATTGGTCAAACGATCCGTGTTTGAATAATGACAGTTTAAAAATCAGTCTTCCTTAGAAACTTATGAATTACACTAAAATATAGATATTGAGTACTCAAAAATAGTATTTGAGGTAAAACGGTGGCACATAAAATATATTAAGATTTTAACACATATCTATATACACACTACAACACTAATATAATATATGGTTTACTTGAATTTATAATGTTTATTATACTAAGAACATTCTACGGACTGAACATATGGCGAATCGTCTAAATTCGATAGTGACGAAGCAGACGCCCGACCGTCGCAACCGGTTACAATCGATATAACACTTTTATGTTCTGAATCACTATCACCACTTAATATTATATTCGTCTCACCAACAAAACCGGAATCTATTTGATTTTGATTTAACTTCGCGTCCATTTCCAAGCCTAATTCTTCAAAAATTTGCTTGGAATCGTCAATGTTGCCGAAAAATACTGAATCGGTTTCAATACTTTCTCCTCCGGATTCGCTCCGACCGTCACACAGTGACTCTAGTTCATCTGTGTCCGTGTCTATGTGGAGGGGATGCGCTTTAATTGGTTTCGGGATCAAATCCAATTGTATCACTTTAGGTTTCAACTGCATTAAATATCTTGCTCGTCTTTTAGATTCGTTGGAATCAGTACTTAAATAGCCTGAATCTTCTGTTCGGCAAAGTTTCTTCAAGTCCACACGTCTAGATCTCATTCTGGCTGATCTTCGGCCAGATCGTCTTGAATTTATATTGTCTGTTCGAGAGTATGTCGGGAAACGATCACGTTCTTCTGATGATCGATATCTATCACTTGGCGGACTATTTCTTGGTGTATTGCTTTTAGAGTTCGATTCTCGATTTTTTGATAACGGTGGTTTACTCTCATTTTGATTTTCATTTTCGAAATTCCGAGCAAACGCAGCTACTTCTTGTGTTCCATAGGGGACACTACCTCGTCGCTCATATAATGGTCTTTCATTAAGTAATTTGCTTTTATTAGCTTCATATATTTGCCTTAAGCTGCCTATTTTTCGTGTAAATGCCGCTTCAGGAGGACTCTTTTGCTTTTCAGTTTCAGGTACGGTTATTTTATGTTTGAAACTACCACCAGATTTTAGAAGAATTTTCTCGACACATTTTTTATTTTCTGTTGTTTCTGTAAATCTTTTTGGTTTCCTATCAAGAGTATCCGGATCAAAATCCTCATTTTCATTTCGTCTATGTTCTACAGGTGATCCACGAACTTCAATAGTCAGCGGTCCCGCTTTTTCTATGTTATTGTATATAGGTTCAATTGAATTAATGAAGATATTACTGTTGTTATTGGGAATTTTCTTATTACCAACATTGAAGCTTATTACTTGAGAAGGTAAATGAGACGTATTTTTTAAGTCCCGCCAACTTTGTGTTAATCTATCGCGAGACATTGGAGTATTTTGTATCAATATATCTTTATGATTAAGTTCTGGTCCATAATCTAAGGAAAATCTTCTTTTTTTGGACATTTTCCTTTCTAGGCTGTCAAAGTCAGATGTATTTTCAAGGTCAAAATCTTTATTACTTTCAGCAAGTATATTGTCATCACTGAAATATTGCGAATCCGCAGCTGTCACTGGTATTACTAATTTAGGTACCATCGAGTTACTTTCTGGTTCAATTCTTTGGCATTTATTTAATTCTTTAATGACAGCTTCCATTTTCCTTTTAACTTCTGGTGAAACTGGTTCGATTTCATCAAAATCAATATCTGATATATTTGGTGGCGGTGGGGGCGGGGGAGGTAATTTTTTTCTAATACGTCTTGTACCATGATTTTTAGGACTTTTTACTTCTGAAGTTGTAATTACAGTTGCTTTAGCTATTACCACTTCATTTTTATTTACATCATGATTTGAAATATTGTTATTATTTTCTTTTACAGTTTTATCTTTTAAATAATCTTTTACGACTGATTCAGTAATCTTGATTGTTTCTAAATCAATATTAGGTAGAGGTTCAACAGGATTAAGTCGTACTTCTTTTTCTTTTGGTTCGGTAACTCGTGGAGTGCCACTTACTTTGGCTACAGATTTCACTGGCCTGGTCACAGATATTGGAGTTGGTACTTCATCTAGCCACTTCTGTACTATCTTTTGTTTATAATCATCACTTACACATGTCTTACATGAATTGGAGCGTGTTAAATTTATATTTTTCTGTGATTTTGAACTATCGCAACCTGGGCAACCACCACAATGGATTGCTCTACGGCTATTTTCTCTTTTGAGGCTTATAGCACTAAATCTCCTGCCACGTCTTGCACAAGGAATATCCCAGCCAAGGTCTATAGTGTGATATGATTCTTCTTCGGGTATATCTGATAATATTGGTATGAATCTTTTTGAAGTCATTTTTTCTTTTGCAAGTGACATTACTTCTCTTAGTTTTATCAAAAACTCTGTTGCCGCAGGTGGTGGATTCTGAAATTGACAATTTATTTTATAATAGGTAAAACAATTTCAAAAAGTTAATAATGATACACAAATTTAAGGAAATATATTTTTTTAATATTTATGAAATAAAATTGACTATTATATTATAAAAATACAGATTAATAAAAAAAATGATATAGAATTCGAGAAAAAGTTGTTAATTCTGTACCTTTAACAAGTCTATTTCAAAAAACACAGGATTGAAATACAATTTTCTTCTCACAACAGGTTCTCCTTCAGGTTGCATTGTTTCATTATCAATGCAATGTAGTATAGACAGATCTGAGTGTGGTGCTTTTTCTAATTCTGGTGATGAAGATCTTCGTTGTATTCTTTCATTTAGTTCTGGTGTGGATGTGCGTATTATCGGTCTTGACGGCTTCTTTCTAGAATGTACCACTGCGGATACAATGTTTGGATTTCGATCCAGGAACTAAAATTAATAATAAATATTTAAAAAATAGGTAGATACACAACATACTGTTTCAAAATATGACGGAAAGTGAGAATGGAATGTCTTAATATCGTCACATATAAAAAGTGTTAAACTATCTGTTTGTTACACAATATATTATAAAAAAACACCATATATAATTATTCCTTATGTCCTCAAATCTAAATTTAAGTTTTTAAAATTTAATACCTTTTGAGTGTTAACCGATGATGAATCAAAAGTATCTTCTGTGTGTTCACTTACATCAGAAAGCCCAGCGTCATTCGAATAATCGCTTCTCATGTTTTCCATATTTAATAATGGATTTGATTTCATTCTCTGGAAGATATTAGATTATAAAGACAAATTACACTAAAAATATACTATTAAGATGTAGTTGTTTTTTTTTTATCTATATACGTTTATCAATTTAAAACATTTGTGCCGTAGTCGATTTACAAGCACACTTTGTGCCCCACAAAGTGTGCTTGTAAATCGACTGGTTGTGGGTTCGATCCCTGCTCGAGGAGATGAAATAATTATTTACACTTATATTTTCATTTCTTCGCTCTGGTGTCGAGGGCAAAACGCGGCGTTGAGTTCCGCCACTCAACGCGCAATCTAGAAATTGGCGGAAAGTGAGAAACGGAGTGTCTTAACACTAGGTTCCCTCTGCCTATCCTGCTGTGTGCAGGATACAGCGTGAAGCTGAAAAAAAAATAATAAAACATTATAATTCTTACCATACTATCCATTCCTATTCGTGAGTCAAGAGTGGAACCATTATCTGTAGATATAGTATGGGATAGATTTATTTCCGGATCTTTGATTTTCCTCTTCTGTTTCTGTTTGTAATTTATATAGAAAATTATTCCTGCTGCGTACACAAAAACTAACATCAACACACAAACGCCTATAGCTAGTGATTCTAGAACACTTAGGCCGTGACTTTGTGAGGCTGGTTCTGTAGTTACTGTTTCACCAGCATGGAAAGGTATGGACCTCACATCTGAAAAAGTATGTTTTATTTAATATTGGTTCAGATAAAATTTATTAAGTATTGTATTAAACTCAGTATTGTTCGTGTAAAATTAGAAACTACTTTTCTGGATTAACAATAAATAATCTACACCATTAATTAGAATTGATCAAAAATACATATGAACGTGGGGAACGGAGTGTCTTTACACTAGGTTTCCTCTGTCTACCCTGCTATATGCAAGATACAGCGTGAACCCGGAAAAAATATTAGGTTCTCTTTACACAACCATTACACAATAACAAAAATAATTGTATAAGATATATATTTTTTTATCATTACCTAATAGTGTATTACGTGTTACTCCAGCAACACGAAAAGCTGCACATGAAGCTGCAAGGTGCGCAGGTTTCGGCGCCGAACAGAGCACGTGGACTGCTACCAGACGCCCTTCTAAGCGAGTGTGTAGAGTGGGTGACCCACGCCACTGTTAACCAAATTGTTATATGTATTAATACTATTATTATGAAACAAGACCAAAAGCTTCAATTGTTTTTTTTTTTCATTTTCACTCAAATAGCAGTAGCCAGTAGGTGTTAAGACACTCCGCTTCCCATATTCCGCCTAATTCTGGAGGGATTGCGTGATGAGTGTCTGAATTCATCACAGCGCTTTGCCTCGACACTAGAGTGTTTTTTTTTACATTTCCTCGAGTGGGGATCGAAGCCACAACCTGTCGCGTTTAGTCACACGACGACTGGGCTCAAACTCTATTATTTATTTAAATAAATTTTAAATCTTGATTCATATTATTCAAATTAACAAAATATTCTTTTGATTTTAAGTTAAAATTCCATACTAAAAAAATGTATTAAGTATAATGACAGAAAAATATCTTAGTGACATGCTGGTATATGAGGTATGTCACGGGTTCGTAGCATATCAGATTGTCCTTGGCTTTGACTGCGATACACACGAAAAAGAATGTGCTAAAATAAATTTATAAAAATTCTGTATGTGAATAAAAAGTTTTTGGTCACAGTTGTTTGAGTATTTTATAGCAAGTTATATGGTATAGAATATTTTATATAAAATATTTTTATTTGGAAGTAGTACACTAGTGCATCTAATACAAATTCAATTCAATTCAAAATATTCTTTATTCAAATAAACTCTTATAAGCACTTTTGAATCGTCGAAAGAACATATAACAAAAAAAGCTACCACCGGTTCGGAAGGCAGTTCTGCTGAGAAGAGCCGGCAAGAAACTCAACAGTTGCTCTTTTCAAAGTCAGTGGTATAATTTAATTATTACATTAACTGGCAGCTATCCTGCATCACATTCAATAGACATTAATTCCATACATGTTTATCCTCTAAATATTTTTGAACAGTGTAATAAGCTTCAATTGTTAGTATTTTTTTAAGTCTACTTTAAATTATGATAGTGGCAAACTTAAAATACACTGCGGAAGTAGTAGTACCTATACAAAAATAAATGTATAAAAAATTTTCAAGATTCA
The DNA here is from genome assembly GCA_021202915.1 of Heliconius himera. Classification (NCBI taxonomy): domain Eukaryota; kingdom Metazoa; phylum Arthropoda; class Insecta; order Lepidoptera; family Nymphalidae; genus Heliconius; species Heliconius himera. The sequence continues at coordinate 100,492 of JAJHJA010000672.1, read as the reverse complement.
TTAAAATTCTATATGTCTTAATAAGTTCTAGATCATGACGAAGAAAATATTTGAAAAAATAGATATAATAACTAAATATCTGCTTGATGTTTCACTTTAGATACTACAAGAAAAATATTTGGGGATTCCTTAAAATTTCTATAATATAAAACGAAATTATACTGTTCAAATACTAGGTATATTTAAAATTACCTACGTAGTATTGAAAATATATATAGATAGATATACTTCTTTGGATTTCTTTTTCTTTTTGATCCTCAATTTAACTGACGTATCAGTCGACCATATCAACGTGTACGAATGTGACTATAAAATATTTGGTCAGTTTAAACAAATCGGTCCTTTGACGCTTCAGCTTTATCATCAAGATCTGTATGCGGCTTTCGCCCAAAAACATGATTTTCGATTGAAAGGTTAAAATTCGTATGCGATAGTTTATAATGCCTATAGCATATTGTGATTTAAAAAAATAAAAAATATATTGTTTTCTTAAGTATCTAAATTAATAAGGATTAAATTTTATATATTGTAATAGTAACCGCACAAAGTGTGACTGTAAAACCGACTGGTTGTGGGTTCGATCCCCACTCGAGGAAACGAAATATTTACTTAAATTTATATTTCTATTTCTTCGCTCTGGTGTCGAGGTTAAGCGCGGCGTTGAGCTCTGCCACTCAACACGCAATGCCTCCAGAATTCGGCAGAAAATGAGGAACGGAGTGTCTTAACACTAGTACTTAACACTTCTCTATGCCTACCCTGCTGTGTGCTGGATACAGCGTGAAGCTGATTATTAATAGTAACTGTTGCAAATTATACATATTTTAATAGTAATAATTATTCCACAACGAAATTTATTATGAAGAGAATTCTATTGTGTTTGTGAGTTGAAAAGGTAGTAAAAGAGGCTAGTACCACTTGGTATCTACTAATAGAGAAATTAATTCCAATCTTCATTGCATATAGTATTTTTTGTGTCCTACAGTTCCAATGCCATACGAATAAGCAAAGAAAAACGTATTAGACAAAAATAAAATATAAACATAATTATGCAGATAATTCACTTTAATATAAGAAAAAAAAGACTATTTTTAGCTGCTCGCTATATCTCGCACATAGTAAGGCAGAGGGAACCTGTGAACCTAGATTTAAGACATTCTTCTCGACATTAAGACACTTATGTTCCTGACTTTATATTTATACGTACTTTACGTACTTTATAAGGCTTAATTAACTAAGTGGTAAAACAAACCTAAAAGAAAAAAAATATAAATAAATTAGTCACTGTGAGCCTGAACTCTATAACTTACTTAGAATATAGAATTAAGTTGTTCTCTCTCAAATTAAGATGGACAACGTTATACTTGTAACAAACAACATGGGAAGCCGAAACAAAGGCAACGTTATAAATAGTTAATTTATTTATGGCAAACTGCCATCTGTACTGGCATCTCGAACAAATTTTTACTATGAGATGTTAAAAAAGTTTAAAAAATTATACTTTTCGTATAATTTTTTCGTAATTCAAGAAATTGTTAAATGATATTTTAGGTATGGGGCCGTTCAAGTATTACGTAAGCAGTTTTTTTGCAATTTATTAACCCCCCCCCCCCCTGGATTGTTTTGAATCAAAAAATACACAGACAAGAAATAAAAAAAAAATGCTTTTTATTATTCTTTTTAAGTATATCCATTTCAGTCAAAATTACTAAATGTACAGACAAAATATTTTTACTTTTTTATTATATGTATATAGAGATTATGTTAAATAAAATTAAATAGGTACTTATACTCTCATAAGTCCCTTTTAAGCAAATACAACGACAGTGTCAACATTTTATACACAATTTAGTTTTAATTACAACTTGTTTTGCAATAATTAAAAATTTAAATTCGGGGTGGTCCACTGATACTTGAATGAAATTAGAATGTGCAGTAATTGTGAGGATATAGGACCAAATTATATTTATAAATAATTATTTTATTATATTGTTTATTTAATTTTTTTTTCAGGTTCACGCTGTATCTCGCACACAACGGGGTGTGGAGGAACCTAGTGTTAAGACACTCCGTTGCCCAGTTTTCGCCGAATTCAGGATTTAATGCGTGTGCGAAACTCAACGCCGCGTTTTGCTACAAAAACACAGTTCGGAAACAGTATCAAAGACACTGGAGGAAGGGCATGAGGACCTCTCGGAGGCGGAGGACCCCTAGAGTTAAAGCGTGAAGTTAAGTTAAGTTAAATATTTTATTTGCTTGAGTGGGGATCGAACCCACAACCTGTCTTTGCCACACTTTGTGCCCCTGCGTGCGCCACGATTAGCCTCATTTTATTATTTGCTGTAGATTTAAAAAGTTGTTAGCCAAATATAGATTGTTTTTTTTCTTTTATAATTTCATAACAAAATACCAACCTGCTCTACTTTTTCCTATATTTTTTATGCTATATAAAATTGTTAAACGGTACATTCATTTTAATTATGATGTAATAAAATAAAATACTCTTCTCTTAATTAACCAACAATGTTTAAGTGCTTTTTTATTGCTTAACTCAGCGGGACAAACGCTTTTGGTTCCTTTATGACTTTAGGTATTACAAATTATTTGATATCAATACTATAAATTATATTCAAAACTAGCGGTTCCCTCGCGGCGTCACTTACTTGAACTACTTATATAATTATTAATTTACTTATCTGCATTACTTTCGTTTTCTAATAAAAATATCATAATTTATTATCATATTCATCATAATTTTAAAAACAATATCTATACCTATTTTTAGGAAAGAAAAATACTTATTTAGAAAACGTATAAAAATTTTAACGTTTCCAAGAGGCGCGGCATCGAGTCCCGCTACATTCAAATTTTTATACGCTTTCTAAATTGGTAATATCTATACCTATATTGAAAAGTAAAATTTCAGCCAATTCAATAAAACAGCCATTTATAGCAATTGTGTTGAACAGCATTCTTTAAAATTGTATATATTTTTATTAATAAGCTTATTGAAATAAAACAAACATAAGTATTAAGGAATGCTTACCAAAATACAATAGTAAAAACTGCAATTAAATCCGTTAAGTCGTTTCCAAGTTATTTTTTTTAAATAATTTCTTTTGGTTCTATTACGTTATTAAATGCCACCAAAAACATTTTTACTTATTTAGAAAACGTATAAAAAATCCTCCTGCCTAGCCTAGCCACCTGGAAACCGACGAGGTCGGTTGGTATCCAGGAGGCGCGGGTTCGAGACCCGCTACGTTCAAATTTTTATACGTTTTCTAAATAAGTATTTTTCTTTTCCAAAGTGTGGAATAAAACTTTAAAAAATGTTAAAAATAACATTTTTTCTTATATATCTTCCATGTACAGACACCGACCTCTGACGATTTTATTATTACTTTACTTATTTATTACTTATATATTATTATATACAATACATTGTTTATAATAAACGACTTGTTAACTATGTTAGATTAGTTCATTCTACAATTTTATTAATCGATCAAAAAAATTACATAAAATACTATACATATTTGTTTCATTAATAAAATCATAGAGGGAACCTAGTGTTAAGGCACTCCGTTCCCCACGTTTTAACGTTTTATTAATAACAATAACAAAATTTGTTTTTCCTTTTAAAATATTATAACGAAAGTAACGATATACAAACTACTGTATGTGATTTAAAAATTACCTGTAGACCACCAAAGCTTAAGCTTTAAATATGTCCATTTTTATGAAGTTTCGTCAACTAAAAACACTCGCTTTTTGTTCACGATAAAGGTTTTATGACTCTACCAAAAACAATTATAACAAGGATATAATGTTTCTCTAGATAAGATATTTATATCAATTGTGACTTAATTGGGATATGCCTTGTTCAAGTACTAATATATTTTTTTCAGCTTTACGCTGTATTCCGTTTGTTGTAGGCAGAGAGTGTTAAGACACTCCGCTCGCCACTTTCCGCCGAATTCTGAAAGCATTGCGTGTTGAATGGCGGAAGTTAACGCCGCAGTTGTCCAGACCAGAGCATAAGTAATGAAAATATTAACATTTCATTTGTTCGAGTGAGAATCGAACCCACAACTTGTCGCATTTACAGTCACATGTCACGTGGCCTCTAGTCCTAATATTGGTATTATTTTTAAAATGATATTTATTTTACATGATATTTGTCAAGGATTATGAAAAAAAATCTCTAATGCTTCTCCTATATTTAAAACCCTTAATCGTTATTTTTTTTTACTTTTTTACAAAACACTCTCAACACAAGACCTTTACTAAAACTGGATAACACGAAGGAAAAGTTGTTAAATTTTGAATCTATTACATTAACTTAAAATAAGGTTAAAATATGAATTCATAGTTATTCTTATTAATATTATAATTTACTTTCAAAGAGGTTATAAGTTATCATAAAAAATATACGAAAATTATTCAAAAATCACTAATCTCACATCACAGACATAAATTTTATATGTAAATTTTGACTTTCGATATCTTTATTGATGTAAATGGGTGGGCCGATGTCAATAATAATTATGTTACTAATTGTAACAGTTCTAAATTAAAAATGGGACCAAAAAAATTGGTATGGACCTTTCTAGATGATATAAAATTTTATTTTCAGTACAGATCAGTAACAATGTTTATATTCTCAGTGATTTTTATTCTCAGCTTCACACCGACAGACAGACGGAGGGAACCTAGTGTTAAGACACTCCGTTCCCCACTTTCCACCGAACACTTAAGGCGTTCTGCGTTGAGTGGCAGAACTCAACACCGCGCTTTACTTTAGACACCAGAGCGAAGAAATAGAAACGTAAATTTAAATAAAAATCTCATTTCCTCGAGTGGGGATCGAACCCACAACCAGTCGCGTATACAGTCATACTTTGTGCATTGCGCCACGACTGGCCTCGTATTTAATCTCATTTATGTTTATATTGTCAGTTTTAATAATGTTAATTATATAATTAAACGATAACGCGGTCAATAAACATGTGGATATAAGTATTTTGAAAAACCATGTTAATTTTAACAAAGACAAAAAGTATATACGAGGTACATTATTGGAATCAGTTTGGGTGGTAAATTGCCTAAAATTTATAAATGCACCTAATTAAAAAGAATTTTAATGGTTTAACTTCGTTTTCCTCAATATACAATATTGTGAATAAAAATATTTTAACTTGTTACCGTTTTGTTAAAATGTAATTAAAATTAAATCAAATCAGCTTCACGCTGTATCCCGCACACAGCAGGGTAGGCAGAGGGAACCTAGTGTTAAGACACTCCGTTCCCCACTTTCTGCCGAATTCTGGAGGCATTGCGTGTTGAGTGGCAGAACTCAACGCCGCGCTTAGCCTCGACACCAGAGCGAAGAAATGGAAATATAAATTTAAGTAAATATTTCATCTCCTCGAGTGGGGATCGAACCCACAACCAGTCGGTTTTACAGTCACACTCAGTGCCCCTGCGCTACGACTGGCCTCGAAAAATGTTATTATTATTATTATTTAATATCAAAGTAAGTATTAGTAAAGTCATTCTGTTTTATAATTCCGCTGAATTCCGTAGACGTTGAGCGGCGGAACTCAACGCCGCGCTTTTCCTCGACACCAAAACTAAAAAATGACAAACATTTAATTTCTTCAAATGAGAATCGAACACACAACCTATCGCGTTTACATTCGCACTTTAAAACAAATTAATAATGTAAATAAAAACTAAACAAATAAATCCTATATTATAATTTTATAATTTTTCTTGACATTAATGTTTTGTAATCTATTACTAAATACTCTCGCGTTGGTTGATCAAAATGGTAATTATACATCTTATTTCCTTCTATTGCAATATAATATGATTCCTTTATCTATCTTTATCTTTATATCATTATATTTTTATTATCCTATATGGGTAATAAAGCAAAAGAATTTCACTAATCTGTGTCAATTGGAGTTAGCAATTTAACCTATTTAGTCGATTATACAATAAATAACGTGTGTCGCAAAATTACTCTGTATCTACATATACGATTACGATGTGTTAAGTTTCGCCACTCATCATGCAATGTCTGGAAAATTGAGCGGAAAGTGGGTAACGGAGTGTCTTAGCACTATTTTTTTCCTGCTTACCATGCTATTTACGGGAGAGCGCGTGAAGCGAGCGTGACTCAACTCGCAATGTCTGGAAAATTGAACGGAAAGTGGGTAACGGAGTGTCTTAGCACTAGTTTTTTTTCTACAATGTTATTTGCGGGAGAGAGCGTGAAGTTAGTAAATAATATTAATCAATAACTACCTGTATTCTATTCGTGGCGTACTGTAAACGCAACATGTTGTGAGTTCGATTCCCAGTCGCAGAAAATGAAATATTTAATGTTTTCGTTTCCTCGCTCTGTTAACGAGGCAAAGCGTGGCGTTGAGTTCCACTACTCAACAGGCAATGCCTACAGAATTCGTTAGAATATGAACAAGGTTCCCAAGTTCCTTCTCTCTATCCTGCTATATGCGGGATACAGCGTGAAGCTATAAAAAAGCCTACCTGCAAATACGTGCTTCCTTCGTCTCTATATAATCCAAAAGGCACGTCGTTGTCCACTAAATCTCGTAGTGTGACCCATCCGGACGGTGATAGGTATTGCGCGCTGGTGACTGCACAGATTGCATCTTCCACATCTGCACATAAATTATACATATTTCTATGCGATATACAATAAATATTTAATTACTATTAATTAGATTAGGACGTGGTGGCGCAAGGGCACAAGTGTGTGACGCAATGGTTGTGGGTTCAATTCCTATTCGAGAGAATCAATAATTATTTATTAATATTTTCATTTCTTCGATCTGACCCCAAGACAAAAGCCCGGCGTTGAGTTCTCCCACTCAACACGTAATGTTTCGAAAGATTCGGCGGAAAGTGGGGAACGGAGTGTCCTTACTCTAGTTATTTTTATTTTTTTAATTCAATATTACAATTATTTATTTTAATTAATTATTATTTAATATATGCGATGACACACGGATAGATGGACTCTATATTCCAATTTGAGATTGGATAAACTATAATAATATTGTTATAAGATAAAAGCGAAGATTTTTTTCATTTAATATGTTACATTACAAGCTGAAAATGGAACTGAATGTAGAGAATGATTTATAGGAATTAAGTAGAGTGTGATATAATGAAAACAACTTACTATATATATTATATATATATATATATATATATATATATATATATATATATATATATATATATATATATATATATATATATATATATATATATATATATGTTGTTTATTAAATATATTTAACATTGATTCTACAGCATTCTTATGATTATTATTTGTCGAACTTGACTCATCTCCGGTATGGTCTAGTGGCTAGGATACCTGGCTCTCACCCAGGAGGCTCGGGTTCGATTCCCGGTACCGGAAGATAACTTTTTGTCCACGTTGTTATTTTTAAGTCAGTACACACGTTATGTAAGATTTGTAACTTACCTGTAAATATAATTTCTTTTGAAGGATATATAATCTGCCCCTTCAGAGGCAGAAACACAAATGGAATTTGTGGCTTCGTCGCTCCACGTCCAAATGTGGCCATCGGACATTCTGAAATGTAACAAATTATATTTCGGTTTATTTACTTTTTTCATTATGTATGTTAAAAAAATGTTTAGATATGACCATAAAAACCAATAGTCAAAATTTAATTAAACTTTTATAGGGCCAAATGGAAATAATTACGCAATTAACAAAAAAAATCACCTAATTCGGTTCAGATATCTCGGCGTAATTGGTGTACACTGTGCATACATATATAAAAAAATAAATATTTATTTAGAAAACGTATAAAAATTTGAACGCAGCGGGACTCGAACACGCACTCCCTGGAAACCGACCTGGTCGGTTTCTTTCCTAAGTGAGGAATAACACTTTAAAAATGTTTAAAAATATAAAAAAATAAATCAACCGTATTGAGAACCTCCTCCTTTTTGGAAGTCGGTTAAAAACGAAGTTTTAATAATCTACACACGTATCTACCGTTAAGTCATGTTCGCCATTATCGCCGATTATACATGTTATTCCGATTCAACATAACGTAGAGGGCATTTTGATTGACTTTGCAAGAATTTACCAGTCAAATTAAATAGCGACCTCGTCTCTATCCAGCAATTATGAACAATAACCACATTGTAGAATGACAATTATCTACTTGATGATGCAGAGCTTACCATGTACGGCGCAAGGGTACAAGGGTGTGTGACTGTAAACGCGAGTGATTGTGGATTCGATGCCCACTCGCGAAAATGAAATATTTATTTAAATTTATATTTTCATTTCCTAGCTCTGGTGTGGAGACAAAGCGCGGCGTTGAGTTGCACCACTCGCCACGCAACGGCCGAAAGTAGGGAACGGAGTGTCTTAAAATTAGGTTCCCTCTGCCTATACTGCTTTATATGGGATACAGCGTGAAGCTGATTTAATTTTAATTTTTAATTTTTAACTATGTATAAGATACTAAACAGTACAAGTTCAAAATTCATGTCTTGACCCACCATTGTCATGTCGATCTCGTATTGTATGTAACTACTTGCTCATGTTTAATTAATAGGTAATTGCACAAGCACTTTCCACTTTCCATCAGTCTTAGTTCGGAGACGAGAAGAGGGGACCCTCTTGGAATAATGTCTCATTTTAAAACTACTGTCGAATTTTAATATGTAAAAGAGTGTCTGGCGTGTAGAAAGTGAGTAAGTACCTACTATGACGCAATTCGGAGTATTTAAAGTTAAAATACAATGTGGACTCGATGTTACATAATTTGTTTATAAATATTTCAAATAGTTTTTTTTGTCATTATTTCTTGAAAAAAAATGAAGATATTAATAAAAAGTATTATATTTACTGACTTTATTTTAATTGAGATGTGAGAATAAATTAGCTTCACGCTGTGTCCCGCACACAGTAGGGTAGGCAGCCTAGTGTTAAACACTCCGTTCTCCACTTTCCGCCGCATTAATAGAATAGATACTCATCTTTTATACGAAATGGAATATTTACGAAATTAAATAATGAGATTGACAATAATAAAAACTATATTTTCAATTAAATTTAAATTTAACTTTGAATTGATAATAGATTTTTACATTATCATAGTTATAATAAAATATTTAAAATAATTATATCGTAAGGTGTATAATATTTCAATATCAATTAAAATAAAGTAGGTAAATGAAATATGTTTTTTTTAATAATAATTTCTATACCTGTTTTGAGTAGACGCGTAACGGAATTCGAAATACAAATATAAATAATATAAATATGTAGGTAATTAGCCCTTATATAATGGTTATAGACATTAAAACTTAAAAAGAAAATATGATGTTTGTCATTTCGATTTGTAGAAGAGGTCACATTTGAGGTCAATTAAATAAAGTACCTTGCATATATTTAAATTTATTTAGCCCTTATACAGGGTGGAAGTGTCAGCACCACATTAAATGAAACCACAGTTTTAACTACTCTATAAAAGCCTAATATAATTCAGAAAAAAATAAATTCCCAAAAATGAAAAAGTTTTTTTTTCAAACAAAATAAATAATAAAGTTGTCATTTTAAAACAAAACGCCATTTGTAAGGATGACGCACGCACACATAAACCTATCAGAGGAACACCGCCGCACACGCCTCATTTCGAAATCGAGTCGTATGTATTGGTGATAAAGTTCAAAGTTGTTTAACCTTTAGTAGTATTTTTGTAGTAGTAAGTGTTTATGTTATTGGGATCTATACGTAATCGTGTCACACGAAATACAGGTATGGATAAAAATCGTGAAATGAAAAAAAAATCCTACGTCCAAACTGTTGAGGCATCTTGATTAATTTCTTTAGGTATAGGTTTGATATATTTTACCCTATATGCTGTATCCGTAAATGGAGCGCTGCCTCTTCCACCCTGTATAAAGATTTTTGTGAGTAAAGTTAGTGAGTAACTCACCTTCTATTTGGTTAACACAGACTTTCTGGTCCTCTCTAAAAGCTGGGGATTCTCTGCGACATTGACACACACATCCACTGCTACCCAAAGTTGCAAGTGCGGTGCCATGGCTCATCTCCATACAGCGAGTTAGCCCGCATTCTGTTCCTAAAATTGTTTAAAAAATGCATACATTCATCATTGTAGTAACTAATAATAAGTACTGCTTTTTTTTAGGTTCACGGTGTACCCCGCAATTAGCGGAGTGACTGAGCGGTAGCTCCAAAGCTACCCACGTTCAGCCGAATTTTGGAGGCATTACGTGATGCTGGCAGAAATCAACGTCGCACCTTGCCTGGTCGCCAGAGTGAAGAAATTAAAATATTAAATAATTTATTTCCTCGAATGTGAATCGAACCATGTTAACCGTTTTAGTTTTCAAGTCCTATGAAGATGTTAATATACTAAATTATGTTTATTAATTTGTGTTTCTTTGCTTTGAAAAGAGTAAATATAAAGTTTATACTCCAAGTCTGCTTCAAAAAATATTTTAACGATAGTACAAAAAAAATACTTCCTTAAATTGTACTTACCAACTAATGAGAAAAGATCTCCAGAAGCAAATCTTGTAATATTTGCTAGCGCCATCTCTCCATTGGTATTTAAAGCTTGAACAAACGCCATTGTGATAATAACTAGTAGCGCCATCTTGATGTTACTTTTAAAAATACAATATTCACCCAGTCATTTTGTTACTACTGTCATTAAGCAGCTGTCGCCATTTTGTTTTTAGTTTAAAATGAGAATTCATTTTATTTTTTTAAGTTGTTTAATCTGTAACAAAATTAAGATATACTTATTTGAATATTCTATAATCTATTCATATAAAATAAATACAATCAAAATTCAAAGAGAAACTCATAAAACACGAAAGATGATTTTAATCTATTAAATGTTAAAAATAATAGTTGTATAATTATTTATTTCCTTTGATTAAATGCATAATTATGATCAAAAACGAGTTTCGACTGACTAAAAAAACTAAACGGTGTTTCCTAATTCTTGTCGGAACAGAAATTGAGTGTTGTTTTAAATGTAAATAAGAAAATTATATACTACTTTCGCATTCGATTTTATAAATTATGTATGATCATATATTCGATATTCTATCTAATTTTTACATATTTATTTACTTAGCACCAAATTCAAATTTTTAAACCTTTCTGTACTTTTTCCTTATTTTACTTATAATAAATAAGCCTATATTTTTTTCATTAAAATGTCGGCCAGAAGATTCTTTTACATTATTTGCCACGCTAGTCTTATCATTTGACTACGATACGACATCATAAAAATAAAAAAAATAAATGTTATAAACACTATTCTCAAAACCATCAGTCTAGCTAATACAGTTCAACACGTCCCAGAAGCTATGAGAAACAATATATTTCTTATATCTTTAAAAAAAACAACAAAAGGCCGACGACAAATAATTATTAATCATAAACAACCTGTTGAAATGGCGTTTAAATGAATGGCCGACGTTAACAATATTTTATTTAAATAACGACATTAAGTCGCATTTACAATGTGACAAAGCCTTCCGATTGACAGTTATCGCTGAATATTTGAATACAAAAGTATATAGATAATCTATGCCTATGTTAACATGTGGGGGGTCAGAGGTGTTGCCACTAGAATGATATAAGGGAACAATGTGAATAATATAACAAATATATTTTCTATTATGTCTGTATCTTTATGTTGAAGCAATAATTTTATATTATAAATCGATTTATTTTGTTGGAATGGTCGTAGGTTAATAGGTAAATTGAAGATTGAGCCATAAGAAATAGAAAGATATGGCACTACGTTTTACACTCCATTATGTCAAATGGCGGAACTTAAGGCGTCACTTTATCTAATCTAGATAATCTATTAAAAAAATCCTGATTGGGATTTATATTCAAAATTATTGTCTTTAGTTAGATCTGCTTGGTCTGGTTGTTACTGGTCAGCTACGCCACAATACTATTTTTTAGCTTCACGCTGTATCTTGCAGAAAAACTTGTGTTAAGACATTCCTTTCCAACACTTTTCTGCCAACTTTCACGACTTTTGTGTTTGTTCTTCTTACAAAGAAATGAAAATAATCATCTTCAAGTAGAAATCGAACCCCCAACCGCTGCTATTATTTAGAAACTGTGTACCTACGCTACGACAGCCCTCATAATATTTTAGAAAAGCTCATAAAAAATATATAAATTATGATAGTAACATCGTCAATAATTTACTTCCGGTTCTGTTGAAGAAGCACTACGTGATATATGGGCCTACACAAATCGATTACGCCCACCACCCATCGATTTAGTCGAGTCGGTGTCTGGTTCAAGCTGCTTCAAGCGTTGTAATTTAATTAGGCAATCTATCATTATAACAATATAAAGACATTAATCGTGGGTTTATTAACAATAAAATGATCGTAAAATAGCACCTGCATTTATTTTTAGTCAAATATTTTTATAAATGTGACCCATCATTTCTAATAGACATTAGAATTTAAAAAGAAAATATTCGAGGTCACATTTGAGGTCAATTAAGTAAAGTACCTTGCATATATTTAAATTTATTTAACTTAAATAAGTTTGATTTTGGGTAAGATATACCAAGAATTAATAATATTTTTTCTAGCTTTACGCTGTATTGCCGCACATAGCAGGGTAGGCAGAGGAAACTTAGTGTTAAGACACTCCGTTTCCCACTTTCCGCCAAATTTTAGAGGCATTGAGTGGCGGAACTCAACGCCGCGCTTTGCCTGGACACCAGAGCGAAGAAATGTAAATATAAATTTAAATCAATATTTCATTTCATCGAATGGGGATCGAACCAACAACCAGTCACGTTTACAGTCACACGCTTGTGCCCCTGCGCCACAACGGACTCAAAGGAAATGAAAATAAAAAATATGTACAAGCCATATTTCTCATTTATATGTTTATAAAACGACAAACGAGACATAACATTATGTAAACCAAAAAAACTAATTTCGAGAAACTTATAATTTAGACAAATATTTAAATTATTAATTATTTATTATTAAGTTTTTATTTAAAATTACTTTTAAATGATGACAAGTCAAATGCCAGCCATAATCCATAAATAACCAGAATAGAATAATCCGTTATACGGAACGGTTAGCTTTAAATATTGAATTTTAACGTCTGTTCGTTTTCGATTCTTAATAACTCACTAAATGAATTTTAAATATCAGAATATGTTATTCCTTTCTATTTAAATCATTTTGTCTGAAATAGCCGAGAATAAAATGATAATTAGTTATTTTACATATAAGAAATTGCTTATAATTTCGAATTTGGAAAAGATAGAGTAGTGTATAGTGAAAAAGAGATTTTATATTTGTTATTATTATTTTTTTCAGCTTATGTTATCCCGTATGTAGCAGGATAGGCAGAGGGAGCCTAGTGTCCGCGCCTCGTTCTCCACTTTCCGCCTAATTCTCGAAGCATTGTATATTGAGTGGCGGAACTCTACGTTGCGTTTTGCCTCGACGCCAAAGCGAAGGAATGTAAGTCACTTGCTGAATGTAAATATTAAATATTTCATAGCCTCGAGTAAGAATCGAACACACAACGAGTCACACATTTTATTTCATTTTTCAATTTAGTTTGAAACCAATAACTTACTTAACCATTCAATGTGGTGTGGTAAAACTGTGTGTGTCCATATATAAATCAATAAACTAGTGAAATAATAAACAACGCATGTTCTACAATAAAAACGAATGTCGCGCTTTATCTTAACCAGAGCGGCACTAACATTTGTAGAGTCAATACTAACATCCGCTATATAAATAATAATACTTAAAAAATGTTTAAAAAGCCTTTTAATGATCGTAATTTAATGTTTTGTGTAATTAATTGTATAAAATATTATATTTTTCAGCTTCACGATGTATCCCGAATATAGTAGGGTAGGCAGAGGGAATCTAGTGTTAAGACATTCCGTTCTTCACTTTCAGATGAACTGTCGAGTATGCATTTTGAGTGGCGGAGCTTAACGCCGCGCTTTGTTTCGATACTAGAGCCAAGAAACTGTAAGAATGAAATATTTAATTTCCCCTAGTGAAAATCAAATCACACGCACACACCACGACGGCCTCCGATGAATAAATAGAAAGGAATAACATATTCCGATACATAAAATTAATTTAGTGAGTTATTAAGAATATTTATATTAAATTTTTTATTATTTATATTAAATCAACATATACAAGATGGAAGTGTCAACACCACTTTAAATGAAACCACAGTTTTAACTACTCTATAAAAGCCTAATACAATAAAATTTGTTTTTTCCTAAAAATGAAAAAGTGATTTTTTCAAACAAAACGAAAAAGAACTACGCACGCACACATAAATTTATCAAAGGGAAACCGCCGCATACGCCTCAATCCGAAATCGAGTCGTAGGTATTGGCGGCAAAGTTCAAAGTTGATTAACCTTTAGTAGTATTTTTGTAGTGGTGTGTGTTTACGTTAATAGTATCTATGCGTAACTGCGTCACACGAAATACAGGTATGGATAAACATCGTGTAATTAAAAAAAAATTCTACGTCTTAACTGTTGAGGTATCTCTATTAATTTCTTTAGGTATGAGTTTAAAATATTTTATCCTATATGTTGTTCCTGTAAAAGGAGCGCTGACACTTCCACCCCGTATATTTTTTTCTTTACTGTTGCATGAAACAGAGTAGTTGGAAGGAAAATTGGGTTGTGGCACCTATACGTTTCTTCGTTTAATTTACTAGACGGAGAAAATAAAATTAAAATATTTTATTATATCACTTCTCCCTTTGGGAATTTAATCTACTACCACCATATTATGTAAATGATCCATATACATGTGGTTAGCAGTAAAAGCTAATATAAAAGAATGACATTATATAATTTTGCAAATCATATTCTATAATAACTTGATAACATATTGAGAAGCGAATAAGCGCTAAATGTAGGAACATAATATGTACGTGTTAAGCAAGAAATAAAATATTAAAACAAAAAATAAATGGTAATATCTACTGAAAAACAAAAACGTTATATGAAACCGTCAAAAACCTTTCTAAAATACTGTATAATTGATTGTGACGAATAATTTAAGTTAATTTTAATATAAATAAATATAATTTAAATAAAGACGAAGAATTCGTATGGAAATAAAATTTTTATAGTAATATAAGTTAGTATAAGTTATTTTTAATTTAAATATAAGTTAAATAAAAACTGGGAATTCATATGGAAATGATATTTTTATAGAATAACTGCATTTTTAATCCGGTCACTATTGCATAAACAGTCGTCCTGAGCTTATCTTAGCTTAAATCTCTGTATATAAATTAAATAGTTTATTATATCGTGGACAGAAATATTCAAATTTTATTAATTCTCCTATTATAACATAGATGCGAGTGACTGTACGATGGTTGTGGGTTCCATTTCCACTTGCGGGAACGAAATATTAAATATTTTCATTTCTTCGCTCTGGTAATAAGGCAAAGCCACACGCAATGCCTCGAGAATTCGGTGGAAAATGGAAGCCAGAATTGTCTTAATGGTCACGGAGTGTATTAACACTAGGTTCCTAGGTCCCCTCTGCCTTAGTCTGCTTTGTGCAGGATACAACGTGAAGCTAAAAAAATAACAGATATGTTCAGCCTTATTTTGATCATACATTATTTATAGTGGAAACCAAAATCAGAGAAAGTGATTGAGGAAATGATTTCTGATTTTAATACTAATTCTCCAAATGAAAATTTACCTATATATTATAGACAATTTCTTACTGCTTGACGATGCATTTTACTAAATATATACACCTAAATAAAATATTTAATCATAGATAATATCATAAAATTATTTTCGTTTTAATAAAACAAACTTTTTACTACCTTATATTTAACAGAAAAATCTCATTAAAAATATAAAATTAAATCAAATCAGCTTCACGCTGTATTCCGCACACAGCAGGGTAGGCAGAGGGAACATCGTGTTAAGCCACTCCGTTCCCCACTTTCTGCCAAATTCTGGAGGCATTGCGTGTTGAGTGGCAGAACTCAACGCCGCGCGTAACCTCGACACCAGAGCGAAGAAATGGAAATATAAATTTATGTAAATATTTCATCTCCTCGAGTGGGGATCGAACCACAACCAGTCGGTTTTACAGTCACACCATGTGCCGCTGCGCCACGACTGGCCTTTTGACTGCGACTTTTTAATGTATTTTATCAAAAATAAAATAAATAAAAAATACTTATCTATATCTTAAACGTTCAACTTTTATTCTGAAACGAAATGATTAAAATATGTATAGAATATACATTTATTACTGTTGCTAAAAATTTATAGCACATTTTAGTACGAGATGTTAGAAACAAATGCGAAATAGTCGTTTGAATGTAAATTTATTGTTTTTGAACGTATAATGTTGATAGATATCTTAACTTTTATTACTGTGTTAATTTTAGCATATTTTATTATTTAAAATTAGCGTTCATTGGAGAAATTAGTGCATTCTCAATATATTTACTTATATAGATAGATTTATTTTTTGTGGCCAGTCGTGGCGCAATGGCACAAAGTGTCACTGTAAAACCGACTGGTTGTGGATTCGATCCCCACTCGAGGAGATGAAATATTTACTTAAATTTATATTTCCATTTCTTCGCTCTGGTGTCAAGGACAAGCGCGGCGTTGAGTTCTGCCACTCAACACGAAATGCCTCCATAATTCGTAACACTAGGTTCCCTCTGCCTACCCTACAGTGTGCGGGATACAGCGTGAAGGTGATTTTATTTTTAGATGGATTTATTTATTAATATTTATGATTCTTCGCTCTGGTATCAAGGTAAAAAGTCCAGCGTAGAATTCCTCCACTCAACACTTAGTGCTTCGAAAGATTTGGCGGAAAATGGGGACCAGAGTGTCTTAGCAATTTGTTCCCTCTGCCTAATCTGCTGTGTGCGGGATGCAGTGTGAAGCTGATTTTGATTTATTTTATAGTATAGATAACTGTATGAGACCGTGTTACGTGTTCCGGTTGGTATAGTAATAGTATGCTTTAAAAAATAGTAAGTTAAAGAATATTAAGAGTACTCAAGGAAAAATAATTTCTGAGGCCGTTGTAGTGCAAGCGTGTGACTATAAATGCGACGATTTTGAATTCGATTCCCATTAGGGAACTACTTAATATTTTCATTTCCTCGCTCTGGAAATCACAGACTCTTTGTTATTCGGTTAAAAGCAAAATTCAACAGTAGATTTAGGTAAATATATTAAAATTTCTTTAAAATAAATAACATAAACGATGAACTAAGATAATTTAGTAGATAATTTAGTAGAGACAGAAAAATAAATGAATGTGATTTAAATACAATCAATAACATTTGAAATTTAAGTAGCCATATTTATTTATATTTTATTAAGATACCTTTATCGCCTTTATGCGTTAATGTACTCATTAAAAAATATTGGCGTCTAATTTTTAAGTTGTGTGATACTAATCCAATATTTTAATGTAATAATATTTATTGACTTTAGAGAGATTTTGTAATAGATAATCAAAAAAAGTGCGTTCGTAAGAGCTTAGTCCTCGCGTAGGGGCAAAAAATGTGATTGTAAACACAATAGGTTGTGGGTTTTAATCTCACTCGAGGAAATATTTAATATTTTAAATTTTTCGCTCTGGTGACGGGGCAAGGCGCGGCGTTGTATTCCGCCACTCAACACGCAATACCTCTAGAATTCGGCAGAAAATGGGTAACGGAGTGTCTTAAGACTAGGTTTCATCTCTTCTGGTTTGTGTGGGATACAACGAGAAGCAAAAAACAAAGAATAAAATAGCTTGTATAGTGTCTGTAATTATGGGGTTCTAGTTTTGTAATGTTGAATTAATTCGTAATCGTATTTTTTCAGCTTCCCGCTTTTTCCCGCACACAGCAGTGTAGGCAGAGGGAACCTAGTGTTAGGACACTCCGTTCCCCACTTTATAGATGGTTGTTCCAATACCATTAAATATGTATCTATGTACGAAATACTTTGAAAAATAAATAAATTAACAATTATAATCTAAAAAAAAATAATGACCACAATTTTTTATTACATATCAACAAAGCTTCGCGAAAAAACCAAACCAATTTCCTAATAAATCTAATTTGTTTACATCCAATATGTATAATCAAATTTATAATATGAGAAATCGAAATACCAAAACATAAATTCACAAGTTTGTGCTGACACGCAAATTTATTAATCACGAAATACGGTTACTCACAAAAAAAACCTAACGTTGTTAGAAGTGGAAAAGTTACGGAAATCTTATAAATATTCAATTTTTCAATAGTTTACCTACATTTCTAATGATAATTCACAAATTATATTGCAATACGAGGGAAGTTTACAAGGATTTTATTAGCATAAATACGCCTACGTTTACAAGGGAAGACATCCTTTCTATTATTATTTTTTATCAGCTGCACGCTGTATTTTTATTTGCCTATAAATGTAAGTAAGTATTTCATCTCCTCGAGTTTACAGTCACATTTTGTGCCCCTGCACCACGACTGGCTTCAATTTACTATATAATTAATAATAATAATAATAATAGAGATATCTATAATTTCAATAAAATTGTAACAGATCGGTGTCTGTACCTGGAACGAATATAACAAAAATTGTCAATAACGTAATAGAGCCAAATACAATGATTTTAAATATTTTGATCTGCTTGTCTGTGCGTTTGTTCACGCTAATCTCAAAAACGACTTAACAGATTTAATTGCAGTAAATAAAAATGTTTTTCCTTTTTTAAAAGTGTTGCTCTACAATATTGCTACAAATAATATATAATAATGTTTCATAAAATTAGTTGCAAATTTACTTTTAAATATGGGTGTATAGATAATGTTTTTAAAATAATATAATTAATAGAAGGCGAAATTAATGCAGATTAGCAAATTAATAATGTAGCTCAAGCGGGTAAAGCCGCCAGCGGGTCGCTTGTATATAGTGTATACAGGGTGGAAGTGTCAGCACCACTTTAAATGAAACTACAGTTTTAACTACTCTATAAAAGCCTAATACAATATTTTTTCCCCAAAAATGAAAAAGTGATTTTTTCAAACAAAATAATAAAATTATTGTTGTAGTATAAAACGCCATTTGGTAAGAACGACGCACGCACACATAAACCTATCAAGGGGAAACCGCCGCATACGCCTCATTCCGAAATCGAGTCACAGGTATTGGCGGCCATTAGGTCGCCAATACCTGTGAGTTGTTGAGGTCTCTTGATTAATTTCTTTAGGTATGGGCTTAACATATTTTACCCTATATGCTGTTCCCGTAAAAGGAGCGCTGACACTTCCACCCTGTATATACTATGTTCTATAATTAATTATATTTTTTCATAATTTAATCAAAATGGCTTAACCATTTTGAGTAGATATGTGGTTACTGATAAAAATAATAGGTCAGATACCTATCAGATCATCTGCGTCAAGGGTAGCTATTATAACCGGTCTAGCAGTAGGTACCTATCCTTGCCTATTTTGTTCCCGCTACTTAAAACAGTTAGATTTATGGTTTAGATCCTTCATTATGCTTGCATTATAGAAGATCGTAGGCTTGATTGCAAGTCAATAATGAAATCCAATAGTCATTTTAACTGTTGTTTCCTTGTTAAATATTTTTTTTATCAAATATAAAATTTTTTGAACTGTAACAGGCCGGTCGTGGCGCAGGGTCACAAAGTGTGACTGTAAATCGACTGGTTGTGGGTTCGATCCTCACTTGAGGAAGTGAAATATTTATTTACATTTATATTTTCATTTCTTCGCTTTGGTGTCGAGGCAAAGCGCGGTGTTGAGTTCCGCCACTCAGCACGCAAAGCCTCCAGAAATCGGCGGAAAGTGGGGAACGGAGTGTCTTAACACTAGGCTCCCTCTGCCTACTCTGCTGTGTGCGGGATACAGCGTGAAGCTGATTTATTTATTTATTTGAACTGTAACAATACTAAAAATATAAGTAGACATTTTTGTTTTTTCCCACTTTTTAAATTTCTCATTCTCCATTTTACAATGACACATACAAGCTATGAAAGCCTCATAGTTAAAACCCATCAATATTTTCTACAAAGATCTGTCTGTATATGTATGTACGCATATCTATTTATTCACACCTTAAAAGCTATTAACTGAGTACTAAATATGCATATAATCATAAATAGATTATTAAAAAGAAAACATAAAAAAGCTTAATAACAACTTTCCCTAGACTGCGGCAAAAATATGAATATGAAAGTTGTTGCTGCAACGCAATTACTTCTCTGTAAGATCGTTACTAAATAAATAATAGCCTCGAAGCAGCTTCAAGTTATGTCACTTAGGGGCTGACTGGAAAACTTAACGTCCATTCCATTCTATAAATACTCATCAAATTATAGTTAAGGCTTACTTTTTTTTAAAGCTTCACGCTGTATCCCGCACACAGCAGGGTAGGCAGAGGGAACCTAGTATTAAGACACTCCGTTCCCCACTTTCTGCCGAATTCTGGAGGCGTTGTGTGTTGAGTGGCAGAACTTAACGCAGCGCTTTGCCTCGACACCAGAGCGAAGAAATGGAAATATAAATTTAAATAAATATTTCATCTCCTCGAGTGGCGATCGAACCCACAACCAGTCGGTTTTACAGTCACACTTTGTGCTCCTGCGCCACGACTGGCCTCAAAGGCTTACTTATGTATGACAAATACATATAGATAAATTTCTACCTACTCTCAATGATAGGAGTGTCGACAGGATAATATTTCAACTTCTGAGAAGAAATCTTAATATTAAAAGCATGGAGATCTTTAACTGAGTAAAAGATTTAAATGACTGAATAATCATAAATTAAGTTGGCAACACCTTAATTTTATGGCTGTAAACAGTCATCCCTACGGTGGCTATGTACGATGAGGATGGCGCTGCGGCTGGCATTTAAAAAAACATAAAAAAAAATCAGACAAGCGAGAGTCGGGCTCGCCCACCGAGGGTTCCGTACAAAAATTGGAGGTCTCGAGCTTTTTCTAAAATTCTGGCTTAGCTTAGCCAGAGATACTTAACTTGAACTAGCGGCTTTAATACAATATTTTATACTTTTGAAGCTATTATTTTTTTGGATTTAACCGCAAATGTATAGTTTTCAGATTTTTTTCTAAGCTAGTATTACTTGTAGATGCTAGGTGCCAAATTTCATAATTATGGATTAACCGGAAGTACCCTATTAATTTTGATTCCTTTTATAGTGTCGAAATACGCGTGTTTTGCTATATAACGGCCATATATTTTTTAAGTAAATGTAGATTTAATTTTTTCTTATAAGTTTCTTTTTTCTTTAAAAGGTGCAGAACCCTAACGAAAAAAACAGTTGTCAATCGTAGTGTTATAATAGAAAATGAATTAGGAAAGGCGTACAAAATTTATCACATTTTACAATTACAGCTTATTGGTATTCTTGTTTTGCGTTTTCATTTTAATATGAGGCCAGTCGTGGAGCAGCAGCACAAAGTGTGGCTGTAAAATCGACTGGATGTGGGTTCGATCCCCACTCGAGGAGATGAAATATTTACTTAAATTTACATTTCAAAGCATTTCAAAGCGCGGCGTTGAGTTCTGCCACTCTGCCTACCCTGCTGTGTGCGAGATACAGCGTGAAGCTGATTTATTGAAATTAATTTGTCGGATTTTGTAGTGACATATCATAAACGTCAGTAATTTAAAAATATGATAGCATAAAAACTTTGTACTAAATAAATAACCGAACGAATTCAGAATATATATGCGACAAAAACAACTTTCAAATATATTCCTAAATCACAATATGTGTAATGACATGGTAAAATCAGATTTCCATATCGACCGTTAGACGTCATAAAATGATTTTTTAAATATATGTTTGCTAAAAGTGTAAAATCTGGTTACTGGTCTGTTTAACAAAAAAAATCTGATGTTTCAATCATTTTATATTGGTCCATGGTTACAGCACAGTTTTTTTTAGATTCACGCTCTTTCTCGTATCAATTCTAAGTGTTAAATCACTCTCTTCATCACTTTCCGCCCAGTTTTCGAAACATTGCGAAGAATTGAAAGTTATTTATTTCTCCGAGTGGGAAACGAACCCACAACCGTCGCGTTTACAATCAGACACTGTGTGAACTGTATCTGTATAGTTATTTTAAAATATATAAAAGTTTTATTATAAAAAAATATTTATTTCAGTACACAAAACTGTATATATGATAAATATATCTACTAAGACATAACGAAGATAAAATAAATGAGAGATTAGTTAGCAGTTATTTTGACAAATTTTTCTTTCAAAAAATCTAATAAAATGTATTAACAATTAATTATTATTATTCTATTAAAAGGTAGCTTGATGGGCCTAATATTTTTATTGTGTATCCTCAGGATAAATTTAATATACTTAATTGATTTTGCCTACGGCGTCCATATTTCATTTAACTGTATTATTTGGTTAGATGCCATCTTAATTATTTATTCGATTCGAATAATATGGTGTGCTGCCACTCAACACGTTATGAATCCAGAATTCGGTGAATAATGCGAAACGGACGTATCCCTCAGGCTACACTGATGCGTGCGAGATACAGCGTGAAACTAAAAAAAAATATAAAGAGCCGCTATGCGCGACGAGTTTAAGTTTTTTTTTAATTAAATTAAACAAATTAAATTACCTCTAAACAAAATAAAAAAATGGAAAATGAATATACTTAGAGAATAATATAGTCACGTTCGAAATTGCAATCTTACTTCGAGATGTTTCAATGTTTCCATCATTTGTAAACGTGTACATACGTTACGTGGCGTGTAATAGAGAAACTGCATGACGGTTGCGGGTTCAATCCTAAATAGAAAAAATTTGTACCATATTTGAATGAAAAACATTTTTCTTTTTAAATAATAAGTGATAATAATAGAGTGCGGTATAGTGTAGCGCCAAGCTACACGCGATATTTATAAAATATCAGAAAGTAAGAATGGAGTGTTAAAGCACAAATTTTTATATTTAAATTAAAATATCCAATTTCTAATTTAAACCACTTGTAATCAAATTAAAGTTTGCAGTTTATAATTTAAAGTGAGTATTAATAAAATTTTAAAAAGTATAATATATTGAAGGTAATAATTTATTAAGAAAAAATCTATTATATAGACACACAAAACACACAAAAAAACATATATTTTTTTATTTATTCTTAGAATCTTTCATGTACGTAACAAACATAACAAAAATTATTCTGAGAATACCGAAATCTGGAGGCATTGCGAGTTAAGTGGCGAAACTTAACGCCACACTTTACCGAAATAATACCTATTATCTCAGTCGAGACACCAGAGCGAAAAAAATTGTAATATGAGTAAATATTAAAAATATTTATATACATATTATTAATCTAATATGTATATAAATATTGGCGCTACCAATGTTAATTTAAATCAATATGCGGTTGAAGTATCAACTTACAAATAATTAATATTATATCATTTTAATTTAAATTTTGCTTTAATTATTAATATATGCATAGACATTTTCTATTATTCCGAAAGCTAAACACAACTCATTATTTACTTTTATCTTGATAAATAACCAATAGACAAATAAAAACACTGTTATAAAGAAATCTGCATAATATTAGCAGTTTTGATAATATACAGCTACTAAAATTTATTTATTTATGTAAAAATGTAGCACAATGGAGAATTTAAATAAATCACGATAATGCAATGTGAATAAAACTAAATCAATAAAATTTTACATTTACAAATTAAATTATTTACATCGATTGATTTTAAAATATATCAGAATGTGTGTATACATACACATACTTGATCATTACATAACATTACTTGATTGTTTTGTATAATAAATAAAAAAATAAATACGGAACCCTTAGAGGATCACTTGGTTTACGTCTTTCTGTCTGTCTGTCAAGATTATCTTGAGATCATCTCGATATCGCGTGGAGGTACCAAGCTGAAATTAATATCAAAAATTCATCTCTATTGCCCCATAGGGCACAAAAAAAATCAAGCTAGAAGCTTGTATTTTTTTATTTTATTTATTTTAGCTTCACGCTGTATCCTGCACACAGCAGGGTAGGCAGAGGGAACCGAGTGTTAAGACACTCCGTTCCCTATTTTCTGCTGAATTCTCGAGTGGAGATCGAACCCACAACCAGTTGATTTTACAGTCGCACTTTGTGCCCCTGCGCCATGACTGGCCTCAAGAAGAAGAGCTTAGAAGCTTATAGTCAACGCAATAAAAAGATACGAGCATTTGTACATCGATTTTCCTGCATTTTATATGAAACTCTATAGTAATCAAAATCGTAATCAAAATCCATAGGGTACTTCCCAGATACCAACAGTATAGCATAAATCTCGCTTCGTTCTCAAACTTACAATACGAATAAAGGAAAAAAAAATCTGAAATATGTAAATTTATAAGTATTTCATATAGAAAAAAAAACCATTGCAATTTATTATTATGTTTATATTTCATTTCATACAAAATTAGTGCATATGCTCAAAAACTTTAGCTTGTACACTTTTATAAGTTATTTAATTTGATCCATCCTGAAATAGGCACAGATATCTCAATAGGCGAGTCCGACTCAGACTTGACCGATATTTTTTATAATGACCAAAATCTGTTAGTGAACATAAAACTAAATTTAGGACAATAGTATTAATTACAAAATTTAATTGTTAAAAACAAAAATCAGCTTCACGCTGCATCCTGCACATAGCAGAGTAAGCAGAGGGAACCTAGTGTTAAGACACTCCGTTCTCCACTTTCTGTCGGATTCTGGAGGCATTGCTTGTTGAGTGGCAGAACTCAACGCCGCGCTTTGCCCCGACACCAGAGCAAAGAAATGGAAATATAAATTTAAGTAAATATTTCATCTCCTCGAGTAGGGATCGAACCCGCAACCAGTCGCTTTTACAGTTACACTTTGTGGTCCTGCGCTCCGACTGACCTCAGTTATTATATTGTTTACCACCACATATTATAATACGATAATAAAAAAATATATAAAAAAAACCAATTCATTACATAAACATATCGTGCTTTCCCAATATAAAAGTATAATTTTATAACGAATACAGAGATTATCTGAGCCACAACTACGTACCTAACTATATAACGCGATTGAATACACGGAAACCATTATATTTCATAATCACCGCTAAGTATTACCGACGGGTGCACGGTAGGTAACACGAGGTGCCGATTGTTCACCAGCACCTTGGTTTATTGAGCAAAACACATTACCCTTTTCTCATGATTGTCAGTTAAGTAATAAGCGAAATGGGTTTTATTATGTTTCGTTAACATAACAGTGTTAACTAGTGCAAAAATCTTAGGTTGCAAAGTATATTATAATATTATTTTAATTTTTGATTGAGGCCAGTCGTGGCGCAGCGGCACGAGGTGTGACTGTAAAACCGACTGGTTGTGGGTTCGATCCCCGCTCGAGGAGATGATATATTTACTTAAATTTATATTTCCATTTCTTTGCTCTGGTGTCGAGGTTAAGCGCGGCGTTGAGTTCTGCCTCTCAACACGTGAAGCTGATTTATTTATTTTTGATTTATTTATTTTTTTATTCCCTTTCGACCCCCAGAATTGATTATTTATTAATCGGTCTAAAACCGTCGTGGCGCAGCGGCACTAGCGTATGATTGTCAATACAACGGTAGTACGTTCGTTTTCCATTTGGAGGAATTAATTGCTTAATATTTACATTTTCTCGCTCCGATCACATGGCAAAGCGCGGCGTTGATTTCCACAACTTAACGAACGAAAATTTGAAGGAATGTTGGGAATGAAGTGTCTTAATATTAGGTTCCCTTTGCCTACCCTGCTAAATGCCGTATATTGCACAAAGTTAAGGTACTTACGACTAAACTTTACTAAAGAGCTGTGGTGTAAGACGAGACACGTCTTATACCACAGCCTTATTTATTTTCTTTGGTAAATAACAAAGAGATGTAAATCAATAACTGCCATAGATTGTCACAACTTGCGGACAGCGTTGAATATAAATCTAAAACTGTTATTTATATGATATTTTATTGTATTTATTCTATAATACGACGAATATAAGTGGCGATAATGTCTGTCGTGGTATAGGGGCTCAAATATTACTATTTAATCAGCTTCACGCTGTATCCCGCACACAGCAGGGTAAGACACTCCGCTCACTTTCTGCCGAAGTCTGGACGCGTTGCGTGTTGAGAACTCTACGCCGCGATTGCCTTGAAATCAGAACGAAGAAATGGAAATATAAATTTAAGTAAATATTTCATCTCCTCGAGTGGATATCGAATCCACAACCAGTCGGTTTTACAGTCACACTTTGTGCCGCTGCGCCACGACTGGCCTCACAATATTAATATTTCATATTTATTAAAAAACGCTAATAAAACGCTATTTGATAAGTACAATGAAACCCCCTTTATTTGTGGCAGACACAGCATTCTAACTATTTAGGATCTACAATCAAATTTTCACAAAAATTCTTATAAAATATTTTCCTTAACTACAAAACTATTTTAGCTTCGCATAGTTTAATATTACAGTTAAAATGAATGACTAATATTGATAGCATCTATAACAACCTAACGTGGTACCAAATGACATTTATTATGTGTTAACCTCTGCATCTCATAAAACAGTTTGGTCGACGATCAGTTGCCTTTAAAGCTTACTGCCCGAAAGCGTCACCTTTACCCGGCATCTCTCTTTTTACGATGGTTATAAAGAAAATATGTAATTTACGCGGTGCTTAGCGCTCAGTGGTGTCTAAATCATATTTTAAGCGTGGATAACCGCATATCCCGCATATTGTAGAGTAGGCAGAGGCAGAAGGAACCAATTGTTAAGACACTTTTGTTCCTATTTTCTTATTTTTTCACAGTTAATAGATGGAACTCAAAGCCTTGGTAACAGAGCGTAGAAATTAAAAGAATTAATAGTTAATAATTCATGTTCCCGAGTGGCAATAGAATCCAAAACCGTCGCGTTACACTCACAATGCGTGTTGAGTGACGGAACTCTATGCCGCGCTTTGCCTCGACACCAGAGCAAAGGATAATATAAATTTAAATAAATATTTAATTTCCTCGAGTGGGGATCGAACCCACAACCAGTCGATTTTACAGTCACACTTTGCGCCTCTGCGCCACGACTGGCCTCAATAAATAGGATATTTTGTGTAATAACTTAAAGTAAAAATTGACTTTACGTCGATAACTTAAAATATTGTATTCTGTTATTTATAATAAAAAATAATATAGCCGTTATGCCTAAACATACGATTTAGCTGGGATAGAGGAATATAAATCCTATATTATATACTATACGTCTGTCGATATAATAATTAAATTTCAGTACTTAATGCTTTAAGACGATGCAAAAAATAGAAATAAATTTTTATGGGATCAATGACCATAAATATTAACGTAGGGTAACTGTCTTGCTATATCTAACACACGTACAAACATACAATAAGCTTTTAAAAAGTTATTTATAACTTTTTTTTAGCTTTACGCTGTATCACGCAGCGGGATAGGCAGATGGAACCTAGTGTTAAGACGCTCTGTTTCTCCTTTTCCGCCGAATTTCCGAGGTATTGTGTGTTGAGTGGCGGAACCCAACGCCGCGCTTTATTTATTATTAAATTATCTTATTTATACATATAATAAGTTAAAGTAGTGGACGCCATCACTTTTTTCATACGTTTTGTTTATTGCAACGTTTTCGTCCTTATAAGATTAATTATTTTTCTTAATTTCGATATAATTCTTATTGATTTGAATAACATAAAAACTAATTTATTCAGTTATTATATATATTTTAGGAATATGTTACGAATTGCTACGATTGTCAGTCATGGCATAAAAGTGTGTGACTGTACATGCGCCTGGTTGTGGGTTCGATCTCCACTCGAGGAAATTAAATATTTATTTTCTTTTCTTAGTTCTGATGTCGAGGCAACGGTCGGCGTTGAGTTCCACCACTTAAATGGCTACGAAATTCGACGGCAAATGAAGAACAGAGTGCCTTAATATTAGGTCCCCACGGCTTACGCTGCTGTGTGCGGGATACAGCGTGAAGCTGATTAAAAGTTACAAGCTATTAAATTTTGTTACGATTACGTTATAACTGCTTCTCTAAAATCACTATTCACATATAATGTTTTAGTAAAATCTCATCACCTTCAAATTCAACATAAAATATACATATCTATGTATATTTAGACTACCGCGTTTAATTCTACGATGTGAAGAAGTGACACACTGACAGACAGAAGATATTTATTTTCAATCGTTATTTAAATATATATAATGAACAATTTACAAGCCATAGACGATTGGTGCCAATCGGAGTAGGTATATCGGATTTCTAAGCGGACGACACCGTAAAAAGATATTTTGCACATTAAAAATGTATAATTTTTCGTATATTTCTCTTCTACAAAAGAATGTACTTCGGTCATTTTAATTTTATTGAGATTATTTTAAAATAAATAAATAGAAATTTTATTATTATATTAATATCGTCGTAAAATGTTTTTATGTTTGAAATGAATATTCAAAAATCCAGTTTCGAATGGAAAGCTGCAAAATATTATTATTTCAGGATTATTATATATCTATATGCGTATAGGAAGGAAACGTAAAACTCTTAGGAAATATTATATAAATGGCAATAAAATCGTTACCGCATGAATGTAACGCCGTTATTACATTTAATTCTTAAGTAGATGTTAGATAGTGAGGCCAGTCGTGGCGCGGGGACACAAACGTGTGACTGTAAGCTCGACAGGTTGTGGGTTCGATTCCCACTCGAGGAAACGAAATATTTAATATTTTCATTTCTTCGCTCTGGTGTCGAGGCAAAGCGCGGCGTTAAGTTCTGCTACTCACACGCAATCTCGGCGGAACGAGAAGAGCGGAGTGTATTAACACTAGGCTCTCTCTGCCTGCTAAATACAGGATACAGCATGAAGCTGAAAAACATATATAAATACAATATAGTGGCTTTTATGTGATATTTTAAAATTCATAACTTATAAATTTGGAAATATTAAAAAATGTATTAACAAATTGAATCGTTATCTCTCTCATAACTCTAACCGACATCTGCCATGGTTATTTTTAATTAAAATTCAAAAATATTCACATTTCGTTTTACACTAGTAGTGGGCTATAATTAAGATTCTAAATAAAAATTGACGCCGTTGTAGCACATTTAACATATTTTTAACTATCTACGATGATCGTGGTTTTAAATTATTGAAAGATGAATATTGATTTAGATTTTATTAACAAATTGCGAGGTTGAGTTACGCATATAAATAAACGTCCCATTGCCCATATATAAATTTACATTGTTCCTAAATATATGCAAAGTGAAACAAATTAGAGAGAGATATTTCAAAAAAAATTGTCGGCACTAAGTTAAAAAAAATATTCCCATCTGCTTACATATTGGTACATATATAATTGAAATTAGCCAAATATCTATGGTAGCACAAAATATACTATATATATTTAAGAAATATATGAGGCCGTCTTGACGCACGCGCACATGGGTGTGACTTTAATGTGATGGTTGTGGGTTCGATTCCACACATGACGGAATGAATTATTATTTGTTAAAATTTTCATTTCTTCGCTCCGGTACCAAGGCAAAAACCTGGCGTTGAACCGCCACTCAACACGCAATGCCTTGAAAAATTCGGCGGAAAATGTAGGGAACGGAAAACGGGAAATGTAGAACTGTATGCGGGATACAGCGTGAAGCTGATTTCCTTATGATTTATATGAGAATCTTAACACTACTGATATTTTTTGGATTTTTATAGATTCACAGTTTATCTCTTGCTGGGAAACCAGAGAGAACAGAGTGCCAATGTTAGGGATCCCCCGAGGTGATGGAGACCAGTGTGTCTCCGCTAGTGTGATAAGTTATGACGAATGCGGCGTAAGGACCGCCACCCAATACGACTTACCCCGGACGGTAAAGAGGAGGACGTAGATACAAATTCATTGTAAATTATATTTTTGTCATTAGCTCGTTTAATATTTAAAATATTGCTAACATAAAAGTCAACTAAATTTGTTTGCTAAATATAGTAACAGTTTTGTTATTATAATTTATTTTGCAACTTTCTTAATCCTAATTTTAAATTATTTAGAAACGTCTTATGTAAATACATGAATATTTTAATATTAAAATGTAATTTACGATCTATAAGAAAAACTTTTGTGATTTTATTGATATTATTATTAATTAAAAGTCGAAAATTTGAGTGCATATTTTTTATACAACAATATATTACAAGAAAAAATATAAAAGTTTTTTTTATTAAAAATATAATTTTTATTAAGTTTTTTGTAAGTATACTTATAATATTAAAAAAATACCTATCTGTTAATCATTTTTTTAAGGTTATTAAGGTAGTGAGAGTATGTGAAAACTATCTTATTATAAGAGCGAATGGACAAAAACTATACCAATATCTTATTTGATGGATGACATGTTGACATGTTGAAAAACAAAGAAGTTCTTTAACGACGTACGTTTCTAAAGGCGTTGTTAAAGTGTCTTATGATATAAATTAAGAAAATTTAAATTATTATTTATTATGTTTTCAAATATTAATGTTTAAATAAAAAAAACGGTTATCTTCTAATATATTGAATGTTACTTTTTTTAACATATTGATGTCAGTCTTGGAGCAGTGCCACAAATGTGCTACTGTAAACGCGACAAGTTGTGGGTTCGATCCCCATTTGAGGGAATGGAATATTTAATATTTTCATTTCCTCGCTCTAGTAACAAACCAAAACGAGGCGTTGTGCTCCGCCACCCAACACGCAATTTGTCCATAATTCGGCGGAAAGTGGGTAATGGAAGTATCTTAAAAAAAAAAATATTTGTCAAAACAAAAACCCCGACTGCACAACCCTAAAAAGAAAATAAATAAGCCCAATAGTTTATTAGGATTAACAGTCGGGACCCCCTCAGATTATGCGGGGTTCCTGGTAAAGATTTTATTGATTGAATAATTACTTATAGGTCCCGACTATTAATCCTAATAAACTATTGGGCTTATTTATTTTCTTTTTAGTTTTGTGCAGTCGGGGTTTTTGTTTTGACAAATATTTTTTTTATTATTCACTTTTTTGTTAGAATTCATTATGGTAATCATAATCATAATATACTTTTTTGAAATCCTCGTAGTGAGCTCTTGAATTTGATACCCACAATGTGGTATTTGAAACAAAAAAAAAAAAATCACTAAATCCAATGGCCTCCCACAGCTGCCATGATTGTTTTTATTTAATGTCACCTATTTAAAAACACTTGGGCTGCTAATACAAATCTAACGATACCTTAATTATATAAATCTGTTCAGCGGTTCTGGAGATATGAGGT
This sequence comes from Heliconius himera, assembly GCA_021202915.1. Taxonomy (NCBI): domain Eukaryota; kingdom Metazoa; phylum Arthropoda; class Insecta; order Lepidoptera; family Nymphalidae; genus Heliconius; species Heliconius himera. Next base: position 68,899 of record JAJHJA010000672.1, on the reverse strand, counting down.
AATAAAGAATAATACATACATACAAGATACGCGCGAAAAACATAACCCTTCCTTAGCAGTCGGGAAAAAAGGAGTGTCTTAGAACTATGATTTCCAGGATTCCCTCTACATATCCTGTGCGAGATACAGCGTAAAGCTAAAAAATACATATTTTTAAAATAAATAAACAAACAGCTTCACGCTGTATCCCGCACATAGCAGGGTACCTAGGGAACCTAGTGTTAAGACACTCCGTTCCCCACTTTCTGCCGAATTCATTGCAGAAGCATTGCGCGTTGACTGGCAGAACTCAAAGCCGCGCTTTGCTCGACACGAAAACGAAGAAATGGAAATATAAATTTAAATATTTTGGAAATATAAATACTTCATCTCCTCGAGTGGTAATTGAACCCGTAACCATTCTGTTCGGTGTAGTCACACTTTGTGCCCCTGCGTCACGACTAGCCGCAAAATATATTTTTATATAAATATTAAATATAATAGCATGGCAGTATAACTATACTCAGTTACTCCAAATTAATTCACAAACCGAAATGCTTCAGCTTGTAAATTTGACATTAATTAGAAATTAGCATTATTTATTATATTTAAATATCTAATATAAAATATAATTTATAACAAAATATTTTCAAGAGCTAAATCCAGAAATCAATAGACTCTAAAGGATAAACCATATATCACAATCACGTTATTTTTAGTTTATTGAACTTTAAAATAGTTACTTATATGAATAAGTTATAAGTATATTCAATGTCTGAAACGATGTAGAGATCGCTTCTTGTTTTTTCTTGTTTAGTTATATTAATTATTTCGATTTGGATGTTTACTTTTATATTCTTTGGCACTTCTATTAAGATATCTTGACCCGGACGTAGAGTTAGCACACAAATAACAGATATTACTGTTTAAAAAAATCAATCATGAATATTATTGTTTTTTTTTAATTTTAATTTTCAACTTCACGCTGTATCCCGCACACAGCAGGGTAGGCAGGGGGAACCTAGTGTGAATACACTCCGTTTTGTTTTTTTTTTTTTCGAACTTGAGATTAATGCTGTTAGCTCTATTGGCCTTTACAGCGACACCGGGTGGGTAGGGAAGAGGGTACTCTTCCCACCAATTGCAAGCACTACCTGGCTGCTTGAGAGGAGTCGACGACTGTAAGGGCGCCCCCTGCGGGGCTCGAACCTCGGCTTACAACCGTCGAGCGGGCTGGGATATACACTCCGTTCCTGGGGAACATTTTATCTTTTTGCCGAATTCTGGAGGCATTGCGTGTTGAGTGGCAAAACTCAACGCCGCGCTTTGCCTCGACACCAGAGCGAGGAAATGGAAAAATAAATTTAAATAAATATTCTACCTCCTCGAGTGGAAATCGAACCAACAACCAGTCGATTTTACAGTCACACTTTGTGCCGCTGCGCCACGATTGGCCTCATTAATTTTGTTAGTTGCATATAAAACGATAATGTATAGCAAATAAACAATATTTTGTACAATAGTTATTTCGGAAATGTAGCTATTTACTTTTTATAAGATATTTTTATTTTTTAATAAGAAAATAAACAAAAAAAAAACTAGTAGAGCCAGTAGCTCATTTCCGCCGATTTCTAGAGGAGTTGTGTATTGAGTGGCGGAACTCAATGCCGCGCTTTTGCCTCGACAGCGGATTAATTTTAATTTACTCGAGTGGAAATCGAACCCAGAACCTGCCGCGTTTACAGTCACACGTACTAAATAAAATAATAATATTATTTACTAAAACACATATTTCCTAAAAAAAAAAACGAAAAAAAAATCAAAAAAGAAAAAAACTATACACACAACAAAAAAAAAACGAACTTACATACGATTTCCGTTCACATCAAAACAACAAACACTGAAAACCAACAAACACATTTAAGAACAAAACGCGAATCTATCGGACATCCGACGCGTGGTGGTACTCGCGCGGCCTTCAAACAAATGTTACTTTTCATCTAGTCTCCATACCACTATGCCCTACGTGTCGTCCCGGTGTCGATAATTCCAAATCAAATCAGCTTCACGCTGTATCCCGCACACAGCCAGAGGGAACCTAGTGTTAAGACACTCCGTTCCTCACTTTCCGCCGAGTTCTGGAGGCATTGCGTGTTGAGTGGCGGAAATAAATGTCGCGCTATGCCTCGACACCAGAGCGAAGAAATGGAAATATAAATTTAAAAAAATATTGCATTTGCTCTAGTGGGGATCGAACCCACAACCAGTAGAGTTGACAGTCACGCTTTGTGCCCCTGCGCCACGACTGGCGAGCTGGTCGATTAGTCTAATACTACTTTATGAGCCCTAAAATTGATGTGAATGGGGCCGTTTGGTTTTGAGGGCACTGATCGATATTCACTAATATTGTGGTTTCTATAATATTTTGTTAAGTTATGTATAGAAAAAATTTTCTTATGCATAAATTGAAGTTTATATATTTTTTTCAGCTTTACGCTGCATGCCGCATATGGCAGAGAAAATTTAGTGTTAAGACACTCCGTTTCCGATTTTTGGAGGTAATGCTTGTTGAGTGGCGGAATACAACACTACGCTTTGCTTAGTTACTTGAGCGAAGAAATAAAAATACTAATAATTGCTTATTCATTTAAGTGAACGGAGTGTCTTAACACTAGGTTCCCTCTGCCTACCCTGCTGTGTGCGGGATACAGCGTGAAGCTGATTTATTTATTTTATTTATTTATTTAAGTGGGAATCGAGCCCACAACTGTAACGTTTACACTCAAACAGTTGTGCCACTGCGCTATGGTGGCTTCGAATGTTAATTTAAAGATCCATTTGTTCTTAAAGATAAAATTAAAACTAGACATTTCTATCTTTGTATATAAATATATATTTTTTTATTGTTTACCTTTGTAACCTATAAGAAAAATATATTTAAGAAGGGTTTTTGTTACAAATCGTTCATTATAAACATTTTATGTAATTAATTGAGGCAATTATTTACTTAACTAACTTCACACTTATAAAATAGTATTTATAATAGGCAACAGAGAGAGACTTCGTTTTTCCCTTTGCGCTGGATTCCAAAATGATACATACCTATTGAGTGCTGGAATTTACCGGCGCGCTTATATTTTGCAACAGTTGGACGTAGAAATAAATAAATAATAAAATGTAATTTTTGCCACGAGTCGGGATCGAACTCTCAACCGTTTTGCTGTCAGACTCTACTTTTACTAAGCCTCAAAGGCTGGGAAAATTACTTTCATTACTATTGTACGAGTATTACTTTGCGATTAACTATTAAAGTATTGTAAAACTATAAAAAAAACAGCAGGGTAGGCAACTTAGTGTTAAGACACTCCGTTTCCCATTTTCTGCCGAATTCATGAGTCATTGCGTGTTGAGTGGCAGAACTCAACGCCGCGTGTTGTTACGACACCAGAGCGAAGAAATGGAAATATAAATTTAAATTAATATTTCATCTCCTCGAGTGGAGATCGAACCTACAACCAGTCGGTTTTACAGTCACACTTTGTGCCCCTGCGCCACGACCGGCCTCTATTGTAAAACTATAGATACTAATAATAATACATTTAATGTATTGCATTCATATTATCGACGGCTTGAAATATAAACATGCTAACAGAATATTAAGCAAATTTTCAGGAGAGACGAAAAAAAATGAAAATCTAAGAATATATGTATATCGTCTTTCTCTCGTATATGAAATAAAATAAAAGTCAATTTTATTTTTCAAATTATTTTCGAATGGTATAATAATGTACATACATAACAAAAAAAACTAAAAATGTAGTTAGAAAGCTTACATTCTACAGCCGGCGTTATGTTATTATTTTATTCGTAAATCACAGCAACTATCGAACTGTATAAAAAAATGAAGATCATTATAATATCACTTTATTGCTTACCTGTCAGTTTGCCTGTTAAGACCCATTTCTCAAGAACTTGTGAAGGTATTAAGCTGAAATTAATATAATAAAATCCAGATCTGCAGTACCTTAACACAAAAAAAATACTTTCAAATCAACACAATCAAAAAGTACTAGCTTTATGCATTCTTTTTGTCGGATTCTATATGAAATTCACTGCGTAATCAAATACTAGAGATACTTTCCATTGACACAGAATATGGCATATTTACTGTTTGGAATAAATCCAGAAATCGGTAATTTGGTATGCCACAGAAAAATTATGATTTTTATTATGATGGAAAAGTGAGTGGTAAGAGAGATAGGGGGAGACCTCGGTTGACCTTCGAAAACACAGTATCAAAGATACCGGAGGAAGGTCACGTAAAAACCATAAGGACCCCCAGAGGGCATGTATGAAGAGGTTGATGACAGTGGACGAGGCGAAAGAGGTATGTAGAGACCGTAACGTTTACCGCTACATTAAGTTACAGAAAAATAATTGCAAACTTATATTTGTTAATTTAGTTCATATCACACAAAAATAGTGCACACGCCTATAAATTTACGTACATATGTTACAAATTTTGTAAGTTCCCCTTTCCGTTCACCTATTATAGTGAAATTAGTACGAAATATTCGGTGCGGGTTACCTACTCCAGGAGGCGCGGGTTCAAGTCCCGCTACGTCCAATTTTTTATACGTTTTCTAAATAAGTACCTACTCGCACTTGACCGATTTTTTATAGTCTTTACAATGCAAAATAAAATTTGCTTTTGATTATACATTGCAACTACTCGATAGCAAAATTTGAATCCATTTCACTTATTAAAAGCTCGTTACATATTTAATATTGATTAATCACATAGTACTTAGCTTATTATTATTTGAGGCCGTCGTGGCGCAGGGGCACAAGAGTGTGACTGTAACGTGACGGTTATGAGTTCGATTCCCACTTGAGAGAATTATGATTTCTTAATTGTTTGATTTCTTCGCTCGGGCAACAAGGCAAGAGCCCGCGGCTGTATTCGCCACAAAATTCGGCGGAAAGTGGGGAACGGAGTGTCATAACACTAGGTTCCCTCTGCGTACCCTGATTTGATTTGACTTATTATTATTTTATTATTTCGTTTGTTCTTACTGTACTTTGCTGTACATATGATTAATAGCACGAAAGGTAAAAAAATATAATAAAACTAATAGCAGATCGTAAGCTATGATCTTATAATTAGAAATAGTTATGAACGATTCTCATGTATTTAATAATAAAATGTGAAAGTTGGTGATTTATGCCGCGTTCTGGTAGGCATATTACTACCGATGTACTTTTAATTAAGCAATTTTAACTTCCGTTTTTTTTTAAATTACTATAAGGACCTAACAGTTAACTGTTGAGTTAAAAATTAAGGTTCAAAGTTTTATCATTGTAACATTTTTTTAGTGTCACACAGCAGTGTACGAAGGGGGAATTTAGTGTTAAGACACTCCGTTCCACATTTTCCGCCGAATTTTGGAGACATTGCGTGCGGAACTTAACGCCGCGCCTTTGCCTTGATTTACTTGAACATTTCAACAATTGCTTCGTTTTAACTCAACTTAACTACTAAAGTTGTTTCATCAAAATCGGTTCATTAAAAAAAAGTTATCGTCATTTCAACATTAATTTGACACATGAATGAACGTGAATTTAACATTTAAGGCTGTTTCTGAATGAGTAAATTAAATTATTCACTGACATCAGCACATTTAACAGAGTATATTATATAGGTAAAAAGAACATAAAGTTACAAAAATATATTTGTAAAAACAAAAACCCCGACTGCATAAAAAGAAAATGAACAAGCCGCGAATAGTTTATTAGGATTAACAACCTGGTAAAGATTTTATTGATTGAAGAATTACTTATAGGTCCCGACTGTTAATACTAATAAACTATTGGGCTTGTTCATTTTCTTTTTAGTCGGGTTTTTTGTTTTTCCAAATATTTTTTTATTTTTCACTTTTTTGTTAGAAATCATGAGTATGATTACCATCATACTCATGATATACCTTTTTGAAATCTTCGTATGGAGCTCTTGAATTTGATTCCCATATTGTGGTATTCGAAGCGAATTTTTTTTTTTCACTAAGTCGAATGGCGTCCCACATCCGCCGTGATTGTTTTTTTTACGTCACCTATCTAAGAACACTTGGGCTGCTAATACGAATCTAACAATACCTCAATTAGGTAAATCCGTTCAGCGGTTCTGGAGATATGAGGTAACAAAGAATATTACATACATACAAGATACGCGCGAAAAACATAACCCTTCCTTAGCAGTCGGGAAAAATATATACGTGTAATAAATAATTAGATTTATGCATATTTTATAAATAAATATCAAATATCAACAATGGTCGTATTTTTTTATTTAAAACAATCAAAAATTCTTTGACATAGTTGTCAATCAATTGTGGTTATTAAATCAATTATAAGCCGTGGGCGAGCCGCTAGTTTGAAATAAATCAAGAAATTTAAGAATGTCTTGTAAACATATATTAAAAATTAAAATAATAATATAAATTTACATTTAACAGGACGACAAAACTAATTAAATCGAACTTTTTAGAAGCTTGAATGTCAAATAAATCTATAAATTATACTAACGATTGTAGATGTTTAGGCTCATCTCTTTACAGAGCTGGTATAGATACTAGTTTTTCTAAAGCACAACCTTTTGGCCCAGCAGGAGATTTCATATGAATACAGATTTTTCTAATTGAATAACCGGTTAAAAGATTATTATTACTGTAAAATAATAATTTAATCACTATACGAGTATACAAAGGCAACTTAATGAAGTCGAAAAAAATATTTTCCAATATAATTAACATTTATACAATCCCGTTATATAAATGGCAAAGAAATTGTTTGTTATATTAAAAAATATGTGTTATACTGTCTTCTCAAGGTCGCGCATGGTAACAAAATGAAAAAGTTGAGGTCTTCGTTGCGCAGGGGCACAAATGTGTGACTGTAAGCTCAACTGGATGTGGATTCGATCCTTGCTCGAGAAAATTAAATATTTTTTTTAATTTATTTTCTCATTGGCTTGACTCTGGTGAGAAGGCTAAGCGCGGCGTTTAGCTTCGCTACTCAACACGCAATACCTTCGCAATTCTGCGGAAAGTGGGGAACGGAGTGTCTTAACACCTTCGCAATTCTGCGGAAAGTGGAGAACGGAGTGTCTTAACACTTCCCTCTCCATACCCTGCACTGTGCAGGATACAGCGTTAAGCTGTTTTCTATAACTTAAAAATAAAGCCTAAATTCGACTGAGATTTTCGTGTATCTTTAATTTATGGTGTCAATGCTTATATTTCGTGTAAACGTTTTAAATTTTCACATAATTATAAATGTCAGCAATATTTTATAAGGATCGATAAATTTTATATTGATCGCGTCGACATAGAGTGGCGACAGTTTGTTTTGTTTTGTTAAAAAAGTATAATATATTCTGTTATCGTTAACAGTTAACAACATGCTGTAATAGACCTACATATATACCTAGGATGTCCTCGCTGATAGAAGCTAGAAAATCTGAAGAAAGGTAGAAATCAAGAACATTGCATAAGAATAGGTTGCCACTCTCGTGCTATACGTGGGAGCAGAGTCTTCAAATATACCGAATCCCGAATCTCAACTGACCTAATTTTGAAGAAGATGAAATATTTACTTAAATTTATATTTCCATTTCTTCGCTCTGGTGTCGAGGCAAAGTGCAGCGTTGAGTTCTGCCACTCAACACATAATGCCTCCAGAATTCGGCAGAAAGTGGGGGAACGGAGTGTCTTAACACTAGTTCCCTCTGCCTACCCTGCTATGTGCGGGATACAGCGTGAAGCTTATTTTTTTTAATATTTTACTTTACACGAAAGATCATATGTTATATTATACATTAAAAGGTAGAATTAATGATTCAGAAATACCTACTCGCTTATAATTTCCCGCCGCGCCGTTCCACGCATCACATAATGTGATGTTTTTGTTTTATACGTTACTTTTTATATGAAACCTATTCATGCACTTCCTTTTTCTTGTTGCAGTAACTTCATATATAATTTATGTTCTTTGAATGTTAGAAAAATTGAGTCTTTATATATATATTTGTATTTAAATATAAAAGTGGCGCGGCGGCACAGTATCTGGCTGTAAACGCGACGATTGTGAGTTCAATTTCTACTTAAGGAATGTCTTATTTTCACTTCCCTGCTGTGGTTAGAAGACAAAGCACGGCGTTGAATTCTGCCATTCAGCGCGCAATGTTTCCAGAAATTCGACGGTAATTGGGGAGTGGAGTGACTTAACACTAGGCTCTCTCTGCCTACTCTACTACATGCGGGATAAGGCGTGAAGCTAAGATTTATTAACAGTACATTATTTATAAGCAATATTAAAAACTTCTGAACGGTACCATATATGTAATTAATTGATAGCACCGTAATCACCTGAGATTATTTTTTATATAATTTCAATGAGTAATTTTTGAGCTTAAGATAAATTACTGAGAATATTTGTTGAACGAAATTCTTTAAAATTAATAATAAATCACGAAACCAATGAGATCATTGAGTGAAAATATATGTGACTCTATGTACGTGGATATATGCTATGTAATTTGTATATTCATAAAAAATAAACAGCTTGACGTTTTTTTCTTAGATGGAGTGGATATATTGTAAAGATATTCCACTCTCCGGTCTCCTTCCGAATTTGGGATATTGTGTGTTGAGCAGCGAACCTTAACGCTGCGCTTTGTCTTGCCAGAGGGAAGATATAATATACCCTCGATTGATGATCGAACTCAGAATTGTTCATAGTCTGACACTGCTTTAATGCACTACGTTGGCCATTTCATTTTATTTCGAACATAATATTTAAATAAAATTTATACTGTATCCCGCACACAGCTTAGTAGATAGAGGGAACCTAATTTTTCAAGGCATTGCGTGTGGAGTGGTGGAACTCAACGTCGAGCTCTTGCTTTGGTGCCAGAGCGAAGAAATTATAATATTCATAAATAATAATTCAATCCCTCGAGTGACGATCGAACTCACAACCATCGCGTTACAGTCACACCCTTGTGCCCCTGCGCCTCGATGGCCTAGTGGTATTTCGAGCATTAAAAGCCTAAAGCTTATTATATTACTATCCGTACATATTAATTGACATATTTGTAGTCATAGGGCACGGACCAGGAATATATTATAATATAAAATGTAAATATCGTATTTTCACTTATAAAATTACAAAAATGATTACCTATCAACAAGATAAAGACCTACACTCTATGGTGGAGTTCAATAAAAGAGGTTTTATCATAAATATGCATATTGCTGGCTTTTAATGTGGTGACAGTACGCACGGAGATCGTCGTTGCTCTTTCTAATTGTCTTCTTTGGATTGAGGTGAACTTTTACATGATTAACCTTAATAATATTTATTAAAATTATTTCGACTATAAATAGTTATGTAAATATAGATATAGTATATTTATTTATAAAAATCTATATATTAAAATTTTTATTTGTTCCCATCTAAGACATTTAGCATAAGTTTCATATAGAACTTAGTGATCATATATTTCTTTTTTATTCTCATGCATTATTCCGGTTATAGCTAGAAAGGCAGAGAGAACTTAGTGTCAAAACACTTCTCCACTTTCGACTAATTTCGTGACATTGTGTAGTGAGTGGCGTGACTCAATAAATAACGTTTTTTAAGTAAAACGTTTAATAAATGTAAAGTACTTAAAAAATGTCAAATATACTTAACAAATTTATCCGCAAAATAAAAAAACATAAAATTAATTATGGGATAGAATATTCAATGTTTTCATTTCTTCGTTCTAGTAATACGCAATGCTTTCGTCCTCGTTCTGGTAAATGCGAATTCGACGAAAAATGAGTAACAGAAGTGTCTTACTGGGAACAGAGTTTCTTAACACTAGGTTCCCAGGTTCCACCTGCTATCCTGCTATATGCGGGAAATAGCGTGAAGCTGACAGATCCGTATTTCGTATTACAAACTTACTTGATATTTAAAAAGCTATTATGGTTTTTAATATTTTTTAAAGTGTTATTCCACATATAGGAAAAAAAATAATAAAAAATGTTAAAGATATTTAATAAATAGCATTCTTTCTTGCCAGACGATAATTCTTAGTAATTATCTTTGGTTAGAGGAAATTTGTAAAAATCTCTATAGAGATGCTAACAACATAAATAAGTTGTAACAAGCGTATATAAATTTCAACGTAGCTTGATGAGAACGTATGGCTTAGTGGTCAGAGCGCCTGGTCGGTTTCCAGGAGGCGCGGGTTCATCTAACGCTACGTTCAATATTTATATACGTTTTCTAAATAAATCTAATATTATATGTAAACTGTGACCTAAGAAATAAATAAACTATATATCTCATCAATGATTTAAATACATTTATAATTATAGCAAAATCAATTCTAAGTATTAGAGTTATAAATCTATAAATAAATTGAATACCAGTTTCTTATCGATATCACATTAGCAAACTAAAAGTTATTGCAAAACTTTTATTACAAATAAATTTCTCTAGACAATCTTTATATTTTTTTACAATAGATATATAATTGCATAGATAAAATAAAAATATAATCTTTATACTATAAATTTCAAACTAACCGTTATTGGAAGATAAGATAGTTATAAGTAATATATTTAATTTGTACACACGATATGCACTTTTTAGAAAATATATAATACTTTGAACGTAGCGGGATTTGAATCCCCACCTCTTGGAAACCGTCCATGCGTTCTCACCAACTAAGCCATACGTTCTCATCGAGCTACATCGAAGTTCTTATACAATTTACTTATGATGCTGTGTAGAGAAAAAAAATAGATATATTTTTTAGATTCACACTACCCCCTCATAGCATATGGAGAGATCCTATACTTTTTAAAGTGGACTCGAGACATTCATGTGTGAACGTGGAAAATAATAATTTCAGTAAAATCATTTCCTCGAGTTTCTGAGACCTCATTTCACCAAACCATTGCGATGACACTCAGAGAGTGTCCTACTGCACGGATATGGTCCCATGGTCCCTAATACCAACGAACAGAAGGTAGAATTCTGGAGGCATTGCGTGTTAAGTGGCGGAACACAACGACGCGCTTTGCCTCGACACCAGAGCGAATAAATTAAAATATTAAAACAGACAAGCAGAGAAAACAAACAGAACGTTCTACTTCCACATAGAGTTCTCAAAGTCAGCCCAAATATTTCTTATTAAATTCTTTTATTGACTCTCATAAATCATCCATAAATTTTGTCACATTAAAATTATAATAAAAAGAAAGTAGAAAGGTAATATAATAAGTATTAAATAATTCCTATAATTTATTCTATTCAATTAAATTCGATCTAAAATAACTGTAATTTTACTAGCATTAAGTCACGTCGATCAAGTTCCATCATCAAGGCTGAGTTGGCAAAAACGATGTCTAGTTATATAGGGAATTTGTGCCGATGAAACTTATAGCCCTTAGAAAGTTAATACTAATATAGGTACCTACCTATAGGTAGATAGATACCTATTATAAGTTAATGTGATTATTGGAAATGATAGATTGTTGATTTGTGTAATAATAGTGTGGAGAGATTGCCTTGAAAAATTTAGAATTAGAATGTCTAATATGTGAAAACATTTTTTTTACTGCTTCACGCTATATCCTGCAGTAGCTCTGCCGAATTCTGGAGGCATTAAGTATTGAATGGTGGAATTCAACGCCGCATTTTTTTTAAAGAGAAAACATTAATTTAGTAACTTTTAAAATAGTAGTAAAGTTTTGAAAATAGTAACTTTTTCGTTACTAATTAAAATTATTAAGAACTCTATATATAAACTTTTAATTATAAAAAGATTTTTTTTATTAAATCAATACATATTCTACAATGTTTTTACGAACAATAAGGCCATTGCAACGAGTGCACGTTCACTTCCCGGATGAGTTTTTCTCACAATACATTTCCTTGCATGTAATTTTATTTTCAACAAAAAATGCTAACTACTTTGCGTATTCCGCTTATGTCTATCTACAATATATTTTAACAGAATACACTTGTCAGTATTGAAGAAATATCTCAATATTTATTTAGCTTTTCGCTGTCCCGCACATAGTAGTGCGCCCTAGGTTCTGATGTAGGTGCCGAATTCTAGAGGCAACGTCATCATTTACATTATGGTAATTTATGGCATTGCAATAAATTACAATAAATTACGAAGATATGATTGATTTATTTCTTATTTTACTTAAGCAAAGTGGCCGTAGGAAAATAGTTTTGTATCAATAGATTGGTTTTCATATTCATTTGTGATAGAAACTTTTATAATATTTCAGAAGCTTTTGACGTCACTTTAATAACTTAATAAAGTTACACAAAATTAAACGTGTTGAGTGGCGGAACTCAACGCCGCGCTTTGTCTCGACACTGCCTCTTGATTTTACTTAATTGGATTTTAACTATATAATAAAAAAAAAGACAAAGAAATTTAAGAAGAATATTACAAATCATGCGAAGAGATTAAGTACGAGATTAGAAATGAACATACAAACATACTAACAAATAAAATATTTAAAAAATATACAACAGACAATTTTGCAAATACAAACAAACTATTTAACTAATATTTTGTGACGTTAGTTCGAATTCATTAAATATACGCCATTTCACCAAAGGGCTTTAAAGAGGATTAGAAATAATACGTAGCTTTTATAAATATAATTAAAACTCTACGTATATGAAATTATAATAAGTGAAAGCAATGGAATATATATATATAGAACCATATACTCATTTGTTAGAGACCAGTCGCGGCGCAGGGGTACAAAGTGCGACTGTAAATGCGACTGGTTGTGGGTTCGATTCCCACTCGAGAAAATTAAACTGGTGTCGAGGCAAAGGGCGGCGTTGAATTCCGTCACTCAACACGCAATATCTCCAGAATTTGACGGAAAGTGGGGAAGGGAGTGTCTTAATACTAGGTTTCCTCTGCCTACCCTGTTGGGGATACAGCGTGAAGCTGATTTAATTTTTACTCATTTGTTTATAATACTTTGCTGTGACTTTACTTATAGTATGAGGCTTATGAGGCTGTATTGCGTCATGGTACGACCAATACAAGCGAAGTGACTATAAAAAGTGTTTCCAAAACAAAAGAGCTTGAGAGCTTATTTTTTTCTATTTAGCCACGCGGACAATCAGAAGCCTCAAGTAAAAGCTAGTTTTGGAATAAACCTCACAATTTTTATACTATTTATTTTTATATTATTTATTTCGGGATGTCAACGGTGTCAAATCAATCAGTCAAGTCAGTTTTTACAATATCGATCTCTGCACTAGAATTTTCGACTACAGCTACTTAAACTAATAAAATGTTATTTTGCATTTTATGTCAACCGCCAATAAATTATCTGCTTTAGAATATATGAAAGTCACGTTTCGTATTTATTCTGAATGAGATTTATATTCTATATTTTTTTTTTTCATATAATATAATATTTTTAAGTAATTTACATATGTATATGTCACTATGAATAATAAGACTAAATTTAAAGTTTTATTTAACTGATCCGATACCGATGCTTGTAACGGTACCAAATGCTATGGAATATTAAACAGGAAAAACATTTCTAAATTATTTTATCTTTACCTATCAAATGTAAACAGATACAATATTTATATAATTGTATGTTTAAACGTAAAAAATTGTATGTTTAACTTGAGCTTTATATGAAATTCAGGCTTAGCTTAGTTAAAGCCCTTTCATTTGATACCTCACTTGAACTAGCGGATTTAATACCAAATGCTATTATTTTTTGGATTTAACCACAAATGTATAGTTTTCAGATTTTTTCCTGGACTACTACTACCTGTAGATGCTAGCTAGCTACCGGAAGTACCCTACGATTTTAATTCCCTTGATAGTGTCGAAATACGCGTTTTTTTCTATATAAATGGCCATATCTTTTTTTCTAAGTAAATATAGAAATATTTTTTTATCAGAAAATTCTGAGACCGTAGATCTAAGTATATAGTTTGAATCAACTCGGTATCTCCAAGTGTTCCTTAGATGAAGGTTCTTGACAGACATACACACAACGGAGTGAACAACAAAGTGATCTTATAATGGTTCCGTTTTTACTTAAAAAGGTACGGAACCCTAAAAACGCAACGATTGTGGGTTCGACTACCCACTCGGGGGAATAAAATATTTAACATTTTTATTTCCTCGCCGTTTTAACGTGACATAGAGCGGCGCGGTGTTGAGTTCCGCCACTGAACACGCAATGCAACCAGAATTCGTTCCGTTCCCTCTACCTACCCTGCTATATATGGGATACAGCGTAAAGCTAAAAAAAAAGATTTTGCTATAAATTTTCCATGTTTAACTGTGTTTTACAGAAATTATTTAATATCTAATGAATATGTGATTGTAGCGAGATCCAGCTATTAGAATTTAACGTTTTTCTTTAAGAATACTACACATGTATTTTTATACAACAAAATTTAATCCACAAGTAGCTACTTGTGGATTTCTCGTAGTTTTAAGTTTCAAACTACAAGAATATTCAGAGTTACGTAGCCGATATGAAATCAATTTATAATTTGATGCTTCATTATATATTGGTGCGATTGCAAACACATACATATACTACTTACATAAGATTATAATGTTAACGAACGAATTTATATAACGTATTTTATACGGATATAGCACTGTATAAATAAGAATAACATGAGAGGCCACGATGGCGCAGAGACTGTAAACGCGACGGTTGTGGGTTCGATATCACAGCGGAGAATGCAAATAGTTCTTAAGGTGTCTATTACTGTGGCCAGTAGAGACCCTCTTTTAAATTTATAAATTTTACTACTCCTATATCTTATTAATATAGATGTTTTTTATTGAATTTAAAGTGTCTACAGTAAAGAACGTACTCAGTCACGATTGTAAAAAATCTACATTAACAATTAAAAACATTAAACCAAATTAAACAGTATTTATTTATTTAACTTTTTTTTCAGCTTTACATAGTACCCCGTATACAGCATCGTAGGCAATGGGAGCCTAGTGGTTAGATATTCCGCTGTAACTTTCCACTGATTTCTGGAGCCATCGAGTGTTGAGTGGTGGATCTCGATGTCGCGTTTTTTGCCTCGACACCAGAGCGAAGAAATGAAAATATAAAATATTTAAGTTCCTCGAGTGAGGATCGAATCCACAACCTATCACTATCTAATTTATTTACAACTAGAGAGCGCGCGCGGCTTCGCCCGCTTATTAGGAGTGAATTCTAAAAAAACCACGAAACGCGTGTTCAATAAAATATTTTTAACAGTCTGAATTAATTTTTTTATAAAAATCGGTGGCAATATAATGATTTTTCCATATAAACTTTCAACCCCTTATTTGAACCCTTAGGGGGTGAATTCTTAAAAACCATGAAACACGTGTTCAATGAAATATTTTTAAGAGTCTGAATTTCAAATTTTATAAAAATCGGTACAGATTAAATTATTTTTCCATACAAACTTTCAACCTCTATTTCATCCCTTTAGGTTTAAATTTTTCGAATTCCCTTCTTAGTGGATGTCCAGAATATGAAAATAAACATCTGCCCAAATTTCACGTTTCTACCATCAGCGGTTACGGCTCTGCGTGCGTCTTACCTCAGTCAGTCAGCACAAGTCCTTTTATATATATAGATTACACCTAAGCTTCAGCCCCATTTTTTTTTCTTGAATGACCCGAGTGAAAGGCGTTGCGGATTGTGTGAGACTCATGCTCCAGCATCCTACTCACTAAAACCCCACGAAGGTGCTCCGAAGGACTTTCATACTCTACCGTGACTTTGAAGCAGTTGCTTAATTCACTGAGCACTTCTTCTTTTAAAAACAAATAATAAATCAGCTTCACACTGTATCCCGCACACATCAGGGTAGGCAGATGGAACCTAGTGTTAAGACACTCCATTCCCCTCTTTCCGCCGAAATTTAAAGGTATTGCGTGTTGAGTGGTGGTACTCAACACCGCGCTTCGCCTCGACACCAGAGCGAAGAAATGAAAATATAAATTTAAATAAATATTTCATGTCCTCGAGTGGGCATCGAACCCACAACCAATCGATTTTGCAGTTATACTTTGTGCCTCTGCGCCACGACTGGCCTCACTGGCCTTCTTCTTTTTAAATCAAATTAAATGAGCTTCACGCTGTATCCCGCTCATAACATTTAAATTAAACATGTTTAAATTTTTTCCTCTCTCAGCCTTGAGTTCAGCCACTCAACACGAAATATTTCCAAGTTGGGTGGTGAAGAGAGAACGGTGTACCTTATCATAACAGTATCAGTAAATTCTTTTTTGTTTCTCCAATATTATTATACAAATAAAGATTCGCTATCTATCTAATTACTAATATAATATCTCAAAAATGGACGATTAGAAGATGTTTACTTCACATTTAGCGAAAAATGCGTGAAGAAAAAAATTAACTTTTTTAAATGCTAAAAGATTAGATAAAAATAACATATATCTATGTTTAACATATATCTATGTTTTATATTTTTGGTTTAAAATATTCAATGTTATCTATATTATCTCAATAAAAGTCGACAAATGTGTATAACGTTTTAAGAATGTTTTATTAATAACTATTTAGGCTGTTGAAACTTAAAAAGAATTAAAGAAATATGTTAACCAATTAGATATATTTATATATTCTATATCACTCATTTATTTAAATAGTTAAGTGAAGAATCTATTTAAATCATAGAGGCCAGTCGTGGCGCATAGGCACAATGTGTGACTGTAAAACCGACTGGTTGTGGGTTCAATCTCCACTCGAGGAGATGAAATATTTACTTAAATTTATATTTCCATTTCTTCGCTCTGGTGTCGAGCAAAGCGCGGCGTTGAGTTCTGCTACTCAACACGCAATGCCTCCAGAATTCGGCAGAAAGTGGGGTACGGAGTGTTTTAACACTAGGTTGCCTACCCTGCTTTGTGCGGGATACAGCGTGAAGCTGATTTATTTGATTTATTTATATATTCTATAGCACTCGTTTATTTTAATATCCTTTTTAATTTTTATGTGGTTAATGGAATTTATAGCTAGAAGTAGTTAAGTGAAAAAAAATCAAGAATCAGTATTCAATACATGTTCTTATAGTTTATATATTACCGATATTCTTTTTAAATTTTCTATTATTTTTCTTCACTTTCTGTCCATTGTGATAAAATTTGTGTTTAAAATAAAGATATTATTTAAATTTATAGTATTAAATACCTATTGAGTTGAAGACGTCAATTAATATAGCCAGTGATTATTTAACATTATATACTAAGTAACATATAACAAGAGGCGGTCGTGGCGTTGAGGGTTGGGGGTTCGATTCCCACTCAAGGGAATGAATTATTATTTATTTTCTTTATTTAATTTCTTCGCTCTGGTAATAAAGCAAAAGCCCACGTTGAGTTTCGCCTGTCAACACGCCTTCAGAATTTGATGAAAAATGGGAAAAGGAGTATCTTAGCTAAATAAAATATATAATAACAAAAAAATAAATCAATTTCACGCTGTATCCCGCACACAGCATGGTAGGCAGAGGGAACTAGTGTTAAGAAACTCCGTTGCCCACTTTCCGCCGAATTCTAGAGGCACTGCGTGCTGAATGGCGGAACTCAACGCCGCGCTTTGTCTCGACACCAGAGCGAAGGAATGGAAATATAAATTTAAATAAATATTTCATTTCCTCAAGTAGAGATCGAACCAACAACCAGTCGCGCTTACAGTCACACTATATATAATAACATGAATCAGTGTATATACGCATATTCTATTGATTTTGCTTCACGCCTCGAGTTACATAGTTAGAAAGAATTAGCACGGAAACTGATATCAAAACAACATACTGTTCCACATACTGTAACTCCGTAACTATGAGAAAACACGTGAATTGTTTTGCATTCAGATGTTGATATTCAAATCGTATTTTCCAATACGTATGGCAATTTCTTTTGTTTTTGTTTCCATTTCCTTGTAGTATAGCTGTAGCGCTAGTCGGAACCGTATGAAATAATATGGTTTAAAATGAAATGCTTGAACTAATAAGAGTATTTGATAATATAGGTATTTTCAAAGGCATTTCTAAGTATAATATATTTTTTTGCTTTACGCTGTATCCCGCATATAGCAGGGTAGAAAAACCTGGGAACATACTGTTAAGACACTTCCATTCCTCACTTTCGAAGAATTCTGGATTCATTGTATGATAAACGGCGGACTTCAAAGCCGCGCTTTGCCCCGTTACCTGTGCAAGAGAATGAAAATATTAAATAGATCATTACATTGAGTGGAAACCAAACTCACAACCTGTCGCGTGTATCATCACACGCTTGTGCCACTGTGCCACGACGGGGCTCAATAAAATACATTTTAAATCATAAAAATCAGCTTCACGCTGTATCCCGCACACAGCAGGGTAGGCAGAGGGAACTTAGTGTTGAGACACTCCGTTCCCCACTGTCTGCCGAATTCTAGGGGCATTGCGTGTTGAGTGGCAAAACTTAACCTCGACACCAGAGCAAAGAAATGGAAATACAAATTTAAGTAAATATTTCATCTCCTCGAGTGGGGAACGAACCCACAACCAGTCGTTTTTACAGTCACACTTCGTGCCGCTGCGTTACGATGGTCCTCAATAAAATACATTTTAATGACGTAAATAGATTCTTCATTAAATATTTGCAATAAAAACTATTCCACGAACACCTCTTTATAGATTTCTTTATAACAATCATCTTATTATGTTTGCGGAACGGAGTCATTGACTTGTTGCTTGTTGGTCAGGTTCACTTGGCGAACCCTTTCTTCTATATACCATTTCTTCATCAGTTAGCGTTCCGTACGATTGATTTTTATCATATTCCATAGTATAACAATAAATTATTCAACTTTTGTTGTTATTATCAATTTATTATTTATTTTTGGGTAGATAGAGGGAACCTGGGAACTTAATGTTTTGTTCTTTCAGCCACGACTGGCCGCAAAAAATATGTGCAGTTTTTTATTTTATTATATAAAACAAAAATAGATAGCTATGTTCAGAAGTTGTGGCGCTGGCACGGGATCAATTCCCACTCGAAGTAATTATATTATGTTAACGTTTTCCTTTCATTTCTTCGCCAACGCTCAACACGTAGTGCCTTCAAATTTCTACAGAAAGTGGGGAGCGGAGTGCTTTAACACTAGACTCAATCTGTCCATCCTGTGCTGTATGCGGGATATAGCGTGAAGTTGAAAAGGTATATAATATTTTTAACTAACATCTTTAATATTCCTATTACTAAACACGCGTTGGACAGGTTTCTTAATGGCTTTAATATCAAGTTTTACTTGATACGGAACCAAACACTAAAATGGCGAGCTTTCCTATAATTAACTTTAATTATAGTTGGTGTGAACACACGCTACCTTTTTATATTTTATAAATTCTTCTATTATGGTATAATATATATATTTTCACAGTTAAAATATGTTTTAAAATATTTAAAATGAATTATAATTATTGATTCCCCCGAATGAGGAGTGAAGCCACAACCATCGTATTTACGGTAAGACGCTGTACCAGTGTGCCATGAGGGCCTCTGATTTATTTTAATATTGATATTACACTACAGTCGGATTTCGCCAAATTAAAAGCTATGGTTGTGTATTCGATTTGTACTGAAAATAATATTTATATAACAAAACAATTTTTTTTTGCTTTACGTTGTATCCCGCACAAAGCTAGGGTAGGCAGAAGGAACCTGGGAACCTATTGTTAAGACACTCCCTTTCAATTAAAACACTTCCGTTCCCCGCTTTAGCGCCGAGTTCTCGACGCACTGCGTCGTCAATGGTTGAGCTGCGGAACTCAACGCCACGCTTTGCCTCATTACCAGAGCGAGGAAATGAAAATATTAGATATTTCATTCCCCCAAGTGAGAATTGAAGATACGACAGTCACGTTTACAGTCACGTCATAAGCTCGCCGGCCAAGACGGCCTCAATTTTATTTAAATATTAAAACGGAATATTTAGATTTCCATACATTATTAAATATAATCCGTTATGACGGTTTATGGCAGAGCAACAGCATATGATGTTGCCTATAATATGAGATCGGCACTGACATATTGTCTATTCATTAACCTATATTCTGGTATTCTCAAGAAATGTGTGACAAATAATAACAAAGTAATGTCTTATTAAAAAGAAATAAAAAATTAAATCAGCTTCACACTGTATCCCGAACACAGCAGGGTAGGCAGAGGGAACCAGAGAGATATTAAGACACTCCGTTCCCAACTTTCCGCCGAGTTCTGGAGACATTGCGTGTTGAGTGGCGGAACTCAACGCCGCGCTTTGCCTCGATATTTCATTTCTTCGAGTGGGGATGGGACCCACAACCAGTGGGTTTTACAGTCACACTTTGTGCCCCTGCGCCACGACTGGCCTTAAACGTCTTTAAGCGAGCGAAGTCGCGTTTTAGTCTAATACATACATACATATAAAAACAGAATGCTTCTTCAAACTTCCGTGATAACGCGGGCGAAGCCGTGAGCGGTTCGCTAGTTATATACAAGTCTATACGTTATCACCACACGATCTTATACACCAATTACTATTAGCCTGTTATAGCCTAATAAACAGTTGGTAGTGATTTTAATATCCTAATCTTATTAATTTATGTTAATTACATTTTAATTAATTATCACATATAAATTATTTTTTATGTATACATATAAGGAGGCCGTTTTTTATGATAAAGATGACAGATTAAAGAAAACTGATACCATTTTATAGATGAATCTTACTTGTTTTATAATTTAAATCCGCTGTTGAATTAAATAATTTTGTTTATTACGGTTTTTATCGTATGCTAGAATCGAGCTTGATTGGTTGAAGCAAGAGCTTCAGAATCAATTCAAAATCTAAGAAGATTTTACAAAGTAAGAAGTAAATGTGGAATAACACTTTAAAAATGTTTTAAAAAGATTTTACAGTCATCTAAAATATAAACTTAAATAATAGAGGCCAGTCGTGGCGCAGAGGCACAAACGCGAGTTGTAAATTCGATCCCCACTCGGGAAAATGAAATATTTATTTAAATTTACATTTCAATTTCTTCGCTCTGGTGTCGAGGCAAAGCCCGGCGTTTAGTTCCACCACTCAACGTGCAATGCATTGTGAAATTCGAAAGTGTGGAACGGAGCGTCCTAACATTAAGTTCCCTCTGCCTACCTTGTTGTATACGACATACAGTGTGAAGCTGATAAAAAAATATAAGCGCATTTAGTACGAAATGTATTAAAAAGAGTATAAGAATATTATAAGCTACAAAAGAAAATTAATTTTCTACGCTATTATTACAAACAACCTGTAATTGACTTAAATAATTCTGTTATTCCGCAAAAAGCTTAATTTGTAAGAAACTGCGAACTTTCTCGCTTGCGGCGTGACCACGTCTCGAATGATTCGTTTTGATATTAAATTTTGTTTTGAAAGTCTGCTTTTGTCCTGTATTTATTATTTATATAAAAAGTATTTTATAATATGAACAATTTATTTTCCAGGACGTTATCTGTACCTTTAAATGACTCATCGAATATCTTAATTTTATATATTTATTTTTAGATTCACGCTGATCTCCGAACATAGCAGGGTAAGCAGAGGGAACCTGGGATCTAGGTGTTAAAACACTCCGTTCCCCATTTTCCATCGAATTCTTGAGGTATTGCGTGTATGGTGCGGAAAAGTATGTTTTGATGTCGTAACAAATATTATAAGTTTATAAAAACTGGGCAAGTGCAAATTGGACTCGCACACGAAGGGTTCCGTGCCATTATCTATAAAAACGGTAAAAAAACCTGTTCGTTTGTTATATGGGAGCCCCCTGAAATGTTTTTTTTTTATTCTAATTTTGAGTTGAGAGTTAAGAGATGAAGAAAGGACGGAATGAAATATCAGTGTAAATGGCAAGATATTAGAACAAGTGAATGAAGTGGTATACTTGGGAAATATGTTCAGTAGAGATCGTTTGGTCTCACGACCGTCGCGTTGACCGTCGCGCACACTCTTGTGCCTTCGCGCCACGCCCGCCGGCCTCATCGTTGTCATCGTTTACATTTCAAATATTTTTTTTTTGTATTTAAGCTACTTAAATTGTAATAAAAAAAATATATCCGCATAGTAATGTATAAGGACTTTAGTGTAAGAGTTTATGTATTATAAATATAAGATTTATTTTCTCTGGTACTAAAATCTTGATACATATCTATATTAATAGCTATTCGACTTATTTCGTCTTGGCGCAGTAGCAAAAGCGTGCAATTGTGGGTTCAATTCCCATCCCAGAACATGAAATATTAAATATTTTCCTTTCTTCGTTCTGGTCGCGATGCGACTGCCCCCAGATTTCGGCGGAAAGTGGGGAACAGAAGGGTTGTGGGTTCGACTCCCACCAAAGGAACTTAAGTATTTAATCGAAAATTCGACAGAAAGTGAAAAGGAAGGTGTATTAATTAATTGGGGAGGTTGTGTTTAACACAAGGTTCTCAGTTTCAATGTCTACCTACCTTGCCATGTCAGCGTGAAGCTGAAAAAAAAACTTTTCTATTTTAATTTCAGCTTCACGCTGTATCCCACACACAGCAGGGTAGGCAAAGGGAACCTAGTGTTAAGACACTCCGTTCTCCACTTTCCTCAACAATAACAACTCAACGCAGCGCTTATGCTCGACACCAGAGCGAAGAAATGGAAATATAAATTTAAGTAAATATTTCATCTCCTCGAGTGGGGATCGAACCCACAACCAGTCGGTTTTACAGTCACACTTCGTGCCGCTGCGCCACGACTGGCCTCAATATTTAAATTTATTTTTATTAATTATATGAGACAAAAACCGGACGATAAATTTCGCCACGAGCTTCGCAAATCAATTCCGTGTATCGAATCAATAGGATATGAGATGAAGAAAAAGTAAAATATAATAAAATATACACAAATTATTATTAATTAAAAAAATATAGGTAGGTACGCATTGATGACTGAGAATGATTTAAAAGAGTTTTTAACTTTCGCAAAGCTATTATATTCATTAGAAAAAAAACATAGCAAGGTGAATTACTATCTAACAAACTTTTGAAATTTAATGACAGTCGTATGTGGAATATTGTTTTTTGTATTATTATGGGATTTATGAGGAATAAATTTGCATATATATATTTAGATTGTAGGTAAAAGGAGACGTCATCGTGGAGTATCAATGGAGGCCTAGTCTCGCCTATCCTGCAAAGTGTGGAAGTATGTATAAGTAAAAATGGATGGTTGGTTTAGGATTTTCACCAAGCTTTTTTGTTACTTTAACTTCAATCTGTATCCTGCTCATTGCAGGGTAGTAGAGAGAAATTGGGAACCTAGAGTAAGACATTTCAATCTCATTAAAGAGGCATTGTGTGTAGAGTGGCGGAACTCAACGCCGCGCTTTGTCTCGTTACTAGAGCGAGGAAATGAAAATATTAAATATTTAATTACGTCGAATAGAACTCCAACTGACAACCTGTCACGTTCACAGTCACACATTTATGTCCCTGCACCACGACTGGCCTCAATTTTTTTTTATATCAAATTTAGTCATAAAGAATGATTTTCGACATATTAGAATCCTCAGACTGGTAGGTACATAAGTACGTACTAGTCTGAGGATTGTCTTATAGTTTACGATTAGCAATTAAGGCTTGAATAGCCTGTATTTCTTGCTAAAGGAGCGCAGGGACAGGTAGACTGGAGAACTGTTTTTCGGTATGATCTGTACGGAGTGACAGGGGTACTTGATACTAGTGATAAGGAGTTTCAATGATCGGGAGGGAAGGATATTAGCTTATCAGCTTAGCTATATCAGCATAGGATCTGCAGACAGGAGGGAAACGTCCGGAAGCCTCTATATATGATAAACACTCTTGAGATATCGAGACTCGAGAGAAATTTTGATGTACTATTGCCTTGCAAGCTTAGGACAGTCTTTGTCTGTAGCAAAATGTTTACTCTCACAGCATAAACAAAAATAATGTTCCTTGCTAATGTCACATGCATCTCTTTTATGGGACCCAGAACGTAGCACCTTGACTTCGACCTGCACTGTGATTTTAGACAACCAAAGGAATTTAGAAGGGTGGATAGTGGGATATTTGTAAGGTTCAACTAGGAGGAATGAATGGTACGAAAGGATGCTTGGACTTAGGGCTTTCGGATAAGGAACGCGTAAAAGACAAGGTGGTGACCCACCTTCACATAATGAAATATTATTAAGAGGTGATTCACAACCTTGTTGATATTACTTGTGAATCGCCACCTCCAGAATCAGGAGGACCTGACGGATGTTCAGCATCCATTTTAAAACTTATTATCCTGACTTACCTTATAATATAACTAATCTAAAGATAAAAACGCCACAAATACTCACAACAACTTAACACTTTAATAATACAGTTTTTTAATAAACCGCAATTTCTACGAAGATAAAAAAAACACATAAATAAGAAAGCCTCACTAACACGTATGTTTACTAAAACAAACGTCAACAAAAGTCTTTGTTGTACTTATATATCGCCATTTGAGCTAGTCCCGACAAATTGACGTTGACGTATAAAATAATATTAATGGTAGACTAAAAAAAATATTAATTATACTTTTTTCTTTTAAATTGTTGTTAAATAAAATATGAAGATAATTGATTCATTCGACTTAATATAAAAATTTTAAGTATATAATTTAGCTTTACTTGCGAGTAATCGACGTAATTTGATTGTGTCAGATTTCAATTTTTCCTGCCATAATTACTCCAAAATGAAAATTATCCTATAAGTCGCTTTAAGCTTTTAACTATTACGCCAAAACTCATTTACTTCCATTTTTAATCAATTTGTCCATTAGTTTTTGCGTGATTGGCGAACAATCAAACGGACAGACAGACAAGAATTCTGCTGAGTGGTTTATTGCTTCTATAATCGATATGTTAACCAATCTAATTTTTTTTATATCTTTCATATACAGAATCGACTTTTCCATCCTTTTATTATATACTAGAGGGCGCGCGCGGCTTCGCCCGCTTATTAGGAGTGAATTCTAAAAAAACCACGAAACACGTGTTCAATAAAATATTTTTAACAGTCTGAATTTAATTTTTTATAAAAATCGGTGGCAATTTAAAGATTTTACCATATAAACTTTCAACCCCTTATTTGAACCTTTAGGGGGTGAATTCTTAAAAACCATGAAACACGTGTTCAATTAAATATTTTTAAGAGTCTGAATTTCAAATTTTATAAAAATCGGTACAGATTATTTTTTTTTTCCATACAAACTTTCAACCCCTATTTCATCCCTTTAGGGTTAAAATTTTTCAAAGTCCCTTCTTAGTGGATGTCCAGAATATGAAAATTCACGTTTCTACCATCAGCGGTTACGGCTCTGCGTGCGTCTTACCTCAGTCAGTCAGCACAAGTCCTTTTATATATATAGATAGAGATAGAGATTACTGTAAACAATCTAGTCATGTTTTAGCTACATGAGTCCATCTTATAAGAAATATCTACAACGTTGATATAAATAGCAATTGGTATCTTAGACCGCAAAGCAAACAGCTCATCAAACAAAACATTCTAAGCTTTTTGCTATGTCATATAAATTTTCGCAATCATCATACTCTATCATCATAATCTTTCAGTACAAACTAAAGCTTATTTTAAAGTTGAGATAATGGAATTTCTTTATTTATTTATTCTTTTAAGTTTCCCGCTTTATCCCGCATGGGGCAGGGTAGGTAGAGGGAACCTAGTTTTAAAACACTCCGCTCCTCACTTTCTGCCGAATTCTGGAAGTATTGCGTGTTGCGTGGCGGAACTCAACGCCGCAATTTCTTTCTTTAATAATGAGATATATAAGTTTTTCGTTATGCATATTACTGACCTTTTTTAATTTAAACATTACGTAATTTATCAATTGAGTTCCCTTCAGAATACCTTCAGAATCCGCCGGAAAGTAGGAAATAAAAGTATCTTAATGGGAACAGAGTGTCTTAACACTATGGTCCTAGGTATATACCCACCCTGCTACGTGCAGGATGCAATGTAAAGTTGAAAAAAAAGTTGTTAGTTTTAAAATTTGTTGTAACAAGTCTCTAAGACATTTGTCTAATTACCGTCAATCACTTAATTAAAGAAGGCCATAACCATACAATTATAAAAGAAAATCGTAAACAAATTGCTCAATTTAAATCCAATTGCTTTAATAACTTGTGTTGTAAAATACAAAGTAACAATAATGCCTAAATAAAATTAAACACGAGAATATATCATACACATACACCTTCACATAGTAAGGTAGGTATTAAGACATTCCGTTCTCCCATTTTTGAGGAGGCATTGCATGTTGAGTGGCGGATTTCAACACTGCGCTTTGCCTCGAGACCAGAGCAAAGAAAATGGAAATATTTAATATTTAAATTCGTCGAGTTGGATTCGAACTCACAACCCGTTGCCTTTACAGTCACACTTTGTGCCCCTGCACCTAAACTAGCCTAATACTAGAATATATTGCCAGTATTAAATAACTTGACGGTGCGTAAAAATTTACAAATAATTTTTGTAACGAAGATACTCGATTGGTAATGAAACAGTAAATCATTGCTTTCACTGTCTTTCGTAACATATTCTGCGGTCCAGTTGGTTCTGTCGGATGTTATGACTAACTGAGGTCGTTTTTTGGGTAGGCAGAGGGAATCTAGGAACCTAGTGAGACATTTCGTTACTATTAAGACATTTCTCTTCCCCACTTTCCGCCCAATTAAGGCACTAGGTGTTGAGTACCGAAAAATTACGCCGCGCTTTTAGGTTATTCTGACTATGAGCTATTTATAAAGCCGGAATGACTTGAAATGTGACTTATTAAATTCTATATCTATTTAAATTTACACTTTATCCTACTTGTAGCAGGGTTGGTAAAGAGAATCTATAGTTTTGCCGCACCGTCCACTCCACTCCACTTTAGCTTCCGAATTAGACATATTGCTTGAATAGTGGAACTGAACACCTCGCAATGTCTAAACCAGAGCAGAAAAAAATATATAATTAATTTGCGCGAGTAGGGATTGACCCATAACCAACGCGTTTACTTTTCTTGTCTACACATTGATGGCCCTAAAACTACATTTTCATTTAAAAAAAATATTTTACTTTATATTTTAGAAGCTATAATTTCTCTCTCAGCTTAACGCTGTATCCCACATGTAGCAGGGTAGGGAAAGACAGCCGATTGTTAAGACCCCCTGCTCTCCACTTTCCGCCTAATTCTGAAGATATAATATTAACTTTTAAAAAATTAGTCATTTTAATTGAATAATACACAGAACTACTATAATTTTAACTTATAATAATATACATATATAGTTTTGTTTTAGCAATGACTTGATACTAAACAGTCCCGTCCCGATTTTGCCGGACATCCCTATTTTTTGGCCCAAAATTCAAATATCTTGGGACTAACCTGGTCCGCTTTACTCAAATTATTCCACGTATTTTGAGAATCCCTTTTTTAATAACTTTATATTTTTATTAAAAATTCCAGAGATAAAAATCCCGCTTTTCTCGAAGATAAAATCTGAGAACGCTGGCACTATTGTAAGAAATGTGCCGTCAAAATACCTATCAATCGGTTAGTTAACTACGAACTGGTCTTGAGATCATTATCAAGACATCGATATCTAGGCAGCGCTAAGACCTAAGATTGACTGAATATGAATAGCCATTTGTGTACAGCTCACGGTTGTCGATCCATGTTGGTATTATTTATTAGAAGTACTTTTAATAGAATTAGAGTACCTGTTGACGCGTATATAAATGTAAATATGATATGTGTGTTATATATATTTTAAAAATGTAATCCGCCAGTCGTGGCGCAGCGGCACGAAGTGTGGCTGTAAAACCTGGTTGTGGGTTCGATCCCCACTCGAGGAGATGAAATATTTACTTAAATTTATATTTTCATTTCTTCGCTCTGGTGTCGAGGTTAAGCCCGGCGTTGAGTTCTGCCACTCAACACACAATGCCTCCAGAATTCGGCAGAAAGTGGGGAACGGAGTGTTTTAACACTAGGTTCCCTCTGCCTACCCTGTTCTGTGCGGGATACAGCGTGAAGCTGATTTAATTTAATTTAAAAAAATTAATGTACTCAGTAATTTATGAGGCCAGTTGTGGCGTGGATTTTTTTTAATTCTTTGCTCTGGTATCGAGCCAAAGCGTGGCGTTGAGTTTCGCCGTTGTTGCAATGCCTTCAGAATTCGACGGAAAATAGAGAATGAGGTGTCTCAACACTAGGTTCCCTCTGTTTACACTGCTAAGTGCAGAATACAGCGGTAAGCAAAAAAAAGTATCTTTTATGCATTATTTTTTAAAAATATTAGCTATAACTGTGCCAAATTTCATACTCCTCCGTCCGCCAATTGTCTTAAAAAGGAGTGCAAAGTTTTGCTTCACACACACACACATACACACGTACGTACTTATAAAAGGAACATAAATATTTAATAAATATCTATATGTAAATAACGAGATAAATATTATTTATCTCGTTTTATTACTTGTCATCGCCATTATGTGTCGGCCTAGCAGTGGTTTTCGATTTAAATCAAACTCACTAGTATATTTATACTATTAATTCAACAAACAATACCTTTAAAATATTGATGAAAAAAAGAATGGATCGACTATTTGCCAATATCAAAAATCATTGCATTTTATGTTAAAAAAGCGTTAAAGAGTAGAATAACTTGCAACTTCATCCAACTATGACAATTACCAATCATTTGGTAGCTGTCATATTTTTTATTATATTTTGTGCAATTTTGTATCTGTTACATATAGAATAATAGTGTAGAATCTTTATCTTTAAATAAAAACTAAATAATATTTTTCTGTATTACAAAATATTTATTTATAACACAATAGTTAAATGTACATATACCATAAAAAAAAAAATTATAGGTGTTGACAAGTAATACAACCATGTGAGGCATTAGTGCGACGCCATCTTAAATAAAGAAGCGTTTTCGCGGTTTAATAAAATTCTGAACGTTTAAATTAGTTTTTTAAAGTAAATACTTACTTGAAATTTAAAATATAATATAAATGTATTATATATAGTCACAAATAAATAATCTATAATAGTTTTTAGTATTTTGTCAAATAGACTATTATGAAGATCCATAGCGTATCTAGTGATATTTTGATGGCCTGCAGTTTAGTTTTGAACAGATATGTACGTGTAAATGTTGTTTATTTAATTTTTAGGGCCAAATTTACAAGTATTTTTTTTGGAAACTTGACTGTTCTGGGGTGGGCACTCGGTCCACCCAAACCTACGCCCATGTAGGTTCTCCCTTCTTTAATATCTATTTCATAAAACCCTTAAAGTCTATCTCACAAAATATAAAAGATACATACATACATGTAAAACTGACGCCATCCTAAGAAATTGTAAAAAAATAATAATAAAATGTAACACAAAAACAATGAACAATAAATAATATCTTATAACAAATATTTTATAAATCTGGAATGAAATAGCTAGGAATGCATTTTCTTGGCGAATTCTTTAGAAAGTTGCATCAATTTATCTCCGACCGCGGTGTCTCTGTCATTAGCGGATGCTCTGATAAGCAAGCAGGGCGGTGGATCGCCAGTTCGATCATTATGGTTATTTACCGAATATCGCGGTGCACCGCACTACTAATTTAGGTTTTGCTGGCAAATATATATTTTCTGCATCCATTCCATTGTTGATAGTGTGAATAAAGAATGTTAAAAGTGACCTCTTTATAATAATATATTTACTAAGAAAGTTTAGTTTTTTTTTAGCTTCACGCTGTATCCCGCACACAGCAGGGTAGGCAGAGGGAACCTAGTGAAAGACACTCCGTTCCTCACTTTCTGCCGAATTCTGGAGGCATTGCGTGTTAAGTGGCAGAAATCAACGCCGCGCTTTGCCTCGACACCAGAGCGAAGAAATGGAAATATAAATTTAAGTAAATATTTCATCTCCTCGAGTGGAAATCGAACTCACAACCAGTTGGTTTTACAGTCACACTATGTGCCGCTGCGCCACGACCTGCGCATAGTCTGTATAAAGAATGTTAAAAGTGACCTCTTTCTAAGAATATATTTGCTAAGAAAGTTTAGTTTATGGTCATAATGTGATAATATACGCTTCCTTAAGTTTTTATTATATTGATACAACATCAGTTACGAAATATATTTGCAGATGAATATGTTAAATAATCTATGTGAATATTTAAAACATATATATGTACGTAACATAGTTTATTTAAATGTATGTTGTGTAATATTACATGTTATGTCACTCGCAGACCCGTATTTATAAATTGCTCTCAAGTCTGAGATCGATCTTAAGATGCCGTTTTCATTCATTGATATATACTTAGAATACTAGCGGCTCGCCCACGGCTTCGCCCGTTTAAAATACATAATTTTGATTTAATAAGCAGAATTGATTGACAACTCTAATGACTTCTAATATGATTTTGTATTACTTTAATCTGTAATATTTTAATATGATTTTTTTACGACATTATCGTAACTTCTATAAGATTTTTTGATTGTTTCGAACTAAAAAATATGACCAATGTTGATATTTGATATTCATAAAATATACATAAAGCTAATTATTTATGATATGTATATATTTTTGTAACATTACGTTCTTTTTACCCATGTTATGTTTTTAAAGCTCTGTTAAATGTGCTGCTTCTGAAAAATTTTTAATGTACTGCTTCAGAAACAGCCTTAAATGTTAAATTATTGATTTGGGTAAGGATTCATAATATTCTTTGTAAAATAACTGTAATGTTTGCATATTAACACCTGTACAGTTTTTAAATCAGTTACACATATTATTAGCTAAATGTACAATTGGTAAATATGTATAATAGTTATTACAGAGTACACGTAGAAAAGATGTTTGTAGGCATTTTTTTATAGATTTATTTCAAACGAACGAACCAAAAAATCTATGTATTTGCTTGATATCTCTTTAAAGATCAAATCGTTTTTCATCTCTGTGTTGAATTAATTACGTTTTCAACTTAACTGTTATGATTTATGAAAGCAATCTCAACTAACAATTCAATTTTGTTTACTTTATTGTCTAAAATATTGTATAATAGTGCTTCAAAAATATATATTTTTATCAACAGTCATATAATCAAGACGTTTCGAATGTCATTCTTTAGCCAGGAATCTTACCAGCGCGATTGCTACATAATATTCGCAGGCAAACTAATGCCTTGAGTTCATTCAAATGACGATAACTTATTTTTCAATGAACCGATTTTGATGAACCAAACTTTAGTACCTAAGTTGAGTTAAAACAAAGCAATTGGTGAAATTTTCAAGTAAATCGGTTCAGTACTTTCAGAGAAAAATGCGGACAGAAATATGTCGACAGACAGACAGACAGACAGACAAGAAATTCAAAAAAAATCTTTTTGCTATCTATTATTCTTTTTAAGTGTCCCTCTATCCATTTCAGTCAAAATTACTAAATGTACAGACAAAATATTTTTACTGTCTTATTATATATAGAGATAGAGATAATTTACGAATTTTATCACTTACTAGAGGGCGCGCGCGGCTTCGCCCGCTTATTAGGAGTGAATTCTAAAAAAACCACGAAACACGTGTTCAATAAAATATTTTTAACAGTCTGAATTTAATTTTTTATAAAAATCGGTGGCAATTTAAAGATTTTTCCATATAAACTTTCAACCCTTTATTTGAACCCTTAGGGGGTGAATTCTTAAAAACCATGAAACACGTGTTCAATTAAATATTTTTGAGAGTCTGAATTTCAAATGTTATAAAAATCGGTACAGATTACATTTTTTTTCCATACAAACTTTCAACCCCTATTTGATCCCTTTAGGGCTAAAATTTTTCAAATTCCCTTCTTAGTGGATGTCCAGAATATAAAAATAAACATCTGCCCAAATTTCACGTTTCTACCATCAGCGGTTACGGCTCTGCGTGCGTCTTACCTCAGTCAGTCAGCACAAGTCCTTTTATATATATACATTATCAGGTGACCCGAACGCTCGTTTTGCCTTGTCCTTTTCCATAAAAAAAAAACGAATGGAAGCCATAGTGATAACTAAGAGTAATAAATAATCAATTATTTATTTAAGCGTTCCTATGTTTTGAAAGATAGTTCTGTAAGTGGTTATATGATAATTCATTTTTATACTTCACATTCTGTATTACTATAAATATTATAAATGAATGAAGAACGATAGTATGCAAAACCGCTACTTTGTTTGCAGGCCGAACGAAAACGATAATAAAAAAATAACTGTTTTCAATGTGAAAATTATACTACAATATTTTTTATATTGTAAAGTATTTTACTGAATAGTTATGTCTATATTTTTAGATGAAATAGAAAAAAAAAGGTATAAAATACAACTAGGTCTAATATTACTACAAAACATTGGCCGATATGTCTTTGCGTACGTTTCTGATATTAATAAAATAACATTAAAAATATAAATTAAGCTTTTATACAGCAGTCGTAATGTGTTAACTTCTTATTTTAATTCAAGTTCTTATATTATAAAATATATTATAAAAAAATATTTCTCCAAAATTTATATTGATCTGTAGTTGATATGAACTTTGAAGGCAATTTGAAGACAATCATTCACATTGATTTATAATCAATATAAATTAAAAAAATAAATTAACTTCACACTGTATCCCGCATACAGCAGGGTAGGCAGAGGGAACCTAGTGCAAAGACACTCTGTTCCCCACTTTTCGCCGAATTTGTCAAAGCATTGTGTGAGTGGCAGAACTCAACGCCAGGCAGGTCTTAGTGCCAGAGCGAACAAATGAAAATATTAACAAATAATAATTCATTCCCTCGAATGGGGATTGAACCTACAACCGTTACATTACAGTAACAACCTTGCGCCATGACGGCCTCCAATATGAATTATTGTCTAAATTAATTGAACATTCCAACGACCAACGGCTACTGAGAAATATATTAATACTATACGAGCATCTACTCGTATGTACGTATTATTAAGCGTTCTACACATACATTGAGGCCAGTCGTGGCGCAGTGGCACGAGGTGTGACTGTAAAACCGACTGGTTGTGGGTTCGATCCCCACTCGAGGAGATGAAATATTTACTTAAATTTATAATTGCATTTCTTCGCTCTGGTGTCGAGGTTAAGCGCGGCGTTGAGTTCTGCCACACAACACACAGTGCCTCCAGAATTCGGCAGAAAGTGGGGAATGGAGTGTCTTACCACTAGGTTCCCTCTGCCTAAGCTGCTGTGTGCGGGATACAGCGTGAAGCTGATTTAATTTTTATACACATGATACTACATAAGTAAGAAAATATGTATGATCAAGATATAAGATATAATATCTTAGAACTAGAAGGACGCAAAAAATAGTTTAAAATGACTGATGTCTCCGTCGCATGCGTAAACCACATCTTGAATATCTACATTATCATATTACATTTCTCTTTTACCATTGAAAGTATAAGTAGACAGCCTAATTCTATGAAAACATGCAATGTAATTATTAATTTTCTCATATTTCTTTTATTAATAGTAACTTGTAATGTATTATTAATTGATTTTTCACAGTGGCGGAACTAAACGCCGCGATTTGCCTCGACAGTTTACAGTCACGCATTTGTGTCCCTGCGCGACGATTGGCTTCCAGGTAGAAACGAATAGGAAACTTTTCAATTACGTAATAATCATTTACTAATAATACTTATGTTAATATATTTAAAAATATCAGCTTAACGCGGTATCCCGCATACAACAGGACAGAGGGAACCTAGTGCTAAGACACTCCTTTCACCACTTACTGCCGAGTTTTTGAGGTATTGCGTATTAAATGGCGGAATTCAACGTCGGATTTTTGCCTTGGTGCCCCGCGTAGAAATGAAAATATGAAGAAATATTAATTCATTCCCTCGAGTGGGGATCGAACTCAAAATCGTCGTATTACAGTCACACTCTTCTGCGCCCACGCCACGATGGCCTCACCATGTCAATAAATAACAGCAAAATAATTAAATTTTGTAATAAACAGTAATAAGGCCGAAAAGATTGGAATTCGATAATACTTTCAATTAATTAATATGCATATAAAGTTATTAACATTAATATTTCTACATATTATTATTGTTATTAATATTATTATTTCTCGGCGGAAAGTGGGGAACGGAGTGTCTTAACATTAGGTTCCCTCTGCCTACCCTGCTGTGTGCGGGATACAGCGTGAAGCTGAAAAAAAATAATTTCTACATGTAATGTTGTCATACCACATCTTTGAATTGACTGACTGTACCTTCCCATAACTATGTGTTAAATTTCAGCTTCAATTTCGGCTCTCTATGCCGCACACAGCAGGGTAGGCAGAGGGAACCTAGTGTTAAGACACTCCGTTACCCACTTTCCGCTGAGTTCTGGAGGCATTACGTGGCGAAACTCAGCGCCGCGCCTTTTCCTCTACACCAGAGCGAAGAAATGAAAATAAAAATTTAAATAAATATTTCCCTTGCTCGAGTGGGACCGAACCGACAACTAGTCGATTTTACTGTCACATTTTATACCTCTGCGCCACGACTGGCCTTTTAAATTTCATTA
Organism: Heliconius himera; assembly: GCA_021202915.1. Classification (NCBI taxonomy): domain Eukaryota; kingdom Metazoa; phylum Arthropoda; class Insecta; order Lepidoptera; family Nymphalidae; genus Heliconius; species Heliconius himera. The sequence continues at coordinate 34,113 of JAJHJA010000672.1, read as the reverse complement.
AACCATATATAAATAAACATTTTTTGTTTGTGCTATTTATAAGAAATTATCTTTCATTGGGTTTTCTCTTTATACGGAAAATACCGAAGTGAAGTGAAGAAAACCACATTACAGTGACTCATTTGAAAGTTAATTCTCTTTTAATAGAGTCGTTATAAAATATTGTTTAGCGGTACCTGCTCCTAAATTTAAAAGAATTAAAAGGCAATAGACAGATGTCTGCAATTTAAAGTTTTGTTTGTATTTCGTTGCGTTGAACCATAAGTCTATGCGCTACGACCTGATAGTTCTAGGGTCGATTCCTATTCAGAGGAAATAAATATTTAATATTTTAATTTTCCTCGGTATAGAGGCAAAGCGCGGCGTTGTGTTCTGCGAGTGAAAATACAATGAAATAAAACGGAAATGTCTTAATGGAAACGAAATGTCTTATTTAACACTAGTTTCCAAAGTTCCCTCTGCCTACCTCGTTACGCACGCGACAAAAAAAAATATCTTTGACGCCTTTTAAATTCAACATACGATTAAAGGTGTCTTTAAATAGGCAATATAATATATGTATATACCTACGTCAAAATTATAACATTATTTTTTCTGAATATAACAGTAAATCTAAATGTAGTCAATGAAGTAAATATATAAATGATAGAATAATATATAAATATATTTTATCTCGTTTAATTAAAAATGATGAGTTACATCTAACAGAAGCGTTGGTGCGTAATTATTGCGGAAGTACATTTATTAAAAATTAATTAGAATCTTGAACTTCAAATAGGTTTCGTGTTTCGAGTAACGGTTATAACTACTGTTTACTTTTAAAAAGTTGAAATTTATAATGAAATATCATTATTTATAACATATTCGCAAGCTATGTGTAAGACGATAGCGTCAAGTTTTAGTTGCGGCATCACACTGTATCCCGCATATAGCGGAGTACGAACAGGGAACTTAGTGTTAAGACACTCCGTTCCTCACTTTCCATCAAATTTGTGTGTTGGGAGACGAACGTCAACGCTGCATTCTTGTCTTGATGAAAACACAACGGTTGAGAGTTCGATTCCCACTCGGGGAGAAGAATTATTTTCATTTTTTTCTGATAAAGATATACGTATACCTACTATAATTTAATATAACATATTTATTAAAAAATCTTTCTAGGTCACTTAACCGTCCTCATAGCTTGTCACAAAATGCTTCAAATTTTTCCAGTCGTAAACTATATGATATAAAGGTACAATATAGGCCTCTATTGAAAAAAATAACATATCAACTCATGAATAAATTAAATAATAATAAAAGTCAAATTCGTTATGGTGTTATTGAATGTTTGCAGTTTCAAGTGGATCGATCAAATTAATCAAAAAAAAACTTTTACCAGGTAAATTGGCGGTTCGATTAGTGCAGACTTTATTCATATTTTTTATGTTTTGCCTTTTCTATAATATTAATTTTTCTGTTATACTGCACGCTGTCTTGATTCTTGGCATAATTTTAAACTGAATCTATTTATGTAAGTCAGCTTCACGCTGTATCCCGCACACAGCAGGGTAGGCAGAGGGAACCTAGTGTTAAGACACTCCGTTCCCCACTTTCTGCTGAATTCTGGAGGCATTGCGTGTTGAGTGGCAGAATTCAACGCCGCGCTTAACCTCCTTAACACCAGAGCGAAGAAATGGAAATATAAATTTAAGTAAATATTTCATCTCCTCGAGTGGGGATCAAACCCACAACCAGTCGGTTTTACAGTCAGTCTTCGTGCCGCTGCGCCACGACTGGCCTCAGTTTTTATTTTTATTTATGTATATGTGCTTGTGTGTGTTTCATATATTTGTATGCATTTAATAAATCTCACTCTCTATTTCCTACTCATCACTATTTTCATACCATGCATAATACCATTGCGGCGTTGAGTTTCGCCACTCAACACGTAATGCCTTGCAATGCCCCATGCAAAGTGGGGAACGGAGTGTCTTAACGTTAGGTTCCCTCTGCCTACCCTGCTGTGTGCGGGATACAGCGTGAAGCTGATTTATTTTAGTAAAAGAAAATGTTAATAAGTACTTTAACATTTTCGATTATTGACACACTAAGACAATTTTGTCTGAAGTATACAACAAATACTTATTAGTAAAAAAAAACTGACAATCTTTCATAATTGCTTTTGCTAGAAACCAGTCTAATTTAAATATTTAAAACATAGTTGTTGGTATCATCACGATTTTTCAACTTTCTAACTTGAATTTCGTGATCGACCGTTCGCTAGGATTCGTTTTCCATTTCAAGAAACCGAGAAACATACAAGAATTTTACAATTTAGGTCAATCATAATTTACTTTCAAAGTTGAAGTGTAAATATCTAGTAGGTAAATTTTATCTTATCTTATCTTATGTTTAGATAAAGGATTTTTTTGTTATTTGTATGTGTTTTTATTTTGTTCAAAGGATAAGTGGAATTATATTTTTGTATTTGACTACGTAACTAGATAATATTCTTATAAGTAATAATTTGATTAAAAAAATAATATAGGTTTTATATTAATAATATAACAACTTAAGTTCAGCTTCACGCTATATCCCGCACACAGCAGGGTAGGCAGAGGGAACCTAGCGTTAATACACTCCGTTCCCCACTTTCTGGGGGCATTGCGTGTTGAGTGGCAGAACTCAACGCCGCACTTTGCCCCGACACCAGAGAGAAGGAATGAAAATATAAATTTGAGTAAATATTTCATCTCCTCGAGTGGGGATCGAACCCACAACCTGTTGGTTTTACACTCACACTTTGTGCTACTGCGCCATGACAGGCCTTAAATTACATAAACGTTTCAGCTTTTAAGTTACCTTATAGATCCATAGCTCTATCTATATTTAAATTTTAATTACAATTTCGAATTCAAAGAATCGAAAAATTTTGAAAGTAAAAAAGATAAAGAATTATTTAAAATACACAAAATTAAATTAAGTTATAAATCAAATAACTAATAATAATAAAACGAATACAAAATCTTAATCCGGAAGTTATACAATATGGAGCACGCGCGGCGCGTCTACAACTTTTGTTAGATACTAATGGAGGTTGTCGTAATCTATAGCGATTATCATAATTTTAAACAGATCGTTTTCATTTTAACGATATAATATATAGTGTAATTTTTGAATATCTTTTCAATAATTTAAAAATTCTCTTCCTAAAAACAGCGTTGTTATTTCGTAAGTATTGCATAATATTCTAGAATTTGGACTTAAAAACACTTTTTAGTTTTCTACTTAATAAAAATTTTGTGTTATCCCTAACACAAAGCTTTTATTAAATAGAAAAGTTCTATCTTCTCTTAAACTGATTTTACTGACACATATAAATAAGTATAATTACAATAACACGCAGTTATCTTTTGTCACTCAGTGAACGTCACAGCAAAAAATAGTATCAGCAAAAAAAAAAATATCAAATAATAAATAAATAATATAATTTTATATCGTCTTCGAAATCACCATTAGACGATTTTAATTTGTCTATAAACTCCCTAATTTAATTATTAAATTGATGGATGGATGGATGGTCTCTAATCAAAAATATATTTAATGAAAACTGTTTTCACTTACATACAATATAATAAACATAAAGACCGATGGTATTTTGCCATTATGAACTTAAAAAGTAAATAAATATAAAAAAATGCAATTTTTTTAAGTCATTGTAATTATTATCTATTTGCATGTTTTTGAAAGTTCAGTTTCACAGTAGAAGGTCTATATTGATTTATATATATATAGCGATGTGAAATAAAGAATATCACGCAGTGAGGAAGTACTGTTGTTATTTTAAATCAAAAAGCATACCTAAAGTCTAGTTTAAAGTTTTTAAGTAAAGTTTTATTTTTTTATCAGTACAGCAAGCGAAGCGAAAATGGGGGTGATATCTCATAGTTTAAGGCAACGTATTGTCTCTTTTTAGACAAGGTGCAGCCCTGGTTCCATCACCCAACACTCAATATCTTGAAAATTAATCTTCCTCGTTCAAGATTACGTACACATTTGAATTTAATAAACTTACCTATTATTTAATCCATTCAAATCACGAAAAAAATAAACCACAACACTTCCTAATCTTTAAAAGGGTGAATATTTTATATCTACAAATATACGATCTCAACAACAGTTCAAAACATTTTAAGCCGGCACAAAAAAAATGAAAAAACAATGGTAAGTAAATCAATAAAAAAAATATATTTCGCGAATATTATAGTTAGCGTGCGCGAAGTTTGATGCGCGTGCGCCGTTTGAAATGCAACTATCGCATGCCTTGTGCTTACTAGTGTAGATTTACATGGCGTTACATATTAGATAGTTATTTTTATGGTATTTTACGAAAGTTACATCTATTTTTAATGTTGCGGGACATAACGGTGACGTCGCCATTACACCAGCTTTGCGATTTGTTACGAACCGCCTTGATGTGAACAATCAAATAATTTAACAACCGTGTAGCGTGAATTGGATGTTTTTTTTTAATTTAATAAATATTTTTCTATAATCTCGTTATAAGAGATCTGATAATTATTTTGGTTTTATCATTGTTGTATAAATAATAAAAAATATATATTATATTACTTTCTGGTTAAAGAACATCGACTTGCAAATTTAGTGTCATCAGAGGGAGCCTTATTGGAGACAGGAGTCAGTGGGCCCGGAACAAAATGTTGTATGTGTATTTATTTAATTTTAAGTAGTTACTGCTACATACAGGTACAGGATACAGGATGGAAGCATCAGTGCTCCTTTTACGGGAACAGCATATTAGGTAAAACGTTTTAAATCCATACTTTTAATTAATCAAGATACCGTTTAGACGTAGGATTTTTTTTCATTTCACGATGTTTATCCATACCTGTATTTCGTGTGACGCAGTTACGCAAAGCAAAATAAATGCAAATAACGTAAACGCACACTACTACAAAAATACTACTAAAGGTTAATCAACTGTGAACTTTGCCGCCAATACCTACGACTCAATTTCGGAATGAGGCGTACGCGGCGGTTTCCTTTGATAGGTTTGTGTGCGTGCGTCGTTCTTGACAAATCGCGTTTTATTTTATAGGGATAATTTTATTATTTATTTTGTTAGATTTTTTTATTGTATTATTCTTTTATAGAGTAGTTAAAACTGTATACTATATACTACTCTGTATACTATATTATATCGTAGTAATAATTTATAATTTATTTTTTACTTGAAACTTACTAAAAACCTAGAGAGGAAGGAGGGAAGAAACACGCATAACATTTATTGTAATTATTTGTATAATTTATGTATATTTTTTTTATATAAAATAAGTAGAAAATAGAAAAATAAAATCAAAAACTACATATTGTATAAAAATGGAATTTTTATTTTTAATATTACGTTTTTTATCTATTATTAATTAACATACTAATCTATATGAGATGTATCGTCCAGCTGTCTCCGATGATCTAATAATTTTCACCACCTGAAACAAAATAATAAAATGTTTGTATAAAAATTAAATCAAAATAAAAATTAAATCAGCTTCACGCTGTATTCTGCATACAACAGGGTAGGCAGAGAACCTAGTGATAAGGCACTCTCAACTTTCTGCAAAATTTTTCGAGGCATTGCGTGTTGAGGGGCGGAACTCAACGTGTTTTTGCCTTGGTGCCAGAATGAAAAAATGAAAATATTAATAAATAATAAATAATTTCTCCGAGTTAGATCGAACCGACTGCCGTCACATTACAGTCACACCCTTCTCCCCCTGCGCCACGACGGCCTCATAAAACAAAGTTTTTTTGTTCAACAAAAAAATATATCAGTTAAACGAAAACGTTCAAGTTTTAAAAAAAATAAAAAGTAAATGTTGTCTAAACCGACATATTATACACTTTTATTATTTTTTACACTTAATAAAATTGTATCTCGCACAAAGAAAATTAGGCAGAGGGAACATGAGAACATTGGGCTGAAAATAGTCTTAGCCCTCTATTTAATCTGCTATATGTGGAATACAGCGTGCAACTAAAAGTAAAGTAAACAGTAATATACCTGTCCTCTCTTAAGTCCAAAGTACCTCGCCACTGGATCTCCTGCTTGTATTCTCATCAACATGTTTTCTTTAAGTTTACTGTTATAATTGGTTAAGAAGTCATTTATAAAATAATAAATTGTTATCACTACAATATACATTGTAAAGAAATTTGTGATAATAAAAATCGATGTGATCTACTACATATGTAGTGATAGATCAATTTGATAAAATGTTTTATTAATAAAACTAATAAAATATAATAAAACTAATAGTATATTATAATATTAAAACTGTCTTTTTATCTTGTTGAACACCATCCACAATGTTTAACTAGATCGTGGAAATTAATATGTAGAAATGAAAATATTTCAATAAAATTTACTAATAAACATATGTATGTATATTTAGAGACTCTCACACAGCGGTACTGGGTCAGTTTACGGATTGTGGTTACAATTTACGGTCCTTCTTACCAGAGCGAAGACATGAAAATATTAAATATTTGATTTCCTCAAGTGGGAATCAAGCCCACAACATATAGCTTATACAGTGCACTGTGTGCACTGCACTATTATATCATAAATTAAAATCGTAAAATAAATCATAAATTTCAAAGCACAATTAGGTCTACATATAGTATTTTATCATAAAAGGATACTATCTTGCCAATAACTCTTGTTTTTCATCGGGCGTCAATACAATGTGTTCTGGCACTAACTCGTGTTCAGTTATATTAATTAGTAACTCTGATTCCAAAAACTGTTCCAAAATGTATTTCGGTGCCATATCCACTAAGGACTGTTTTGCTGATGGTGTCATACCTGAAATTATCAAATATTTTTTTTTATATTATATAATATGTAAATTTCAAAGTAAATGAAATGAAAGAAATATTGTTTTTGAATTAATATAATATAGTTTTAAAATGTAATATGAACAAATAAGTAGAGTTTTTATTGATTTGACATTTACAAACAGCTTTAAGTAGTTAGATTATAAATATATTATTTATATCATATTTATAAGTTTACCTGCTTGAACAACAACAATGGCTCTATGAATATTTTCTTCTTGCATTCTTGTACAATATGTTTTAATTGTCTTAATTCCAATTTTAGCTTCGTCTGGGAAGAACACAAACATCTGATCAGTTGGATCATCATTGTGAGCTACTAGTACTATCAAGTCACCTCTTGCAGGCCGCTTCTCACTAAAAAAATACAAAATAATTTATAGCCATAAACTTTAATCAACATACACATGTTGAATATATATTTTTAACTTCATGGTTTATGCCGAAAGAACCCCTGTTCCTTCGGCATAAAGCCATTGTCTACTTCTGGTTTAATCTTATTCCACTTTGCCTTTTTATTGCATTGATGAATCTAATTAATTCTACTCACTACATATTAGAACTATAAATGACTGTAAAGGTTGTAGGGGTTGAGCTCACAATTTTGCAGTTGCTGTCACTGCATTACAATGGTGTTATAATCAAATAATAAAAACAAAATATATATAAAAGTCTTTAATTTTTATTTAGTTTACTTAAGAAAATAAATAATTAAATAACTAAAAATATATTGTTATTTAATAATATACTTTGATTTGTTGGAATATAGTCAAACTCTATCTTTCATTTGGACCTATATATGTAAATGTCATTATTATTTTTATTATTTGACAGTAGCAAGTCATCAATGGTGTAAAATACAATACATTTTTTAGTTCTTTACTTTTAATTCCTTCTTAAAATTAACTGATCACATTAACTGTATGGCAAAGAACTTTGAGAAAGGCGGAGAATTTAAAATGCATACCTTAAATGACAATATAAAAAAGCAGTTTTTAGATAGAACTGTTTCTACCACCACCAAACTATATTTAGGTAAGACAATTCCTATTGTAGTATTTATATGAAACAACAACAGTGAGTTTTTCTAGTAAAATTTTTTTGTCAACTCCAATACACTTCAAGGCACATTTTTTATAAAAGCCAGATCATACTATCACTCCTGGTTTCAATTATGTATATAATTTTTTTGACAATGTTTCATTTTATTATCGGTCAGTACTTAGTTGTATTTTTGACATAATATGTACTAGACATGTGAATTTCCTTTAATTGGAAATAACTTTAAAAAATTGTAAAGATACTTACAATATTGCATTAGTGTTGTAAACAGTAATGTAATATTATAGAGTATATATATAAATTTAATATAAGAGAGGTTAGATAATTCAAGATTGGTTATAGTACATTGTGCCTTAGCCCTAACATAATGTAAACATGAAGTAATATACGCTCACCTTGGTTTATCACCAAATTGTTCTTTAAATTGATCTAAAGTTTGATCCAATTCATCTTGTGTTACCAGATATCCACGGTCATGACACAACTGCAATAGTTAATAAATATCATAATCAAATAATAATCAAATAGATTGGTAGAAACCATATTTATTTTGTACAAGGATTACTCTAACATATATTCTTATTTATGTGTTTAATTACTTATTAATAATAACTGAATATACTAAAATACAAAGATTCTTAACATAAAATAATAATAAAGATTATATTTATGTTCTTTAATCTATGTATAAATAAAAAAACATTAGGCTGAATACTTTTTATATAAATAGTACTCGTATATTGTTTATTTAATGCGAAATTGTTATATTTTTATCAACATAACCTCTTAACCAACCTGCATCACGGTTTTACGAATTCGCCAGAGTTTATAAGTTTCCGCATCATCATCCATTTTGAAAAACTTTATAAATAAGAATTAGAAATTATTAAGTGATAACAGTGAATATTTAATTTAAACGAAACACTACATCAATATTGTATTAAATGCCACAGAAATTCATCATCTGAGCACTGACATTTACTAATCAAAAACTACTTACTAGTGATGGACTAAGGTAAACCGACTCAGATAGGTACTAAGGATTTGGAAATCACATAAAAATAATTTAGTTCTTTAAACATAGAAAAAGATATAAGATGTTATGTTTTTAGTGATTTTTTTTTACTTTTACATGTAAATAATATGATACTACCCACGCTTCTTTCAATAAAAAACATGTAATTACATAATAATAGAAATTATTTAGCCTGTGGTTACAGTTGGATTTTTATTTATTATCTGTTACACTGCCTATGACTTTTCCTTCTGCAAATTAAGTTTCAATAAAATAAGTGATTTGTTAGACATAAGATTATTCCTAGTATAGTGTTATTTTCACATTTTACAATGGCTGGGATCAAAGGTATATTTGTAATTATTTGCGTAAACATTTACAAATTTGATGAACTTTTTTACTATGTGACTCATTGTACATTGTTATATTTACAAACATAATTTTTACTTTGTTTGCAACAATACATAACTAAACTTAATTTCTTCTTTTTCATGCTCACATCGTGAACTAATAATAGGGTAAGTATTTTTCCTAAAGATGGTATTCCTAATATTAAAATAAAATCGATATGATGCAGGTGCACTTTATATGCATATGACGAAATGGAAGGTAGTATAGTGGGATTTCCTATGTAATGTTAACAAAAACAAAATTATTTGTGAAAAAATATTTTAATACGTTTTGAATTTCATTAAAGAATTCTTTTTTTAAGTGTATAAAAAAACTGTAACTAAAAATAATGTGTATATATTATTTTATAAGATTAGATAGGAACAGTAGAAATATGATGTAAAAAAATAATGTAAGACAATTTTTTTAATACCTAAGTAGAGATACAATATGCTTTTGTGAAGTGTCTGATATTTAAGTAACATACAGTACATCATGAAGTATTTTTACTTTAAAATATATACTTTTGTAAAAATATTTGTATTTATTTTTTAAAGCATATTTACACTTGAATTATGCATCTTATATTTTTATTACTAATGTTTTCATTGTTTTATCTTTGTAAATTTCAGTTTGGTGTCTTTGGCTTTTGCGGGATCAATTGGAATGACATTTGTCATATTAGCCTGTGCCTTACCACAGTATAAGTAAGTCCAATAACTAAAACAAATATTCTTAAATTAGTGTGAAGTTCAAATATAAATAAGATAAATTCTCAGATTTTTACAGATCATGCCTGACCTCTATAAAAAAATTTTTTTGTGCCTCCTTACAAATTGTAATCAAATGCTGTAATATTTAAAAAAAAGATAATTAAAAAAATATGCATTAGATTGACAGAGAAATGTTCTATTTATAAATAAATCATAAATCAGCTTCACGCTGTATCCTGCACACTAATACATTTATATTAATATTTCTTTAAACCAGTCTCTTACAGACAACATTTGATTACCATAAAGGACCTAAAAGGGATTAGCAGATAAATTATGGAAAATATCTATACCTCAATACCAATAGTATATGCAAAATCAAAAGTAGTTCCATCTGTCTGTTGGGTCCGCAATTAATATAACATAGTCATTAATTCATATGTCATATATACATAGTTTTACTATATATATTTAGATACCAATATGTGATATGTATGATACATATACTGAACATAAAAAAATGATATATATTACTGTCATTAGCGTATATAGCTATATTTTCTGTTGGGGCCTGGACTTTAGCTTTAAATAGATATTTTTAAACATTTTTTAAGTGTTATTCCACACTTAGGAAAGAAAAATACTTATTTAGAAAATGTATAAAAACCGACCAGGTCGGTTTCCAGGAGGCGCGGGTTCGAGTCCCGCTACGTTAAATTTTTTATACGTTTTCTAAATAAGTATTTTAAATAGATATGTTTGTGTAAATGATGTTTTTTTTTTCTAATTTTTGGAGAAAATTTTAAAAAGAAAGTAAAATTTATGGGATGGGCACCAGATTGTTCTGGGGTGGGCACGGCTCGCCCGGCTCCCATCAAGCATTACCTCCAAACACTTGTGTGTGAGAAATTGTTTCTCGAGTTCAGTCTTGGTTATTCTCATTTCCCCAGGTTAAGACAGAGTGCGGTTTTGAGTGCTGCCATTCAAAACCCACAAAATGATATAATTAGGAATAGAGTGACTTAATTAGATTTCTTCTGCCTACCCCGTTATAAGAAAAATAATAATTTAACTTTCAGGTTATGGTGGCCATTTTTTGTTGTGCTATTCTACATATTGTGCCCAATTCCCACAATGATTGCAAGACGCCATACAGATAGCGCAGGCGGGACGAACTCGCCTTGTATGGAGACGGCAATCTTTATTACTATGGGAATTCTTGTCAGCTCATTTGCATTACCTATTGTCCTGGCTCGGGCTTCAGTGGTAAGTTTGTTTATTTTATATATTTTAGTCATATTTAATTAATGCGCTGCTTTGTTATGATACATTTCTCATTTTAAAAAAATTGAGGAAAATAATCTATATTAATTTACAATTTGTCTGTTACGTATATTTTAACACAAAAAATAACAATCAGCTTCACGCTGTATCCCGCACACAGCCGGGTAGGCAGAGGGAACCTAGTGTTAAGATGCTCTGTTCCCCACTTTTTGCCGAGTTTAGGAGGAATTGCGTGTTGGGTGGCGGGACTCAACGCCATACTTTCCCTCGACACTAGAGCGAAGAAATGAAAATATAAAAGTAAATAAATATTTAATTTCCTCAAACCCACAACCAGTCGTTTTTACAGTCACACTTTGTGCCCCTGCACCACGACTGGCCTTAGTCTTAGTAGTCAGTCAGACTTATTAAATTTTATTTTATGACTTAATATTTCAAAATATATTTTTAAATATTATATAGAGTAACATAAACGTAACGTAAAGTTTTATCTAAATTCTATTAAATCAGTGAAATGACAGTATGCATTCACTTCTGTAAGGTCAACGACTTGTGGTATTGCATGTTATATCAAAGTGCTTCTTTATTAATCTATGTACAGATAAACATTGTATTTATATATTTTATTAATCATATCTAACTATATAAAGAGATAAGAAGAGAAGAGACTTGATGTTAAGTTACTCTGGTCTCCGCGTTTAACCAAATCCAAGAAAAACTCATTCCTCCAGCGGGAATCAAACCCACAACCAATTAGTTAAGTCAGATGCTGTTCCACTAAGCCACAGCGGTCTCAATGCTAATTTATTTTATATTTCAATTTCAGATAGTTTGGGGTGCATGTCACTTGACACTCGCTGGCAATGTAATAGTATACCTTACTATTCTCGGTTTCTTTACAATCTTCGATATGGATGATTCTGATTATGCGATGTGGTGAGAGATCTAAAAATTGTCCTCTACTTGGACAATTATAGACAATTACTGTTTTTGTATGATTATTGATTATATAGTATATAATGTTGTGGTTCTGTCTATGCTAGTATACCCCCACTTTTTGTTTTAAGTCGGATATAATGATACTGATATTAATATTGAAAAATTAAAATTTGATTTTTTTTTTTTAAGTTAAATATCTTATCTAGTTGTCTTGTTTGATCTATTTGTTGTGTTATTTATAGATTGGATTCTATAAATAATTGTTTTTAATTGATTAATTATATTTATGCAGGTTAGTCTACTTAATTAAGTGTATGAGAAATATATAGGTGTATTTTTTTACAATTTAGCAATTTAATCCCTGTTTAACCTAATATATGCTAACTGCTAGATGATATTTTAACATGATGATGTGTACATGAAAATTGTAATGTTGATGTTCTGATGGATTTTTTAATTAAAATTATTTTTAATTTATATTTTTTTCATATTATATTACAATATTATAATAATAACATATATTTTGTGTAATATATAACATTTACCATTGAGCTTTTAATACTATGTTATAATAAAATTGTATTTTTTTTTCAAGTATAGTTAAATAATAATTGCAAATATAATACCTAACCTAATATTGGCTTTAAAAGTAAAATTTAGCTTTCTGCTTGTATTATTAAAGTCTAAACACACACTATAAGACTTAGTTATTCTAAATATTTTTGTGTTTTCATTTTATTTCATTGGTGGTTTGTAAAAAAACTCTGTATCAATTTGTAAGAAAACCATTTAATGTTTTTACTGTAATACATGTGTAAATATTTTAAAATTAACTCAAGATGCATTCTGGAAAAAAAACATATTAAATGAAAATAAAAGATATAAAAGTGTAATAAAACTATATTTGACTTTTTTATGTAATTTACAACTGTGTCCAAATTTGTCAAAATTAAAATTAAAATCTCAAAAAATAATACACTAAATAAATTTAGACTGCAATTGTAATTTTAAATAACAATATATTTACATTCCTGTAATGTATGTGTGTAAATATAGTTATAAATTCGGTCACAATAAAAATGTTACTACCTGCTTTTCTTTTTGTTTTAATTTTGGTGATAAGTTATTCGAATATATCAATAAGATACTCAAGAGATTCGCTCTAACGGACAACGCGGCGTTAAGTTCCGCCACTAGAGATGCAACGTCTCGAATTTAGGGCGTATAATGGGGGATGGACTGTCTTGACACTAGGTCCTCTATCTTCTGCTATTCGGGAAAAAGTGTGAAATTATTTTTTTTTTATAATATATAGTTCTTTTGGTGACAATTAGAAATAAGTCGCTTTTGATATTTTATTGATATTTTTTATTACCTTCTTCCTAATTCAAGGTGGGCATGGCGCGTCGGCCGCAGAACAGGATTCGAAACAATGAAATATAAAGTAGAACTTAATAGAGTAAAATGTTTATAAAGTTTGGGTTAGATTTCATTATTTGTAATTTTTCTTCTTCATTACACATTTTTGTTCTGTGTCTAGAAACTTGTAATTTGCGAGTAATATAGAAAAGCAGGTATTTTAGATAAAAGACAAAATAAGTTTTAAAACAAATTAATCTTTTATCTTTATAAAATCTATCTAAACTCTATGCCGTAAAAAAATAAAGCAAATTGGTTTTATATTATATGTGTAAACAAAACCTTAGTCAGTTATTGATAACTGCCATAAATGAAATATTATCCAATTTTCCTAAATATACATCACAATATAAAAATATTTATTCATATATTTCAATTTAAATAGTACAATATGAACAAATATAATAAATATATTGTTATCTATGCCACAACAAATGAATAAGGATAATGAACTACTGTTGGTTACATTTTTTATGTTTTAAAAATCCCGATTTTTTACTAATTACGTTCAAAAATCATGCTTTTCCCGAAAATACAATCTGGCAACGCTGAGTGAGTAGTGGGTGCTATTTTTGTGAGTGAGACCCCCCCATCAAACATAAATTTCTCTAAATAATAACTCTTAGTCTCTTATATCGATGTTTCTATTACCTTTAATGGAATCTATCTGTGATATTCTATGTTTATAATATATCACAGATAGATATAATATTATATTATATATAAAGTCTTATACGATTCAAAACAAAGCCATAAAATATTTTTTGACGCTTCAAAAAGACTAAGAGGCAGTTTATAGTTAAATTATTTAAAAAAGAATAAACTTACATTATTTTCTATTAGATACTGTTATCTTAAGGAATAATTAATATATCTTTAATATATTTCGAATTTTACATAAAAAAAAAACTTTCTAAATGCTTAAAAACGTACTAAATATTCTGAAAAATGGAACGTTGTATTAATCATCTTCCGTTCGCTGACATATTGAATTTGTCATTCGAAGTGTTGTTTTCCCACGTCAAAAATATAGAAATTTTAACGCCGCACCCATTAAAATTCATATCATATAAGTTTTTAAAGTTATAAAAATGGGAGACCACTTGCCAGCTTGTGTTATTGATGTGGGCACCGGCTATACGAAGTTAGGCTTCGCCGGTAATAAGGAGCCTCAGTTTATCATTCCGTCAGCCATAGCGATAAAAGAAACTGCTAAAGTTGGTGATCAGAGCACTAGGCGTATGACTAAGGCGGTCGAAGACTTAGATTTCTTTATTGGTGACGAGGCGTTCGAAGCCACCGGATATTCAGTGAAATATCCTGTTCGTCATGGTCTAGTTGAGGACTGGGATTTAATGGAAAGGTACATTGAGCAATGTATTTTTAAATATCTTCGTGCTGAACCCGAAGATCATCACTTTTTAATCACCGAGCCACCTTTAAATACTCCGGAAAATCGTGAATACTTAGCGGAAATTATGTTTGAGTCTTTCAATGTGCCTGGGTTGTACATTGCAGTACAAGCAGTTCTTGCGCTGGCTGCATCATGGAAATCGCGTACTTCTGCTGGTCGTACATTCACTGGTATAGTTGTAGACAGTGGTGATGGTGTCACACATATTGTGCCAGTGGCCGAAGGCTATGTGATTGGGTCATGTATTAAACATATTCCAATAGCTGGTAGAAATATTACATCATTTATTCAGTCTCTGTTGCGTGAACGTGAAGTAGGCATCCCTCCAGAACAAAGTTTAGAAACTGCAAAAGCTATAAAGGAAAGATACAGTTACATTTGTCCAGATATTGCAAAAGAATTTGCCAAATATGATTCTGATCCTGGAAAGTGGATGAAAAAGTATACTGGTACTAATGCTATTACAAAAAATCCATTTTCAGTTGATGTTGGGTATGAAAGATTTTTGGGACCAGAAATATTTTTCCATCCAGAATTTTCCAATGCTGATTTTACTGTACCTTTAAATGAAATGGTTGATGAAGTTATCCAAAGCTGTCCTATTGACGTGAGAAGAGGTTTATATGGAAACATAGTCTTGTCTGGAGGCTCTACTATGTTCAGAGATTTTGGAAGGAGGCTTCAGAGGGACATAAAAAGGACTGTAGATGCTAGACTAAAATTATCTACAATGCTTTCAGAGGGACGGATTACACCTAAGCCGATTGATGTGCAAGTTATATCACACAACATGCAGCGATATGCTGTGTGGTTCGGTGGAAGCATGTTAGGTTCCACTCCTGAATTTTATCAAGTATGTCACAGCAAACAGGCATACATGGAGTATGGGCCTAGTATTTGCAGACACAACCCAGTATTTGGTACCATGACATAAGTTAAAGTACATTGCCAGTATTGCAATTAAATTATGTATCAATAAATATTAATTAATAAGTTTATGAATTTATTAAATTACTTTATAATAAAAACATTTTGATGACTCTATCTACAGTAAAAGAACTTAATTATTATTATTATTTTGATTACATTATCCAAAATATTTTGTCATTATTTTTAATTTTACTTTTGATATATAGAATTAAATTATAATTTTTACTATTAATATTTGTAGCTGGATAAAGAAATTAAATAAGCATTTAATGTATTGCATTCCAGCTTTTTACCAAATATAGACTTGATTAAAAATTATACTGTTTTATTTTAAATAATTTTATTTATTTATTTAATACTTTATTACACCAACTTAAAAATAAAAATATACAAAGAAAACAATGGATAAGTATGGTGTAAAGGCGGCCTTATCACCACAGGTGATCTCTTCCAGGCAACCCTTACCATTAAAAAAGATCAGAGAATGTGTGGATATTGGCTGGTGTACAATTGTAAACATTTTAATTTATTTATTATTGCTTTATAAATATTTCAGTGAGATAAAAATACAATGTTCATATATTTTTTATGAAATAAATTGTTACACACATTTTTTTTTTTTTTTTATGGAAAAGGACAAGGCAAACGAGCGTTCGGGTCACCTGATGGTAAGTGATTACCGCCGCCCACGGCCCCGTGCAACACCAGAGGAGCTACAGGTGCGTTGCCGGCCTTTAAGGTGGAGATAGACGCGCTTTTTGAAGGTACCCATGTCATATCGACCTGGAAACACTGCCGCGGGTAGGCCATTCCAGGGTTCCGTGGCGCGTGGAAGGAAGTTCCTACGAAACCGCACAGTAGTGGATTGCCACGTATCCAGATGGTGTGGATGATATTTTAGCTTATGTCGTACTATGCGGTTAAAAAATTCGGCGGCAGGTAACAGGTCAAACAGTTCTTCAGAACACTCCCCATGATAAATGCGATAGAGAACGCACAGCGAGGAAACGTCTCTACGCAAAGCCAAAGTATCAAGCCTTTCACAGATTATTGGGTCCCCAATGACTCGAATGGCTCTACGTTGTATGCGATCAAATGGTTCAAGCTGATACTGGGGTGCACCAGCCCAGAGATGAGAACAGTACTCCATATGAGGCCGAACCTGGGCCCTATATAGGGCCAAACGGTGTTTTGGCGTGAAGTACCGTCTCGCTCTGTTGATGACCCCCAGTTTCTTCGAGGCCAACTTGGCCTTGCTTTCCAAATGATCGCGATACTGGCAGTCACTCGAAACATTGAGGCCCAATATACTGATACTGGGCGCGGCTGTAAGGGGAATGTTCTGAAAGACTGGTGATACGATAAATGGGATTTTTTTTGTGGTTAACGCGCAAACTTGTGTCTTCAGGGGGTTAAACTGAACTAGGTTCCTTTCACCCCATGAGGAGACATTGTTGAGGGATGCCTCAACGGAAGACACAAGTTTATTTCGGCACTGTTCGGCGTTTTCCCGAGAAAGACTTGCTCGGCCGGAGTAAACAGCGTCCACCGTGCTATCATCTGCATAGCAATGAATGCTAGAATCCTCTAACATGTCATTGATATGCAGAAGAAACAGCGTAGGGGACAGCACGCAGCCTTGGGGAACGCCAGCGTTCACGGGCAGATATTTAGAGCAAAAATCATATGTCAGCATATGTGGCACATTGGACAGGATGATATCTACTGGTGGATATTGAGCTCTGTGTGTGTGCTACTCGGCCCGATCTTCAGGCTTACTCAGCTCAGCTCGCTTTCCTTATATCCTTATTCTCCCTTGCTAGAGGGGCTCTACTCTATACTTGCCAAGGTGGAATGTCCTCATGTTATTGGTTCTGCAACAAATATGACCAGTCTACTACCGCTACCGCTGGCTAATCCTTTGGGCTAAGTTCCTCTGAAAATTTAATAGCTGTCCCCTAGATCGATACGAATAGGATATTTTGATCTATGCATTTTACAGTATTTGTAATACTTAATAGACATTTAGGTTTTTTTAATAAAACTGCAATGTTCATGTAAGTTTTGTAGCATCATCACTAGGTGGCACCACTATTAAATATGGCTGAGCCCTAAAAGATAAATATGAATATAATCATTTTTTAGATATGACTTATCACAGATTTCATTATCAATTCCATTGAGCTTGTGCTATCTTTATTTTTAAAAAGATAGAAATAGTACGCTTACTAACTAACACCTTCGGTCCTATATTAAAAAAATATATTTATGATGTTTTCGTATCGCTCAGGCGTGTAACTGTAGATACGACTTCTCGCTGGTAGTGCTAAGGCAAAGCGCGGCGTTAAGTCTTGCCACTCCACATGTACTTCGAGAATTCGGCTGAAATTGGAGAATGGAGTGTCTTCCGCGGAATGGAAGCGAGCGACAGCATGAAGCTGAAAAAAAAAGATTATAAAGAGTTCAACGTCCTCGAACGTTAACAATTATACATTTATACATGTGAACTTACATCCACACATAATATCACATATCCACACATGTGATATAATATCCACAAATAACGTCAAATATCGCCACATGTGATCACACTTCCAAATTCAAATTAAATTTATTCTTAGTTCAAATAAGCTATTGTAAGTACTTTTGAAACGTCGAATGAACATATAAAAAAAAGCTATCACCACCAGTTCTGCTGAGAAGGGCCGGCAAGAAATTCAACAGTTGTTCGTTTCAACTTCAATTTTATTATTTAATTATTACACAAACTGGCGGCTATCCTGCATGACATTCAATAAATAATTAAATACTTATAAAATTCTAATATCTACAGTAGTATGAATTTAAACATAAAAAAAATATAATATAAATCAGAATTTTCTCTTCCCAACAAATATTAGAACATTTAAAACATTTTTATACAGGCCGAACGAACAGCAAGTTCTAACAAAAAAAAAACAATTTAATCTTCAACAACGTAAACCTTTTTTGTGCCAGAGCGTGGTCAAGCGTAAAACGTGAAAACGTTATAGGTATCGACGTGGCAATACGGCTGGAAACAGTTGACTGTATCGTAGGGTGTTTTTACAAAAGCCTTCTAATTAGTCGGCGCCCACCCCGGCTCACACGACGCGCACAATGCGCCGATCTAACTACCCTCAATTCAATCCCTCGTTGCAGCATCTACGCGGGGATTTAGAAATAATTGGAAAAAATGCTTCTGTGCTTATTGAATATTGAGTGTGAATGTCTGAAATAAAATGATATTCCGTTTTTTTATGTGAAAAATATTTTTTTTGTGATTTATTTATAGCGCATCCTCGATAAAAAAAAGAGTAACTCAAAATTTGTGTACCTTTTTTTTTAGCTTCACGCTGTATCCCTCGTGTAGCAGGTTAGGCTGAGGAAACGTAGTGCTATGACACCCTGTGTTGAGTTGCGGAACTCAACGCCGCACCACTACTGGCCTCAATGTACCTATACCTTTCAATTTGCTATAAAATACACTATAATTCTTCTTATTTATTGCAGTCAAATTATTGGTTTTATTATATAGAAATATTATAATAAATAGTATGATAAAAATTTTATGCATCAACAATTGTAATATTGATGTGTAAAATTCTTATATTCGACATGTTAAAATACACATACAATGTTAAAATACATATATAAGCCCTGTACACATATGTTAAAATACATATTTAGCCCGCTAACGAATTTTTTATGCTAAAACAGCATGTCAGAACTCCGTGTACAAATAAACATCGTCTAAAGTGTCTTATCTTCATTTTCAGTTCCATCGCGAAGTATTTGCTTCTCAAGGAGTGAGAAAAGTAAATAAAACAGTCGGATTCAACGGTACGAAGTTTAGACCGAGGAAATGCGGTAATAGGAAATCTTGCCAACTTTTCAAAGGTTAAACGAATGTAGTTTCCGGCTTACGACTAGCTTTATTAAGTTCAATTAAATAATACATACCTACTTGAACTAGTTTAAGAAATTAAATGTCTTATAAATTCACGGGATAAATAAATGCATTTATTATTATTTTTTCTTATACATAAGTGAATATTTATATATAGTACTTTCTGGGTATGTTATTAGCAGTAGGTACCTTAAGGAAGTTGTGATATAAAGTTGTAATAATAACAATAAAATAAATAAATCAGCTTCACGCTATATCCCGCACACAGCAGGGTAGGCAGAGGCAACCTAGTGTTAAGACACTCCATTCCCCACTTTCCACCGAATTTTGGAGGCATTGCGTGTTGAGTGGCGGAACTTAACGCCGCGCTTTGCCTCGACACCAGAGCGAAGAAATGAAAATATAAATGTAAATAAATATTTTATTTCATCGAGTGGGGATCGAACCTACAATCAGTCGATTTTACAGTCACACTTTGTGCCCCTGCGCCACGGCGGGCCTCA
This sequence comes from Heliconius himera, assembly GCA_021202915.1. Classification (NCBI taxonomy): domain Eukaryota; kingdom Metazoa; phylum Arthropoda; class Insecta; order Lepidoptera; family Nymphalidae; genus Heliconius; species Heliconius himera. The sequence goes on along the minus strand of JAJHJA010000672.1, from coordinate 13,616 downwards.
CTTTAATAACAATAATAATAATATTAATAACTCTTTGTTGTATATCTAAGAAAAAACACAGACAATACATATTTGTAATATCTTTTAGTTTTTGTGTGTGTCACTGTGCCCAGTGTTGAAAAACATAATAGTTATCACCAGGATGGACATCAAATATACTATCCAAAATGTAATTTTATCATTAACATATATATGGGTTTATTAAGCTCATGCTAGATTACTTTTTGCCCAAAAAAAAAAGAATAAAAAAATGCATACACCTCACCGGCATGGTCTATACAAAGATCTAAATGGAAATAATTATTAGGAAAACGCTCTATCCCGCATATAGCAGTTTAGGCAGAAGGAATCTAGTGTTAAGAAACTTCGTTCTCTACTTTCCGCCGAATTGTTCGAGGCATTGCGTGCTGAGAGGCGGAAATGCTTTGCAATGCAACGCCAGGCTTTTTACCTTGGCACCAGAGCGTAAAAACAAAAAAAATCATAAACAATAACACATTCCCCTGAGAACCCACAACCGTCGTGTCACAGTCCCTTGAGCCGCTGTGCCACAACTGCCTCCAACACAATACAATTCATACTCCCAAGCAACAGCACAGTAAAATAAATATCTAAATATAAAAAAAAACCAAGTATTTTCTCTCCACGATTAGTCATTGACGCGAGCCTCGTCTCTACATAGGTATACCTTATGAATGCATCTTCCGAGCGGGTTCCGTAGCTAATTGCAAAGTGCAGTATTGTTTACGGCTTGCCCTTTGCGCTCATACGGCGTACTTCCCATCTTTATAATACATATTTTGAGATAATTTTCCATGCAGACAGTTTTTTTCAAAAGAATTTGATGGGAGACCGAGTTTTAAGAGCGAATATCTCGTCAGCTGTAAGGTAATATTGTTTAAAGGAGGAAATGAAAAAGTTGAACAAGAAATTTCATTTTTTACTGATATAGCTTTTATTGCGTGAGGCATTAGGGTTATTATTCTAAAAGTCGTGTTTGTTGTTTGGTATATTATTTCAAAAAAATAATTGTGAAATTTTCTATTTTAAAAATCTTCAAAATATTTTTGTTTAGTTTTGTATTTATGTATATAATATAAATACTAGTTAAAGATGGCCAAAATTATAGAATTGACTGTTTCTTACATATTTTATATGAAACTCAATTATTACAAAACAAAGTAACAAAAATAATATAATTCGCTTTAAATTATTAAAGCATAAAGTTTGTCCTTTCTGCTAAAGTAGAGCAAGCTAGCATTTTTTAAGTCTTTCTAGGTTAATTGCAGAGCTTAACCTAAAATTTTAAGTAAATATCACGTTGTATGCCTAAATGCAGCGTGAAAATGTGAACTAATGTAGCTCGAATACGAAATGATTAATTTGTGTTAGTATAACTAACTCAAAGCAGAAATATTAGTTAGTATGGATTCTAGTATTGTTATTTTACACTTTTTAAAGTTTATGTTATTGTTTGAGATTAAAGAGATCATTAAGCAAAGTGTATAGTGTACAGCTTCACGCTGTATCCCGCACACAGCAGGGTGGGCAGAGGGAACGTAGTGTTAAGACACTCCGTTCCCCACTTTCTGCCAAAATCTGGGGGCATTGCGTGTTGAGTGGCAGAATTCAACGCCGCTTTTAAACTCGACATCAGAACGAAGAAATGGAAATGTAAACTTAAGTAAATATTTCATCTCCTCGAGTGGGGATCGAACCCACAACTAGTCGGTTTTACAGTCACACTACGTGCCGCTGCGCCACGACTGTATAGTGTAGGTAGAGTAATTTGATAAAGGTACTTATTTACCGTAGTCTGCATAGGATTTTTGTAAGAAAGTGGTCAAGCGCGAACCGGAGGGTCACCCACTGAGGGTTTAGCACCGACTTCAGGGTTGTACGTCAATGGGAAGTACAACTTATAAAAGTTGACAAATTTCAGTTTAAAAATATCCTAAAGGTTTTTTGATTACACGGCGAATTAATTTGACAAAGTTATGTTTCCAGGCGTATACATAATTTTTAGGTTTTCTTATAAAAATACTTTGTACGCAAGTCGCAGTCGCAGTCAAGACCATTTGTCTTAAGATGCATGCAGTTATCATGCTAAAATTAATATAAAATATTTATGTCTCTGTCTGACAGACACTGAGGCCAGTCGTGGCGCAGCGGCACAAAGTGTGACTGTAAAACCGACTGGTTGTGGATTCGATCCTCACTCGAGGAGATGAAATATTTACTTAAATTTATATTTCCACTTCTTCGCTCTGGTGTCGAGGCAAAGCGCGGCGTTGAGTTCTGCCACTCAACACGCAATGCCTCCAGAATTCGGCAGAAAGTGGGGAACGGAGTTCCTTAACACTATGCTCCCTCTACCTACCCTGCCGTGTGCGGGATACAGCGTGAAGCTGATTTGATTTGATTGATGTCTGACAGACAATTACAGTCCTTTGTGGTACAAAAAATTACCTTTAAGTGTCTCCACTGCATTTTGTATGAAAATCGCGGCGTGATCAAAACCTATAGGGCATTTCCTGTAAACCTATAAATAAGAAATTTGGTACAAAGTGAGTACCTACAATGTAAAAATACACAATCTTTTTGTGAGCTGGAACCTACATAACATCTAACTCTATAGTTTTTGTATTTGTAAATCCTTCAGTAATAATATAACTAAAATAACAATTCCTAGCTTCATTAAAAAATGTAAAAAAGACATCAGGACATATCATATCTAAATTGGTCTACCTCCGGTCTTATTTTAGCTGGGTCTAAAATATCTTTTAAAATCAATACTGGGCTGCAAGCTCGGCTGGATGAGTTCGTATGCTCTGTCAGAAGTTAGTAGATACGTATCTCTATATGTTTAACATATTATTGACTAGAAACTAGCAACTGCTGTATGTAAAGCAAGGTATAGCAGGAAGTTCCAAGTATGAAATTAACTTATGTTCAAACATCAAAACCTCTTTCTTCTCCTCCTGGTTCTCGGTAATGTAAGTTTTATATGTAATAAAGAAATCATATTTTATAGCTAATGTTGTAAGTTTAATTGTATATCTAAACACGTACAGAAGCCAGTCGTGGATAGGGGCACAAGCGCATGACTGTAAATGCGGCAGGTTGTAGGTCCGATTCCCACTCGAGGAAATGAAGTATTTAATATTTTCATTTCTTTGCTCTGGTATTTCCAGAATTCAGCGGAAAATGGGGAGCGGAGTGTCTTAACACTAGGCTCCCTCTTCCTTCCCTGCTTCAAGCGACAGCGTGCGTGCGTACAGCGTGAAGCTGAAAAAAAAACATAATCACAAAGATATCGAAATGATGATAGTTATTAAATCAAGAAAATTTTTAATACATGTTTTAATAACATAAACGGAAATTACAACAAAACAAAATTATTATAATTACCAAATTTCTCTACACTTCACAAATCGTATATCCTTTACTTTTATGAAACAACAGTAAATTAAAGTTAAACCACCCACGTCCAATTTTAAATTGCTCTATATATTTCGACTTAATTCATTGACTGCTTTAAATAAAACAGAGTTTCCGCCATAACTAAGATCATTAAACTCTCCCTTATATCGGTGAAATCTGAATCTGGTGCTCAAATAAATTGGTACTTCCAACAATGTGCAGCAATGGCCCGTAGCGGCTGCTATAAGTGTGTATAGCCCAGTCGTTCCGCAGAGGCACACGTGACTTTAATCGCGACAGGTTAAGGGTTCAATCCTCACTCGAGGTAATGGAAATAAAGGATTTAATATTTAATTTTTTTTCACTCTGGTGTCGAGGCAAAGCGCGGCGATGAGTTCCACCACTCAACAAGCAATGCATGTAGAATTCCTCGGAATATGGGAAACGGAGAGTCTTAACACTAGGTTCCCTTTGTCTAGCATGTTGTGTGCGGGATACAGCATGAAGCTGATTTTATTAGATGTTTTTTTATTACTAATTATTAAATACCACAGACAGAAGTGGTCCGTGCCCTTTTACATTCTGTTTTACTTTTGTTTTTTTTGACTATGATTGAGACTTATCTATTTATATTTTAATATACTCAACAAAACATAAAATCTTTGAATATAAAAATAAATGTATTATTTATAACATTATGCTTTTTAATGTTTCATACGAAAATGAATAAAAAGTGTTCGTGTGACCTAAAACCGAGTTAAATGCATTATAATATGTTACAATCTGAAAAATGAATATTGAAAACAAAAAAATAAAATATTGAATTAAAGCAAAAATCGGATACCCTTGACGCACTAAATATAAATTAACAATAAATATAAATATAAATTGTGACTTTGTGGGCCTCGTTCGCACGGCGACATTTAGTAGTACGACAAAAAGTAGTTTCAATAGAACAAATATATTCGCGTGGATACGTTCACACGGAAGAGAGTTTAAATCGCGGCTAAATTTGTTCGCGTGCACCCCTCGTTCGCACGGGAGACAAAAAGTAGCGGCGTAAACACCCGGCGAAAGAGATTTTATATCGCGTACAATTTGCCTGTTCATACGAGCGATTTTAAATCACTTTTTATCCGTCTTTCACGGTAGTAAGATGTGGAAAAGGTATAAGTATATACCATAGGCAAAAGTACTAGCAGTATCGATTTTTTAAATAAATTAATTTGGTTCACGCTCTATCTCATATGCAGCAGGGTAGGCAGAGGAAACCTAGTGTTAAGACACTCTGTTCCTCACTTTCCGCCAAATTCTGGAGGCATTGCGTGCTGAGTGGCGGAACTTAACGCCTCTCTTTGCTTCGACACCAGAGCGAAGAAATGAAAATATAAATATAAATAAATATTTCATTTCCCCGAGTGGCAATCGAACCCGTAACTGTCACGTTACGGTCATATCGTCGTGCCGCTGCGCCACGACAGCCTCATTTTTATATTAAATTTGTTTTAAAAAGTAAATTTTTAGATATAAGTTATATGTTGAAAAAAACAAGAAAAAATAATTCATAGTTCATTTGTTAGTAACTAATTTTTGTATCGTTCAACTTTGTTATATCAGTATTTAATTAATTAATTAATCAGTTTCACGCTGCATCCCGCACACAGCAGGATAGGTAGATGGAACCTAGTGGTAAGAAACTCCGTTCCCCACTTTCTGCCAAATTTTGGAGGCTTTCCATGTTGATTGGCGGAACTCAACGCCGTGCTTTGCCTCGACACCATTTTTTTTATTTCAAGCGCCCGGCGACTGAAATAGAACATATGGAACTCCCTACTGCTGTTCTGACGAGGGACAAAAAGTCGCCTGCATTACGGTCAGTACGCCACAAGCATTCAAAGTGGTCGTACGCGTATTTATAGCAACGGAACGTGGCTACGATATTGTCGCAGATAAATCCCGAATTTCTCATTATATCAGGGTTTTCCAACCTTTTCTTGATCCAGGACCACTTCTATGTCATTCTTGGTAGCAGATACCACTGTGTAGGTATAATAAAGATTAACTATGATAATAAAACAGAAACTTTAACTAAAACTAAAAATATTTTTACGGGAAACTTCTGTAATTCTCCGCGAAGGCAACTCTAATCTGAATCTCGAAAACGGCTCCAATAATTATAATAAATTTTTGGAGAGCGATAAATCGATCTAGTAAGTTTCATTTTTAGAAAACGATGTTATTCGACGTATTATCAATGTTTTTAAAAAATGAGAAATGGCTACAAAATATCATTAGAATACAAAGATAAATTTCACAATTTGTACTGTAGTTATAATAGCTCAACTGGGGAGTCAGGAGTTATCACAAGTAGAAGATCTTGGTTCGCGTCGAGGGTTAGTTTTCTTTTTTTTATATTTTTACTTTTTTTTTTAAATATACAATTATTATCTAAATATAATTTTTAATTTTTAAAAATATAATTTACAAAAAGAGTCGGTCCTCGGTCATTCCGGCACTATTTTTTAAAACGTAAGAAAATAATTTAAGGCGTTTACAATAATTATAATATAAAATCTTTTAGTTCTAAAATAAAATTGTCATTACATTAAATTTACAATTAGTATAGATTATTATTAATTATTATCAATAAAATACTAAACGGGCACAAAGATGTTACTATAACGCGGCGGTTGTGAGTTCGATTCCCACTCGAGGAAATGAAATATTTATTTACATTTATATTTCCATTCCTTCGCTCTGGTGTCGAGGCAAAGCACGGCGTTGAGTTCCGCCAATCAACATGGAAAGCCTCCAAAATTTGGCAGAAAGTGGGGAACGGAGTGTCTTACCACTAGGTTCCGTATACCTACCCTGCTGTGTGCGGGATGCAGCGTGAAACTGATTAATTAATTAATTAAATAATGACATCACAAAGTTGAAAGATACGAAAATTAGTTACTAACAAATGAACTATGAATTATTTTTTCTTGTTTTTTTCAACATATAATTTATATCTAAAAATTTACTTTTTAAAACAAATTTAATATAAAAATGAGGCTATCGTGGCACAGCGGCACAAGGATGTGACCGTAACGTGACGGTTACGGGTTCGATCCCCACTCGGGGAAATGAAATATTTATTTATATTGTCATTTCTTCGCTCTGGTGTCGAAGTAAAGAGAGGCGTTAAGTTCCGCCACTCAGCACGCATTGCCTCCAGAATTCGGCCGAAAGTGAGGAACGGAGTGTCTTAACACTAAGTTTCCTCTGCCTACCTGCGGTGTATGAGATAGAGCGTGAATCAAATTAATTTATTTAAAAAATCGATACTGCTAGTACTTTTGCTTTAACCATTTCCACGTCTTACTGCCGTGAAAGACGGATAAAAAGTGATTTAAAATCGCTCGTATGAACAGGCAAATTGTACGCGATATAAAATCTCTTTCGCCAGGTTTTTACGCCGCTACTTTTTGTAACGAACGAGGTTTGCGAACGAGGGGTAAATCGATTACCGCTTATTGTTCGCGACGTCGCGATATTCGCGCGTTCGCGGACTTGACATGACATGTCGTTGCAAGTTCTTAGTTGCGTGTCGTGACTCGTGACGTCACACAATTGTAATAGTTTTAAAGTATTATTTAATATTTTCTAAATTAGTATTATTCTTAATAAATAATAACATAAATTGAATTATAAACAGTAATAAGTATCACCTTTTAGTTTTGTATAGTATTTCTTAAATTTGTATTGCAATTATACCATAGAAGGTATATTCAGTTTATTTTAGACTTAATAAAATTTTCTATATATTTAGTATATATTTCTAATATTTACTTAACAATTTCAACTAAAGATATTGCATGTATAATAATGCATCCCACCCAAAATTATATCGACTACGATCAAAAATCTTCAGCCAGGTGGGATTTGAACCCACTCTTTTACTTTCAAAACAAAATGAACTGGACCACGTTGGCGTTACTTTCAATTCGATCAATATTTATCACCTTTATATTGATTCATATAGAGGTTTCATATAGTATTTTATATGGGAATCCATTACAAAAGAGAAACCCAGACACTGTACATAGTGCAGTGACAGCTATACAACTCCGACCGGACCCCTTGGGAACGGAACCCCAATATACTGTAATGTTTAAGTATCCCTTTCATCGAGAAATCTATGAACATCAAGACCTCTTATCTGCTACTGCATGTTTCTCATATTCCCTGTTGTATCGATATGATAATGAATAGTAAATAATCATAATATAGAATGTATTTTGTACCTATATTTTATGTATAAAATATTTATGAGCCGCTGTGACGTAGTGGAACGGCAAATGACGCTATGGTTGTGGGTTCGAACCCCGCTTAAAGAAATAATTAGTTTATTTATTTTTATTTTTACATTCTGGTAAACAAAGTACGCCGTTGAGTTTCATTAAACTATTTTGAAAAGTTGCGGGCGGGATGTGGAAACGGAGTGTCTTAACACTGTTTCCTTTGCCTACCCGGCTATGCGTGAACCTATTTGTAATTATCTATACTATTTCAGAATCTATACAAAAACAATTTCAAACAATTTGAACTTCATGTAGGTACATACATGAATTAGTATAAATTTAATTGAAATAAAAACTTTTTCATATCGACCAAAAATATTCCTTACCATTAAAAAAATAAAGATTAAAAAAAATAATAAAAAATAAATAAATCAGCTTCACGTTTTATCCCGCACACTGCGAGATAGGCAGAGGGAACCTATTGTTAAGATACTCCGTTCCCCACTTTCTGCCGGATTCTGGAGGCATTGCGTGTTGAGTAATTTAATAAATCTAAAAATATACTTCTATTTATGTTTTCATTTTATTAAAAAAATATTTTCACAGTACCGTTTATTACGAAGTAAAACATCTAAGATGGCTTGTCAGACGTTTAAAGGGCTTACGATTTAACCCCGAAGCCATGCGAGTTGCTGAGACGCGATCATTAGTTATCGTTAGTGGCAACTTTGTTTAGAGCTCTGATCTAAGTGATTAATCACTCTGTCGCCGACGTATCCTATACTAACAGCCTGTGAAGAACGTGCATTGAACAATAATCATATAGAACATATGGGGGAAACCTCGATTAACCTACAAAAACACAGTATCAAAGATTACTTTACCAGGACCTGGTCGGTTTCCAGAAGGAGCGGGCTCGAGTCCCGTATTTTTTTTCCAAAGTGTAGAATAACACTTTAAAAATGTTAAAAATACTTTTGGAAGGTCACGTCAAAAGCATGAGGAACTCCTGGAGGGCATGTATGAAGAGGTTGATGATTAGCGTTTGCGGTCCGTTCCCTCTGACTACCCCACTAGGGATACAGCGTGAAGTTAGATTCGATTATTATTATTAAAATTGCTTTCGTTGCATCGTTGACTGTAATCGTAATAGTGATGATTGTTAGTTTTACCCTCAATCGAGGGGACGAATTATATTTATTTCTCTTCTTTAAGATAAAGCGCGGCGTTGACATCTGCCACTGAACAGGCTTCAATACTTCAAGTTAAGGCGGAAAGTGGAGAATTGAGTGTCGACTCTATGTGTTCTATGGCTACTCTACGATAAGCAGGATACAGTGTAAAGCTCAAAAAATATAACTATTCATAAAAATAATACGAGTACAAATTGTAAAATATACAGTCTCAGTATAACAAACATATTGAAATTATATAAAGTTATTTAAATATATTGCGAATATATTCATTCCTTGAATAGAAATATAAGTTATTTCGAATAAAATAACGCTTCTTACACTTTGATGTATGTGGTAGAATGTACCAAAGTTTATACCTACATACATATGTGGTTTATCGGAATAGAGAAATTATACAGTATTGAAGGCGGTGCTAATTCAATTTGAAATAAGACGATACTAGAGAGATGAAAAATCATCATCATCATCACCAGTCTGTTCAGCAGTGAGCTCGATCTTGAGCTCTTCGCATCCAGCTGATGCCAGAGGTCCTCTGTGCTGGAGGACGTCCCACATTACGCTTCCCGAGGCGTAAAAAGAAAATAAGATGAATAAAAAATATTATTGTTTTATTTCACTTTTACATCGTCATCATATTTTATTCATCTATTATCAAGACACCACTTTTAATACGAAATAACGTAATTCAAAACCATTGCTTGGAAAATAAAAACGACATATTATGTCTTGCGTGTCGAAGTATTCGCTTGAAATCACTACACTCGGTTTCCTTCGTCCAGACCACGACTCCAGTGAGGCCAGACGTGGCGCACGGACGCAAGCGTTTGACTGTAAACGCGACAGGTTGTGGTTTCGATTCCAGTCCAGGTAATAATTATTATTTAACATTTTCGTTTCTTCGCTCTGGGATCGAAGCAAAGCGCGGCGTTTATTTCCGTCACTCAACGCCCAATACCTCCAAAATTCAGCAGAACATGGGGAGGAGTGTCTTAACACCAGGTTCTCTTTGCCTACCCCGCTACATGCAGGATACAGAGTGAAGCTGAAAAAAAAAACAAACGATATTATAAAGATAAGTTCACCCACTCGCTGTATTATTACTGACATAATTATGTCATGTTTATTGATTTCTACACATGATGCTATCAAAATGATGATGCTATCGAACAAAGCCGCACTTAACTTCAGTTTGACACATATATCTATGTACACATATCAACTAAAAAATGATTTTTGACCTAGAATTATGTAATCAGTTTTTTTTGTTTGGAGAGTACAATAAAGCCTGAAAATTTTGGATCATACTGTTTCTGCCTATTTGCTAGGAAGAAACAAATCTCCATACAAAAATTAAATTAGCTTCACGCTGTATCCCGCACGCAGCAGGGTAGGCAAAGGGAACCTAGTGTTAAGACATGCTGTTCCCTACTTTCCGGCGAATTCCACCCTTTGCCACTACACCAGAGCGAAGAAATGGAAATATACATTTTAAATAAATATTTCCTTTTCTCGAGTGGGGATCGAACACACAACCAGTCGGCCTACAGTCACACTTTGTGCCCTTGCGACACCACTGGCCTCCAAATCCCCTAATCTCCATTCAGAGGAATAAATAATTTAAAATGTTTTGTATGTGGTTCGTACTCACATGACGTGAGTTCCGCCACTCAACACGCGATGTTTCAGATTCGGACGGAACGCATTGGGCGTCTTGACTAGTGTTGGGTTAAATAACTAAACCTACTTTACCGAAAAAAGTGCAAAACTGTTATTTACTTTTTTTTATTTATTCATCATTTTAACATATTTCCAATGAATGTATGTAAATCTAACCAAATTAGTAGATTAGCTATCTACCACATTTCATATAAAACTGTATGTGTACTGTGTATAAATTTAATTTTAAATTTATTAATTAAATAGCCGACAGAGTCGGTCAAATAAATACCTATAGGTAGCTATACACATACATATTTATAAATACAAAATATATTCACGAAGGGCGAAAAATAAAATACACGTATCTTTTTTAAAATAACAATATATCGTTGTAAAAGAAAATTCTTTACTAAAAAAATATAATATATAAATGTATATAATACCATACTCTGATAACATTCTATCATAATTACATCGCATAAGACACAAAGGTCACGTCTCGAAGCTATACTTACTACAATATATCAAACTAAGGCCCTTGTCCAAAACGATTAGTGTAACAAATGATATGAGATAACATTTAATATTTTATTTTCACATACAATAGGAGGCTACACAGTTTTTTTTGCTAGAAATGGTCGCTATGGCACAGTGGAAATAATGTTTTCTTATTCTTTCTTAGCTTTGTTACGACTTAGCGCGACATTGAGTCCTGCGACGTCAATTTTCAAAGTTGTATGTAAATATGTACTATAGTTACATATAAAAGCATAGGGGTGGGTACAAGTGAGTGACTGTAAACCCGACTGGCTGTGGGTTCGATCTCCACTCGAGGAAATGAAATATTTATTAAATAAAAAGTAAATTTATATTTCTATTACTTCGCTCTGGTGTCGTTCAGTTTCGTCACTCAGCACGCAACGCCTCCAGAATTCGGCGGAAAATGTGCAACGGAGTGTCTTAATACAAGGTTCCATCTGTCTCGCTCGTACAGCGTGAAACTGATTTAATTAATTTCACTTCACTTACATATAAATTTCTAAATGCATATAAATCGAGATCCCTTTTATCTATACAAAATTAAACTATATATATAACTAGACAAAGAGCACAATAAATATATCTATATTGCAGATATCTGACTATCTACATATTGGATTAAAAACAAGGTTCAAGCTCGAACATTAAAATCTCATTATAATATTAACATGTGCTCATATCACTCTATCGTAATACCAAAATAGCAGATAGTAAAGTTGAGGTTGTAAAAATTAAACGAAACCACACCAGCATTAATTACCACGTCAACCGTAGCACAAACCATTTGGGCGTGCCAAACTCATTTAAGCCGATCTAATAGAAACTCTGGATCACAAAATACAGACAGTTCATGAGATCTTATCGGACTAACCGATATACGCCTTTATAGCCACTGTTATTGGCCATTGGTGCATATTGTTGGAAGTATCAATTTATATGAGCACCGTCACTTTCAGAATTCACTAGTGGGTTTAATGATTAGAGCCTTAGTTATGGCGGAAACTGTTTTTATTATTATTATTATTTTAGCGTCACGCTCTATCCCGTATACAGTAGGGTAGAAAGGGGAAACTTAATGTTGAGACACTCCGTTCCCCACATTCCGCGGAATTCATCATGCATTGCGCGTTGATTGGCGGAACTCAACGCCGCGCGTTGCCTCGACCAGAGTGAAGAAATTAGACTATTAAATATTTAAGTATTCCTCGAGCGGGGATCGAACCCACGACGTGGCTCGATTACAGTCATTTGTGGTCCTTCGTTATGACTGGCTTATACACTTTTAGCCACCGCTACTGGCCATTGCTGCACATTGTTGGAAGTGCCAATTTACATGAGTACCGTCGCTTTCAAATTTCACCGATATAGGGACCTTTACTGACTTACTTTGGTTTTAGTTAGTTAGTTAGTCAGTTAGTTAGTTAGTCAGTAAGTCAGTTAGTCAGTAAGTCAGTTAGTCAGTTAGTCAGTTAGTCAGTTAGTCAGTTAGTCAGTTAGTCAGTTAGTCAGTTAGTCAGTTAGTCAGTTAGTCAGTTAGTCAGTTAGTCAGTTAGTCAGTTAGTCAGTTAGTCAGTTAGTCAGTTAGTTAGTTAGTTAGTTGGTCTGTTAGTTAGTTAGTTGGTCTGTTAGTTAGTTAGTTAGTTAGTTATTCAGTTAGTCAGTTAGTCAGTTAGTCAGTTAGTCAGCTAGTCAGTTAGTCAGTTAGTCAGTTAGTCAGTTAGTCAGTTATTCAGTTAATCAGTTAGATAGTTAATCAAGGTACAATAGGTCTACAATATTTTGCGTCTCTGATTGATTGTTATTATTGTGTATACTTTTCTCATTCAGGTCAGAAAAAAATATACGCAACGCAATCAAAAGATACGAACGTTTATGTTTCGTTTTTGTCGTACATTGTATGAAATTCGCCGTGTAATCAAATACGTTTAGAGTACTTGCCTTAGAACTATGGAATTTGGGGAAAAATGAACGCTTACAGTTAAAAATAGAGTAAAAGTCTAAAAATTCTAGATTTATAGGTACGTTACAGAAAAAAAGCATTAGAAACTAATATTTGTAGTTTATTTTATAGAAAACTAGTGTCGTTTGATTTTCTCCTAAATGTGTTTTTAATGATCCAATCTATAGACATAATTCAAATTGTCATTGGTACTAATAAAGTTGCAAAGCAATGAATATTTACATTTTAAATTTTTAAGTATTTATAGCGTAAAAGCGAAAATAAATTCAGCCTGTATAACAAATTATGATTCAAAAGAATAAAGGCGCATGTAGAAAATATTTAAAAAATATATTCATTTTTTTTTTTATAACGTCATCTACCCCGTTGGCGCATCTGTCCTGGTTTTATCTATGTATTTTTCTTCCAATATATGATATGAACAAATAATATGAAAATTTTCAACATATTTACTGAATAAAAAATAAATCAGCTTCACACTGTATCCCGCATACAGCAGAGTAGGCAGAGGGAACTTAGTAGCATTGCGTGATGAGTGGCGGAACCCAATGA